>JANEYF010003657.1:2355000-2680000 GCA_029963845.1 Rhamnusium bicolor
TTATATAGTAATATGTATATATCCCCATGTACATCAAATAAATGTACAGGGTCACGTGAAAATGTCCTTTTTTTGGAATAACTTGGTTATTTTTGAAGTCATCAAAAAGTTGTAGAGGCCCTTGTTAAATTTTGTACGCAGAATCCAAATTTTATGTCAAAAACACAATTGCGCATCACGTTTAAGAGATATAACATTTTACTTTGTTTTTCTAAATGTAACACCCTGTATATTTTAAAATATTTCGAGTTTCCTCATTTTTCTGATTAGTATAATACCATACACGTTATGTTATCTCAAGAAGTTTTTGAGATATTGGCATTTTGGTATTCAAATATCATTAATGATTTTGTTAAACGTAGTTGTTTTGAAAACAAAATTGCTGCATTTCCGAAATAAAGAGGCAGTTTATTCATTAAAGTAATGTTCCTCAATGAACAGGACCTGCCATGGTTAAATCTTATTTTTCTTTTCAAAGGCAGCTACATTTAACAGAATCGTTAACAATATTTTAATACCAAAATCTAAATATCTCAAAAAATTTTGATAACATGACGCATGTTGATATTTTCGAAATCAGAGGAATAAGAAAAATCGAAATATTTTAAAGTATACAGTCTTCCATTTAAAAAATAAAGTAATTTGGATTCTGCGAAAAGTTTCTACACCTTTTTTGATAACCTCAAAAATAACTAAGTTATTTCAAAAAAGGACATTTTTGCATGATGATCCTGTACAGCAATGAATGACTGATGAATATACAGGGTGTCTCAGATTTAAAGTGACAGAGTAATGGGAGTTAGAACACACTTAGCTGAGTTCAAAACACCCCAAACTCACCCTTGAATGTTAACTGTTTTTGAGATACTTAATAAGTGTGGTATATTAAAGTAAAATTAATAAAATAATGACGTTAGTTAGTTGATTGTCTAATTTATAGAATTTAAAATTTGGTCAATCAATGATTTTGAAAATTTATTGAGGAACAACCTTAAACATGCCATAAAATATTATGACATTATTTTATATACAGATCTATTGACTTTTTAAACGTTTCTTAATGGATTCCGGTCCTGGAATGTATCGAAGGTGAATTATGATTTTGATTGGACTAAAAGTGTATAATATTTGTACCAAATTTTATTCAAATATTCAAAGCCGTTCCAGAAATATGTCCAACTACAGTTTTAATTAAAAACCATAAAACACACTGTATTTCCAAAACGGTTAACAACTAAGGGTAAGTTTGGGGGTATTTTGAACTCAGTTAAGTGTGTCCTATCTCCCATTATTCTATGTCACTCTAAAACTGTGACAACCTGTAGATTCCTAAAATATATATATATATATATATATATATATATATATATATATATATATATATATATATATATATATATATATATATATATATATATATATATATATATATATATTATATATATATATATATATATATATATATATATATATATATATATATATATATATATATATATATATATATATATATATATATATATATTTGACATTTGGAGAAATCTTCTGTGTGTATATTCCATAATTAATATAATTAATAGGAACTGTATATGCGCTAAATGAATATTTTCAAGACACTATCCTCAAAAATATAATGTATGTCTAGTATACATTTAAAAAAAAATAAAACACCAAAGAAATTAGTCAACCCCCTGAATTCAAAGCTGAATCTGTCTAGATGTTCACACCTAGAAAAACGTAGACATACAACCATTTCTACCGGTACTGAAAGTACCGGTGGTGGAATTCGAACCCACAACTACGATAGAGTTTTCTAGTCACACTTTCCATTGAGCGCCCTAGCCGACTCCCAGTTATGGATCAACATGGCATTCTTAGGAAGTACTTACTCATGTACTGAAAGAAACTGGACAAATACATGTTTATTAGCAATTACAACATAAGATTCATTTTGCATATCCATCACCAAGTGAATTATGGGACATTCTGAGATTGTACACGGAATGTAAAAATGTTTTCTAGTCACACTTTCCATCGCGCGTTCTAGCCGACATCCGGTTATGGGTTGGCATGGCCTTCCTAGGAAGTACGCATGTACTGAAAGAAGCTGGACAAATACATGTTCATTAGAAATCACCTGGATGTAGATAACATAACATTCAATTTGCATATACATCATCATATGTGTCATGGGACATTCTGAGAATGTGCACGGAATGTAAATATGTTATATAGTTACACGGTACTACAATAGTACTTCGCGGATACTACAGCATGGAGTGGTCAATATACTACATAAGTGACTAACCACTCGACACTATGTGATATACTGTATATACCTATATACTGGACATAATAATACATTATTGAAATAACGAATATGAACTCGGACAAAAAATCCCCAATCCGTACCTAGTAGGTACCTACCTCATGCAATCAAAATCTTAAATCAGTTTTTCCAGAGACCAAGGAAAAAGTTTATAGCCGTCAATATTCAGCGCCGATTCTTAAGAGGAAAAGTTCACGTTTCGGACTGGGTCAGTTTTTAGGCACTAGTAACAGCATTCCAGGTAGAAACTAGATGTAGTGTCTTGCTGTAGTGGCCGCATGAATGTACGTAAGTTTTTTAATCAAAAGCATTATGCTTTACCTCACTTAAAGCATTGCATGTACAGCTAATTCACATAGAATACTGCTCCCTAAAATATGTTTTAACAATAGAATAGTGGATAAAACTTGACCTACATTATGGTTTTAATTTAAATTTGAGGCTTCATCTAATAATAATTTTGGTTTTATTTATTTAAAAACATACACAAAATATTTTAAAAATATACAGCTGCCTGTACAAACGTGTTAACTTATTTTAACACTCCTGAATATTACAGATGGCCACATGCATTCCCTTAACGTAGTAGAAGATCAAAATTTAACAACATTTCTTCAAAGAGTAATTGACCTCGAAGAAGCAGATAAAGAAACAATGCATCTATTAGTTTTTCTCCTAATGCAGTTTCTTTCGCGATCTGATCAAGCCTACCCTGCGGAGGAAAAAAACCTAGCCAAGACACAAGGAATTGTTCTGAGACATCTTTATCTTCTCTTGGGTTACAGTCAGAATGATAGAGGGCTTTATCTACCACCACAAAGACTGAGGTCTTCACCTGCGTTTAGCGTTTTTCTTTCGAATTTACCACAACTTATGGACCAAAATAATTTGATGGGACGTCTTTTACTTCCCACGTGCTTAATTTTACTCCAGTATGCACCATCGCCGTATTATATACCAAATACAATAGAATTTCAACAACCAACCTATAGCTTGTGGTCTCTTGAGCCTCATTTTAGAAAAAATTGGTTAATGTCATTGGTAGTTTTACTATATAAGGTAAGTAAGATGCATGTTAATTCAACAAATTTGAAAAATCAACAATCATTATTAAAACCTAGGGTTTAAATACTACTTGCCTGGGAATCTTTTTCTTCCACTAAATAACAATAACGATAACCATAAACATGTTTTACAAGTGCATATTTCTAGTATCAATACAGCCAGCAACCATACTGTATGCAGTTAACATCTCTAATAAGAATTGTTTTAAACACACTGGATTCTCAACATCATCACTGTAGAAGAATACCAGCAACTATCATGATGGGCGCTCTACCTTCCCGATCAAGAGGTAAACCATGCTATCACCGATTTATCATCTATATAACAATTAAAATTTAATTGTTTTAGATGTAAGTCAGCCATCGCTGGGTGCAGAAATCGACCATCCTGAACGTACTACGCCTCCTCTCTCGCCAATGTACTCATCAGATGGACAATCAATTCAGGTTTCGGTAAGTTCTAAAGGTGGGAAAATACAAGTAGCTTATGCAAAACCCTCCTCGACAACTAGTATGGAAACACATTGGGAGGAGGCCATTCAATGCGTCCATCCTGAGAAGAAACCTAAAAGGTTAACAGACATTAGCATTGACGACGATACTGAATCAGAACTGATAGCTATACCTGAAAGCGATATGTCCGACAGCACACTTCAGGGTAGCGTTCAGGGCTCTTTCGATGAAGGCGTTACCGATACATGCTGCCCCATTTCAGATAAGCAATTTACCATAGTTAAGTCGCCGAAAGAAACTTATATTAGTCAATTAGTTAAAGTTAGTTCCAATAAAAGCAGACCTACTTGGATAATAGGTAGTGAGGATGAATCAGTGAAATCTTGTGATAATAAAATTTCTCAGGAATCTGCAAGGACTCATTCAGAATACATAAAAAACTGTTCAAGGTTAAATTCAACCTCTTCCATTAATGGTGCGCAATTAGCAAAGACTGTTACAACCGATTTTCATAGACACGTTACATCTACATTAGTGGAAACTCATCACATGGGTAAACCAACACCGTTAGGAAAACATAAAAAAATTATTGAACCTAGTATCACGCCTGTTTGTACTCCAGTTTCAGACTGCGATGATTGTTTTAAAAACAATCACGGCATACTACCGACTCCATCTCTTGAGAGACTACTTCCAATAGGATCAGCAAGAATTCCAGGTAATTTATACACATTCATAAATATAGAGTACTTGCTACAATTTGCTAATTTAAATATATAAATTTACACAGGCATTTATACGTTTCAATCGTTTTATTCAATAAATTAAGAACTGATGTGACGCCATCTAATATAGCACACCCAATGGGCGTTTTATATCCAAAAATATCCTTATATCCATGAATATATTTTGAATGAATAGTGGATCAATGTTCTTCCACTGTATATCAATTTTGTCTCCTTCCACAATTTCTTACATTTTGGTACGTCCAACAGACATTAATTCCAAGATACTTGGATATTGGGTGTGTGTCCGTTGTCACCAAATGTGCATCCCACACGGTTACACATCTCATAGTGAGCACGCATCGTTGTTGTTAAGATTGTTTAAAAGTATATATACTGTTTAATCAACATGGCAACATTACATAGATGTTAAATAACAATGTCTCCTCACTGGACTAAGACTTATATTTATGTACCTGTTACGTCAAGTGAATGTACAAGTACGTAACATGGGAAGTAGCCAAGGTCTATATTTCAGCACCTACTATCAGCACACTATCAGTGGCCGTAAACATAAGTATATAAGACATAGTTTGACAAAAATTTTCTCATACTCTAAAACAGTGCCATTACATCAAAACAGTCCTCACATAAACACCAGGAACACAAAACCAGTTGTTGTAGTTAGTTGTACAGCCAGTAGTTTACTTAATAACATTAGGTTATTTTGCCTGCTCCAGCAGTAAGAAAACAGTTTGCTTGTATAACCAATCAAGTGACAGGAAAATCGTAATTTATCAACTAACACTATTTTCTACTAAACAGTATATAAACATTAATAACAAAGCAAGTAAATTCTGTAGTTTTTTTGTCGCGAATTTTACATGTTGCAATTTAAATAGATAAAACAGATAATCAAAGAAAAAACGTGACAGAGTATCTGTTAATCCATTTTAGGCAAAAAAAACAATCTGCGAGTACCCCACAGTTAATAAAGCTCTAGTATTTTTGGATATCAATATTTGTTTACAGATTCTCCTCTTAGGGATGACGTTTTTTCTCCACCATTAGAATCGCAATTAGAAATTCCCAATCAAGAACGGCTTCTTCCAATTGGTCAACATACCAAAGATATATCCCAGTTAGTTGATAAAGTTAGACAGGCGTTAGGCATAAATGCCCAGTTAGCTAAACTAGAAATCAAAAAAACAGAAAAATTCATTAGTCGTCCAGAACAACCTCAACCTACATCTTCACAATATCACAGTCCTAGAAAACTTATAAAGCAAGTCGCTTTAGAAAGTCCCCCTAATCAATTTGAGACCGAAGATAATGAACATTTCTTCAAAAACATTAAAATAGACCACCAACGTAAGGATATGTTTTATTTTAACATTATATTCACCACACTTATTTAAAAAATATTGTAGGGGATCTTATAGTAAACCACAGACAAAGAATAAGAAAAGTGGGACCATTTGCAATGAACTCTTATTCTCTTCATGATCCCAGAAGACCTGGTGCTTGGCTTACTCCAGAGTTTTCTACAAAACTGGAAAATAGTGATATGAAACAAAGCTCTTTTAGAATTGGCGATGATTGTGTGAACGAAAGATGTTCAGAGTGTGGTACGGTGAAAGAAGAATATAGTGATGAAGAAATAGGTCTCTGCATTGTCACATTAGGAACCTTTATACATCGAGAACCGGCTTTAGCGGCGCCCCTATTACCAGATATTTTAAGTATAGTAGCAAAGTAAGTATAAAGATAAAAATTAACATTTTGGACAAACTGAGTACTTATCGTAAAATAATTTTTTAAATTTTAGGGTTGCGACGAATGCCATGTATCCATGGCAAAGTGAAAGCAATATACATTTACCCGGAGGAGCAATAAGCGTCGCACATCAATTTTTACGGTGCGTTTTACACCAGTTAGCACCTAATGGGATTTTCACGCAAATGTTTCAAACAAATGCACCAGGTAAATGGATACTTATTTTATAGCTTCTCACTACAAGAAATTTAAAACAGCCGAGACGTGTCTTTAAACGCGCGACCTAAACTCACTATACGTGTAACAAGAACTAAAAAGACGACAAGCAGTTATGGTCCATTCGCATAACAGGCGACTAAGTAGGCACCCTTTTATTTTACAAGGATTTAAATCAAACAAATGCGTCACTGCGCAGGCCACGCCTCCGGCTATTCCTGAGTTTGTAGAATTTGTAATACAGAGTTGGGCAAAACACTCGAACATTTTCTAGTAAATTCTTCAGGGGCGGTCGGTCCATGGAAGCAAGGGAAGCAGTGCTTCCCTTGGGATTATTAAAAAAAAACATAATTAGAACCTAATTATTATTTATCACATATATTAATCATTAAAATTTACTTTTACCCAATTTCAATAGACACGGCCCTGCATTTCAACAGCTGAGATAATGTTGCACACTAAAATCGTGACAATGACGCACTCGATTAATCGAGCCAATACGAACTCGCGCGACTTCGATATAAGCAACTTCTTGAAATGCATCCCATCCCCACTTCATAATCTTGATATCTGAGCCGTATAGCATCGTAATGCTTCTTGTTTTATAGATTTTAATATTATACTTAATATTAATCTTCCTACTATTATTCTCAGCTTTTGTGCTATATTTGTAAAAACAATTTTGGTGTTTCTAAACCTGTGATGCGGCGACAAGTGATTTTTAAAACGTTGAACATTAGTGCGCGTATAAGCAGTTCTAGAATTGCTTATTCAATTTGGAAGCTGGTCCTAGCACTGTGGAAAATATTATTTGCGTTTGTGTGGTGTGCAATTTGTTTCAAGATAAACTGGATATTATTAGAAACGGGAGACCAACACCTGATTTAAAACTTTTAAAAACGAAAGTTAAATCATGCTATAGGTACTTTAATATTGAAATGTACAGTGCTAATCAGTGGTTAACGGGTTGTGAAAATTTGTGTAAATTGTTTTGTTCTTTTCACAAATGAAAAAGGTGTTTGGAATAAAAATGGCTCTTCAGATTTAAACAACATTCACAAAGTGACAAAGAGGCATGGTAAGTGTGAAACTCATTTGCGAGCGGTGCTAAAAGAAAAACCATTTGGAAAATCACGAATTGAGCATTCATTAGATCAGCAGTTGAAAGAAAATGACCGTAAGCATAATGAACTTGTAAAAAAAATCGAGAAATGTTAAAATGACTTATTGACATTGTTTGTTTTCTCGGCGAAAATCAACTTAGTTTTAGAGGTCATACTGAATCTCGGAGCGTTGCTAATAGGGGCAATTTCATCAATTTAATTGATTTATTAGCAAAATACGATACAATTTTAAGTAACCATCTGGAACACTCCACGGTATTTCGCGGTACATCAAATCATATTCAAAATAATTTGATTCAGTCGAGAAGCAATATTGTTTTAGCTTTTGCTTCGCTCGGGGCTTCGCACTACCCATCACCCTATATCACAAACTGCTTCCCCTGTATCAAAACTTACCGCACGCCTCTGAAATTCTTCAAGAGGTTTTGCAGAGAGCCTTGGTTGTTGCAGACAATGAACGGAGAATACTTCAAACAGTTGCTTTAAATAAGGTCTTTTTTATTTTTCCATTCAATTTCTCTTAAATGTCTTATTTTCCAGTAATACTTTTAATTTGGTATTTTTCTAGGCCTTGCCAAAATAAACAAAAAAATTACGATTTTTTAATATCTTATGTTACAAATTATCTTATTTAAGCGGTTCGTAAAAAAATTGGTCTTGGCGAAGTGCACCTCGACACCTCTCATCATCACATCCAAAATGAAATGAAGGAAATAAATAATTTTCATTAAATATACTAATTTCGTTTATAACGAGCGTTCAAAAAAAAAACGTTAATCTGCCCATGCACATGAAAATGTACGACTTAGATTAGTTTCTATTAAGCTGTCATACGATGTATTATATTAGGTCTCTTTTTTTTGTTTTACCCTACACTGGACAGTCCTCCCGTGGCCTTCGAACCTCACGAGAAAAGCGCCAGCATATTACCTACAGCTATTCCTCACATCCCGCAAGGTTAGTGGCTGTATATTCCAGAATCGTGTGCCCTAAGCAGATGGAGAGAACCTAAAATGACTCAAGGTTCTGGCAGAACGGAAAACGTTCAAACTGATCTGGGTGCCAGAACATAACGGGGTCTTAGGAAACGACAAAGCTGAACAAGGATCAGCTAATGTTTACACAAATATTATTGGCGTAGATAATTGGTTTTAGTAGCGCAAATGGGCCGATGTTAAATAACGATTTAAAAATATTTTTAAATGCAGCTCTTTGCTTGTTTGGACCACAAACAACCCAGAACTCACCACGTGGAGGTGGCTGCATATCGAGTTCCATTCGTCCGCTCCCAACTCTACCACCCTCCTTTATGGGCACTTATTAATCTAGCGACTAAATACGTTGATCGGGTTTAAAGGATTAAATATTCGATATTTGTTTTCTGTAATTTTTTATGAAGCAAAATTTATTTCAATTTCACTACACCGCCAGATCAAACAATATAATTTATTTTCGAATCAATGAAACTTCAAAACAATTCCAAACCTTTATTAGCAGTTTGAAAACAAATACTGTTCATACAATAGAAACAATTTTTAAAACCATATGTTTGTTTAAAGCATCCATCCATCCGGACAGGCGAGCTTAACTTTGTTTTTAGGCATAGCAGACACTAGCGGATCTAGAAAGAAATTTATACATACATAAAAAATCGACAAGATGAAAAAACTCTAGTTAGTTTTCAACAATTTTTTCTTATTTTACTATTAATACTAGGTAATTAGTAGTTCTAAATAATAAAAAAATAATGTTTGAAGACTCCTAGTTATTTCATTATTTTAGATTGGTACTTATATTTGATCTTTAAACTCCGGATATTACGGCAGTCATGACGTAAAAAACCAGGGCCGGCTCGGGGGATCTGTTTAAAAATTATACGCAAATCATATAAATAAATAATTAAAATATTCAAGGGTTAGTTTACCTTTTATTTGGTGCAGGAATAATCGGTTAAGATTAATAACATTAACATGAACACAAAAATGTAAAACTAATTATTTAACAGTGGAATTATATATTATTAGTATCTGTTCTAAATGTTCGGCAGTCAAAGAATGATGTATATCATTAAATATCCATTTATATTGAGAAAACGAACCTTCTACATCGACGGAATGTTGATAACATTGACAATGTTTTAAAGCGTTCATATTTACCTGAGGTGTGTCAACATGAACTTCTTTATTTTGGAGATCTCCTATAAGTACCATAGTAGAAAACCATGGGTTCTTGGCTGAAACTGCGTTAAATCATCTTTTTACAGTCTCAGCAGTAGCTCTCGTGCCGAAATAGTGCCAAAATTCTGATTTTGGTATATTTTCTTGTATAGCACGAGGTATTCGTGAAAACCGAGCTAGCGGGAGGTCCGAACTCAGACTGGGTTGTTGCAGTGACGCTTTTATTAACGCCTAGTTTGCAAAAGGCCTTAAGATACGGTGTATATATAGAGTGGGGCAATAGTGCGTCCGACTTCGATATGTCGAGTTCTATGATAGCTAGAAACTTGATTTAAAAACATAAACAAACTAGACAAAAAAAGTCTATAACAGGAAATTATGTGCCCTCCCAAGAAAACAACGATTCGACATCGGTCAATCGAAAACTTTGGACCCATCGTTAGCAAAACTTTACACAACTTTAGTTTACGACGTGTATCAGAAAAATTAAATCCCAACTATTGACGTGGTACACAGAAAACTAAAAGAAATAGATTATCGTCTAAAATATACCAAAAAGAACTTTAGGAATTTGGTTGAGAAAAATTGTATTTAAATATCAAACTATTAATAAACGCATGACAATTATGGAAAGTAAACGAATAGTGGATTTATTTTTATGGCACTGAGGACGTAGTCCATTCAGCCACACGAATAGTGGATCGGCGAGATTCATATGTAGAAAAGATAAGAGAACTCACAAGAGAAAAATAGACCAATTTATTATCAGGACGAAACTTGGTATGATACTCATGACACCAAAAAAAAAAAAAAAAAGATGGACTGATGGATTTAGGAAATGTCAACCAATCTCATTGCCCCCTAACAAAGGTATTCAGTTGATTATATTACACTGTGGATCAGTTGATGGATGGGTTGATAATACATTGAAGCTGTGAGGAAAAAACATGGAAGACTGTAACGTGGATTACCACAAGAACAGGGAGGGAGAAATATTTGAGGAATGGTTTGAAAATACCCTAATTTCAAAATTAAAACCGAATGGTACTATTGTTCTTGACAATGCGAGGTATCATTCAAGACAACTGTATAAAATTCCTAACAAGAATGCTACTAAGCTGGAGTTACAAATTTTTTTAATGGAACATGATCTCTGTTATGAGGAAAATTATAATAATTCACAAATTTTGGAAGTCCTGCAAACGAAAAATTATGAGAAGAAGTATATTAGAGACACTGTAGCGGAGAGATATGGCCACAATGTGCTGAGATTATCGCCAGATTTCTGTATTTTCAACCCGATTGAATTAATTTGGTGTAAATTGAAGAAAAATGTCAGAAAAGGAAAACTTTTACGAAATTCGATAAAAAGAGTCGTAGAGTTAATTCAAAACGAAGTGTCGAAAATTAACAAGGATGATTGGGAAAAAAGAATTAGGAAAGTAATTACAATTGAGGATGATTATTTAAAAATTGTTGAATGTCATATAAATGGTGAAAATAAATTTATTATAAATTTGAACGAGGATAGTAGTTCATCTGAAAATTGAGAAGAGGGTAAGAAGGGCGAGGATTCAGAGGAAGAAGCGATATGAGGTGAGGTAAAGTGAAGAAGTGAATTTTGTGATATCAACTGTATTATTTATTTCCGTTTTTATGCTTTCGTAATTCAGTGCTTGAGAAATAGTCTTTTTCAGGATGTTATTATTTATTAATTTTTTTTTTTCATTTTAACAAACATACGTCTTTCTGTTTTTATTATATAGTAACTATTAGAATTTATTTTTAGTTTATTTATTGAGAAAAATATTTGTTTCTGTTACTATTTTGAGAGTATATTTTTTGTTTTTATTTTGTTTTTAAAGGTTTCGTGTTACTTTTTAAATAATTTCTTTATTCTATACTAATATTCCATACTCATCCTTTCCTGGCAAGAAATGCTCATACCTCCTCTCGGTTCTTGCTAGGTAGTAACAATTCATATTAAGCGAACTTGAATACTGCCACGAGTGTATGTGTAGTCGATATTTATAATTCAATACTTTTATTTCAAGTTAATACTCTTTTTCTACAATTATTAAATTGTTGCTAGCTAAACTGAGCACAGAAACCTACATTGAAAAAGTTAACGAGCGAGCAATATAGATAAATGTCTCTGCGTTCTGTATCGTCTTACCCTGCACGTTCCGTGACTAAAACGGTTTCTCCTACTATAGATAAACTGATTCTGAATGGGGAATACGGTCTAGGTCTCGCTGCGCACGCACAGCTACTATCTTTTCCTATGAGAAAGACAGGTCATTATTTTTCGGTGCCCTAGACATCTAATCTCTGCCATAATCGGTTATTTTCAATTTAATAAACAATCAGGGACACTGATTGCTCACAAAGGGATGCGTTCTAATGGGCATAATCAAATTGATATAAATCTTATTTCATATTGTTATTACTATCTTTTTTTTTTTAGAAAGCATTAGGATACAATTTTTTAAAAGTGTTATACAAGCTTTAGTAGATTTTAATGAATTAAATCCAATAGCCCCATTGCAACTTTTATTAGAGGTAAGTCCTTACATGTTTCCTTTATTAAGTTTTACTAAAGTGTCTCATTATAGACCCTAAATTCAAAGAAGACTTTACCTATAGACATTTTACCAACAATTTTACAAAATATGGCATGTTATTTAAATTGTTTACCATTAGAAGCTCCTTTTGGTGCTAGTACACCAATATGGGGCACAGTACTGCAACAATTAGAAATTTTATACAGAAAAATTATATTTTTATTAAATACAATGGACGACATTACGCCACTTCTGAATATAATTTCCTCCGTTTTTAAAATTCCACTAATATCTCAGTTTAAGGTATGTGGCTTAGTTATTACGTATTTATCAGTGTATGATTTTTAATTTAATTTAATTTTTTTTTCATTACAGGGTTTGTTGGAGCCCTTTTCGAAAGTTCTTAGTTATGCAATACAGACGCAAGTTCTCAAATACAGTTGCCTTGTAGAAATTTGTTATTTATGCAACAGAGCTTTCACAAAGGTAGGTAGTAATCACTCTAAACTTCCTGCCCGAAGAGCTATACAGGGATGTTAATGTATTCACCCCAAAAACAGAACAGATTTCGACATATCTTCACATTTTGAGGTGTCCATAAAGGTTTGCCACTATTTTCAGATTCAAGTCTGTTATGTGTGTGTGATCAAAATTTTATATCCGCATCTGCGATATCGCCAGAGCGTACGACGTTACGGATGGTTTTATTTTTTCTAATTTAGATCCGATGAGTTTTTCGGTCAAATTGGTCCAGCAGATGCTGTGATTTACATCATATGTCAACACGAGTAAAAAATATACTGTCTATAGAAAAAAAAGTAAAAAATTCCTTTTTATTCTTCATAAAATGTTTAATTCTCGAGAAAAAAATTGGCACAACATTTTATACACTAGTTACTATGATCTTATTATTCTGTTATTCTAATTATCCTATTTTTTATTTAAACTATTATACTCCGAGCAGGAAGTTTAAAGGCTGACCTTTTAGCCAAATTTTTATTGTACAGATTGGCATAAAACTTTTTTTAGGAAAGAGATAAACTGATACTTAGTAGAATGGTTGTATTTGAGTTAGTTCAAGCCCTTAAATTTAAAACTACAATACCAGATTCCAATTTGCTTATGTTAATAAATTTAATTTTACAGGTAGGTTTATATTTACATTATTTATTACATTTTATGTTGCAACTTAAACATTTTTAGGATATAGGAGGTTCAATACCATCCAACGTAGTAATAAAAGACTGTCCTTCGATATTTTTAGAATATGGTCCTTCCTTCAGCACCGGCATATCAGAATGTATGAAATTAAATCTAGGAGATATTTTGGAGTTTTTAACAGATTTTCACGCCATATCCAAAATGAAGGTAAATCACGCATTTTTTGAGGATCAGATGTGTTATTGGACAGACTGCCTTTTTTCATATTTTTTTATTTAAAAAAACGTGATTTCACGCTCCTTCAGTTACTTTCAGTGCAACGACTATTGTGCAGAAATTTTCAAAAAAAAGATTTCGAACATATCAAATATTAATTGACTTATCAAGCATAATAGATAATATAAATATTTCTCGCCTTATTTATTTGTTTGAGACGCTGTAATTAATTAATAGTTCATACTTTTTACATGTTTTTTCGGGATAATCTTTTATCTGACATTAGTTCCTCATTTCTTTTTACGGGGAAACCTAAAAGAAAGAGTATAGGTACGTTAATCGTCCTTGTACTACCGAAGAATTAAAACGTGCAATTCGTAACGAAATTCCGGCAATATATGGAGAACTTTTAAGAAGTAAAAGTATCTGCATCAAAGTTAATTGCCTATGCACCACCTAGGGTGTCCCTTAAGTAAGGTGAAAATACATGATTTGATATTTTCTGACCTTTATTTTTTTCCGTTTGGAAGGCTATGACTACGAATGAAAAGAAATTTAGTCTGTAACAATATTTACCAGTGCGGAATGAAAAAGAATATTAACTGAAAATTTTTTGCTAATTATTATTTACTAACGTTTACAAATCTTATCACAGATAAGTATAACATATATCTTTTTAAACAATTATTTTCCCGGCTATTTGTGTTTTATTTATTTTTGGTTTTACTAGACAGAATAGTTGAAATTAGAAATAACATTATTGAGTCAGTTGTACTGAACATAATGTGCATATTATCTTTTTTGTAATCCAAGTTTCAGCGTTTTGGCAAATAGCCGGGAAAATAATTGTTTAAAAAGATATATGTTATACTTATCTGTGATAAGATTTGTAAAAGTTAGTAAATAATAATTAGCAAAAATTTTTCAGTTAATATTATTTTTCATTCCACTGTATATTTTAACTTTTACCAAGAAGAGGAACTCAATTTGTTTTTGAATTATTTTATTCGACCCCAAGGGGTATTTCCACTATATAGTTTCAATTATTCTGTTCTCTGAAGCCATTAATGTTTATTACATTAAGGTTTACAAGTTTCCTTACTTTGGATTCTTTAAATGTGCTGGCTACCCTGATGACGCAATGCAAGCAGAAACACGTGTCGGTACATATTTTAAAGTTTTTTAAAGTGAGTGTCAGCGGAATGAAAAATAATATTAACTGAAAATTTTTTGCTAATTATTATTTACTAACTTTTACAAATCTTATCACAGATAAGTATAACATATATCTTTTTAAACAATTATTTTCCCGGCTATTTGTATTTTATTTATTTTTGGTTTTACTAGACAGAATAGTTGAAATTAAAAATAACATTATTGAGTCAGTTGTACTGAACATAATGTGCATATTATCTTTTTTGTAATCCAAGTTTCAGCGTTTTGGCAAATAGCCGGGAAAATAATTGTTTAAAAAGATATATGTTATACTTATCTGTGATAAGATTTGTAATAGTAAATAATAATTAGAAAAAAATTTTCAGTTAATATTATTTTTCATTCCACTCTATATTTTAACTTTTACCAAGAAGAGGAACTTAATTTGTTTTTAAATTATATACCAGTGCCTCATGAAGACTAAAGTTTTAAACATATTTTATTTAATGCCCCTAAAGTGATTGTAGATATACTTTGGTTTATTATAGAGAAAATAGACAAAATAATCATCAATAATTACACGTGTGTACTGTGTAATTACTAATTGACAGTCTTTGAGTTTTAAAATAATTTTCTAATCTTTTGAGCAACAAACAATAGATTTTGGAAGCGCGTTTCACTCTTTGTCTTGTGGATAAATTCTTCAGTGAGTTGAACTCCGCGTTCAAAACACAAATCAGAAAAAAATATTCAGCGTCATCAAAGGATTTATTGTTTTGCCAAAGCAGAGGAATAACTTCCTAAAAATCACAAGATAAGTTGAACCTTGTAAACAGTCTCTATGATTGATTGGAAACAAACATTGTCAAATCCTTTGTTACCCACTGCGGAATATTCTTTGGCTTAATTGTAGGACGTTTGCAGGAATCCTTCTTAATCTTCACAGATGCTAGCATCCGACATTTAGTTTCTATGGAAACTGTTGATTCAAGTAGTGCTAAACTTACAAACTGTTCCGCAGATACTATAGATGTCCACAAAACTTTTTCTTTGCTGTGACGGAAACTTTTTTTGTTGACGCTTTCGTAGACACGGGCTTTAAAAAATGTTAGGTCTTGATTTGGAGCTGCTATAACATTAGTTGACCAAACCATGCCTTTATCATACTTCATGACTTGTCCTTGGTGGTGTAAAATTAATGCTACGAAGGAGACCTTGCCAAGATTGATGAAACTGTAGTAGTTCCAGACTATGCTTTTCCCTTACTGTATGCGATTTTTTACCATTCTGGCGACGAAAATGAGTCTAAATAATTCCAGACTAAATCTGAAATATTGTTGAAATTTTAGATTCTCTTAATAGTCTCTTTTCTACCAGCATATTATTATATGCGCCTTCATGTTTTTTAGAAGAAAATAGTTCTCTCAAATTTTATTTTACGTTTGTGTATTAGTAATAAATAATAACTCCTCCTTGGCGGCTTTCTCTTCTAACAACAACATAACCATTATTTCTTGCAGACGTGCCATTTTGCGTATACAACACGTGAAACTGACTTTCTAGCAAACCAGGTCGACGCGAGACGTACTCTGGAGATTTGTCAGACGGGTTCCACCTGCTTTATGTTTTACGTCGAGCATTTTCTTAGGAATTCGTACCTTAAGGGCGCCCGGCACAATACATACGCAAGCGAATGTCGCATTCAGCCGGGGACCGAAGACGCCGCAATAAATAACATTCATTCTTCTCGCTCACCAATGTCACAGAATACCAAACTTCTGTATCGATGTGGCAGTAGCGCAGAGCAACTATCTTTGTCGTCTACCACATTTATTTTATAATATACATATTGGTCACACTTATGAAACTTTTGGCAGCGCTTTTTTGCAGTTCATTAGTTCATAATAGAAGGCACAGGTAAATGTGTAATTAAATTGAGTTTTTACTGTTCATAATCGGTATTATATGAAATAAACAAAAACTAGTACAAACCACAGATTGAAGTCAATACAACATAAAACACATAAATGGTCTTTAACGTGTCAACGATACACAGCAAATTTGCTATATATCGTTGAAACGTTATATACAAAAATGGCCTAGGATGAATTACCAACTTTGTCAGAAAACATTTGGCAGAATCTACCGGCATACTTAGTTGGAAGTTGAAAATTAGCTGGTACAAAATAAAAAATTTTCAGAGTTACTGCAAGGGCATCAATGTGGGTTTAAACGACGACACCTTAGGAGGAATAATAAAATGCAGTGTTGCTCAATACTTAGCTTTAGAAATTACTAAGGGCAATGGTAGAGACAACAGAGCAGTAACGAGATACTTTCCCTGGTTGTATACCACTTCAATAACACAACAAGGGTAGGTATACAAATTAATAATCAATTGTAAACAATAATAATGTGCTGATTTTTTAGTCCAAGAGAATTTATCGAATGTATCGGTCACATAAGATTACTATCTTGGCTTTTACTGGGTTCATTGACACATACAGCCCTCCAAGGTACCAATAATGGGCAAATTTTAAGTCAACCTATTCCCCAAGAAGCGTCTTGTCAAATAGCAGACCATATTCAAGTTATAATGGCTGGTTTTGCGGAACAACCAAAGGCATCTGTCTTACACATGTCCTCTTTATTTCATACGTTTATTTTATGCCAGGTAGGTAATTATTTTAAAAAAAATTATTTAAGTATATTCAACATAAACAGCGCAAGAATGTCAAAATACAGGGTCGGATCATGACACTATAGGCACGGTGAAAAAAATGGCACCCAGAAATAATAAAACACTCGTTTATATCCTATAATATATAATCTTTTATACTGTATAAAAATGGCTACATAATTCTTAATATGTTAATTACAAATTAAAATTTAGTAAGTTTAATCCGGTTCTGCATCATTCGAATAGTTTTTTTAATCAATGTCGTTCAGACGAGGATATACTGAAAAATGTGTTTATATTTTCATAATTTGCAAGTGTTAATAAAAAATGTATAAATAATAACTTTGAAATACATGAAGTAGATAAGCCGCGATTTAATAAACGTTTCTCGAGTATTACCACGCATTTTTTCACAGAACCTCACTCCTAGAATGACACAGTATTCTTGAATCTTGATGCTTCATGGTTAATTGTATTCATAGTATATGTAACTTACTCGGAAGATCACAACGCGCGCTCAAACAGCATTATTTACACCTTGAAAGTCTGCTCTTTGATACAAGAAATGCAAAATCAAATATTCATGAATAAATATCGGAAAGATTTGTTCCCCCCAGAGACGGCCTTCATGCATATAATTTTTCCATTGAAATTAAGCAAACAAAATAATATATTAATTACAATAGACATGTAATATAAACATTTGATTGCATTTTTTGCGGAAGGTTAGTTACGCGAGGAGACCCAACTTCAGGTAGCTGTTTATACGCTATTGTGAAAGCGTGATATATTTTTCCCAGGTAATCGAATAAAAAAGTTCCAACTCCCTGTATGCAATAGTAGGTATGGCGTCGGTTGAGCCAGACAGTGACGTCACACACCTGGCGCCAGTCGTCAAGTAGGGGATCTGCATTACCGACAGTTCGGCCCCGGGAAATTCAAAATGTGCTGCTGCCACCAGGCCTGTACAGCTTTTAAACAGATCTGTACAGCTTTTAAACAGGTCTGTACAGTTTTTAAACAGGTCTGTACAGTTTATAAACAGGTCTGTTCAGATTTTAAACAGGTCTGTACAGCTTTTAAACAGACCTGGAATAGGGGATGAAATATTGAATTTTTTGTATTCATCATACATTTTCAATACAAAATGCTAAATATCTTAGCTCCTATGGTAGCGTTGTTGACAAAACCTTTAATATATTGTCCCGAATTCCACCCGGACGAAGTCGCGTGTAAATAGCTGGTTACCTATAAGTAGAGACTGGATTTACGTCGAAGTTGGCAAAAGATAATCTTTTGGATTTGCAATATTTGCGCAAAAAGCCGTATATTACTTTACACTGCACTTTTGGCAAAAATTAAATATGTATTCGTAATATATACACCAATAAAAAAATTGTAACATTATTAGAACAAGGGTACGCAGTGGCGACCGTTATAATAGAGTCATGAGCCATGACACCACCCAACAACAACATAATTAAGATAATAAAAATCTATTCATTTAATATTAAAATGTTATTATACTAAAATTTAATACTGCGATTCTTTGCATTCTAAAAGCAGTTAGAGTTAGGCAAAAACGGGAACTTCTTGTTTCGTGCACATTTTGGAAAAAATGGCAGACTATGATAAATCAAAAGGACCTTGAATTTCCTGAACATTTTTCGCCGGCAGCTAACCCCTCGCAGCACGCCAACCGTATACACCATTATTGGCCCGATCACTAACAGCACCAGCCGCCACAGACGTAGTGTATTTGATAAATATAAAATACACTTATGGTTACCAAAAAAACTAGGCATTTTGGTTTTAAATGTTTAAAAAAATAATAATAAAAAATAAAATTAAAAAATATTTTTCTATCAGTACCAAAATTCTTATTTAAATTTCAAATTTTTAATTGTATGCAACTTTTCTTAATAGCATATAAAAAACTATGCATTTTTTAGGCCAACATTGAATAGTTTAAAAAAAATGTAGCTATTTATTCTGTTGTACACACTATCTGCTACATTTGTTTTGTTGTTTTAGCTTTGGACCGTTTACTTAGAACAAGGTTTAAGCAGCCACATTCCGATTACAGAAGCTTATAATGTAACAATGAATATTTTATTTGATTTTTGGGGGAAAGTAACACCTTGCATTTTGCAACTCATTCAGCAATCAAAAATGGTAATTTTAAAAATACACCCAACAGGTTAACTGCCAAGCCAAATTTTGACAAACTGTTCATAATATATGCAGGGTGTTTCAAAAACATTTGCCAAACTACACGTGGAGATTCATCATCTAACAATGCTACGAAAGGTTCTTATTAACATGGGTCCGGTGGAGCAGACGCTAAGATACAGGGTTAAGGTTTTATTTTTCCAGTTTTTTTCAAAATAATTCACAAATGGCTTGTACTAATTATTTAAAATATATGGCATCGCAACTATGATATAAAAAAGTCAGTGGCGTATTTTTATTATTCAAAAATTTAAATTAAAAAAAATATCTTAAACGCACGCCCTTTGCGGAACTGATAACTTCTGTTTATAGCCAAAATATACATTACTACTAGGTCTTTAGGCAACAGAAATTTTAAATAATTAGTTCAAGCCGTTTCTGAAATATCTTGAAAATACTGAAAAAGAAATAAAACTTTAACATCCTGTATCTCAGCAGCAAAGCATCACCGGGCCCATGTTCATAAGAACTTTTCGTAGCATTGTTAGATGGTGATTCTCCGCCAGTAGTTTGGCGCGTGTTTCTTGAAACACCCTGTATGTGTACAATTAATTTTCGTCTGCAAAGGCAAAAAATTAAAAAATGTTTATTTATCATTCTGTCATTTTGTAGTCACGGCTAAAATAAAAATATATATCCTTTATCGAATTCCTATAAAACTCACAGATGTCTTTATAATTACCATGGCAGGATAACCTGTTAATTTATTTAAATTTTAAACATTAATTTCCAAAAATTTTCAGCTTAGTGAAATTGTTAGTTTACATTTTTTGAGTATGTTGGAAGCACTATTGGAGTGTCAGTCTACCATCGTCGGGAAACTGCTGCCACTTTGGACACCAGTGCTTTGTTCCAATCAAATTCAGGTAATGGATGGTACCTACTTTATTATACACATGTAATGGGAGTGCATATTGCTTCCCATAAATCGTGTTCACTTACTGTTATAACAAATATTTGAATTATAGAGTTTCCGGCTTAATAAATGATGTTTCGATTTAAATATTGTTAAAAAATATGATGAAATTACTAAAAATATATTTTAAGTATAATATGCAGTCGGAAAAATATTAATTATAATAATTGTTTACCAAAAAATCCATTTATTATTAAAAAATTCGCTATTTTCCACTTTCAGAGACTACATGTATATCTTCAATAATGCGATAGGAAAAAATTAAGAGCAACAATTTTGTTATATTTAGGGAATAGGTTCAGGTGATTAAAATAAACACAAAAGTTCTATAAACATAGATCCGATTTTCAGCCGTTACGGAGATATAATTTTTTTTGTGTTTTTCTTGTAACCACTTCGCTAAGATTGCTTGCAAATAGAAATCATCTAAATAGTTGTTTTACCTACCTTTGGATTAGCCATGGAGGTCCTCAGAATTGACCACCAAGGTCACCAGACCTCAATCTCCTGTATTATTGTTTTTGGGGATGGTTAAAGTCATTAATTTACACAATTTGGACACAAAAGAAGATATTTCAATTAATACCTTCGCAAAGGCTGAAAATCGGATCTATGTGTTTATGAGCTTTTTTTGTTTATTTTATTTTGAACTTATTTCCAAAATATTGGGAGTTCCTCCCGAATCATCGTATATCTACAAATAATTCGATAAAAGTGAAAATGGTCACTTGTACTCAATATTGATGGTAAAAGAACCCATACCTCTTGATTTAATAGAGCTATATGCACTACTACTACGTCTTGTAGTTGCAAAAAAATCAAAAGCATTATCTGAAACTTTATGTATATGTTTGACTGAGCAATGTAAAAACCAGACAGAAGACTGATAATAATGTATTTTACATACTTTAATATAATAGTTTTTATCGAATTATGTGTCAATATTATTTGTATAACATTATCCATGTTATTCTCTTTTCATATATTAGGAATTCATATCATAAAATTTCATGTCGATACTCACTATTACAAAATATAGATCTTTAGGCCGACCTGTCTTTTAGTCGAGAATTCCAAATGTTGACCTGTCTTTTTGTCTGGAATACCAAATTCTCCCATGACATTTTGAAATTTGCACAAGGAAAAATTAACTTGAAATAAAACTTCATAACAGTTAAATAAACGAAATTTCTTAATGAAATTTGAAATATATTGATAAAATGTCCCAGAATTATGAAAATATATATATACATATATATATATATATATATATATATATATATATATATATATATATATATATATATATATATATATATATATATATATATATATATATATATATATATATATATATATATATATATATTGTCTAAAAATTACCTGGGTGCACACCCTTTTTGTTTTACTTTGTTCTCAAATTTTACCTCATTTAAGTATTAACAGTCACGCTTTATAGATCATTTGGATCCCAAGCTCCAATAGATAGGGCCTGGCCTAAATTTCATCAGCCACCAAACTTATGAGAAAATTAGAGTGTAAAATTTGGACAAATGTTTAAGCCGATAAGTTTGGACATTTCACATTTGCCAGGAAGACCATAAAATTTGCCTAATGCTGTTCATCAAGTTTACTGAGAATATGTCAAAAATGTACATAAACTAACGAATTACTAATAAAAATAATACAAATTTGGGATGAAAAACCAATATGTTGTCAATGTGAAGTGTCCCATATACAGGTTGGGGCAATAGTGTATCCGACTTCGAAAACACGATTCCTATGATAGCTAGAAATTTTATTAAAAAACATAAGTATACTAGAGAAAAAAGTCTATAATTGGGAATTATTTTTTAATATACAGATCAAGCCAAGACGATTATACAGGGTCAGTGCCTTTTTTTAAATGGAATACCATATATATCAGTACATTTTTTAAGCCTCTTTCTAGTCTCCATCCACCCCTATTGACTATATCCCAACCGCTTTTCAATTTAGAACTTTTTGAATTGAATTTTCTCAATTTTTTCAAATAGAACACCCTGTATGTTTTTCGACAATGTGATGTAGAATTGAAAAGAGAACATTTTTCGTATTTACATCCCTATGGCTATTTGTAACCATTTTCAATTTATTGAGCAGCAAGTACAAAATTCAAGAATAAATTTAAAAAATTAAGTTTTTTTAGATATTTAAATTTAATTTAAATTTCTAGTTATCATAGAACTCGTGTTATCGAAGTTGGACGCACTATTGCCCCATCCTGTATAATAGAGAGAGGGGGTCCTTGGGGGGACATTGTTGACAAGACTCAAAAGGTATAATTTAGAAATAATGCATGATGTGATGTGACTGAAGCGAAAGAGGTATAAAAAAACCGAATGATCTGACGATATTTTGAAATATTGAGCATAAAGAAATTGGCATTTCTGATATATTTTTTATTGTCTTAAACAATATTAGATCGTTTTGATATGATATATTGTTATTTTTACAGCTACCTGGACATTTACAAGTACGGTTACAGAACTGTCGTAATTTTCCACCAATAATATTTCAAGAGGCAATACCTGAAAAAAATTAAAATTGGCAACCTACACAACCCGATGTTACTGAAATGGTTACAGAGGTTACAATTTAAAATGGGTCAAATAGAATTACAATCATCGACAGCAACGCAATTTTATTCTTTGTAATTTATTTTATTTCAAACATTGTTAAAACAATAATTAAATTCGTAAAAACAATTTATACTTGGCGGTTGTAATAAATAAAAAATTACAAATAATTTAACTTGAGTTTTATATACATCAACTAGTCTCCTTTTTTAACAGATCCATTGTTTCCCTAGAGGTTGGAGATCCTATAGAATACAACTGAAAAAAAGAAATACCTGTAGTTACGCGATGTAAAAAATTTTTAAATACTGATCAAATAATCATTTTTTGTTAGTGACTCTACTTCTACCACGGAATTCCTGCAATTATTCTGATAAAAGATATACTGAGATAACTAACATTACACATAAGCAGTAAGTGAAATTGTGAACCCAAAAGCAAGGCAACTTTTTTTGTTGCATACCTTATCAAGAAAATATGCCACATCATATTTAATTTGCTCTCTGATTTTCATCTCATCTGACATAGTATCTGATTGTGTAGAAGATTCCTCACTGGAATTTATATTTCTACTTTTTAACCTTCTTAAAGATTCTTCCGTTTTACAGACTGACATTAGTACTTCTTGGACCAAACTTAAATACCTAAAAAAATGGAAAATGGTAATATTTGCACATATAACTTAAGAACATGTGAAAATGTGAAAAATATTTAACTCACTGTTTGGTAATTCTTGTAATAATATTGTTCAATATTTCGTCCTGTTCATTTTGTATAACTGATTTAAATTCCTTATGGAAATTTATTATAGGTTTTACAGCCTCGATCATGTACGTACTGGCATCTTTTGGGGCACTTCTATTTGTTCTACGATATAATCGTGGAATTGCCCCAACATTTTGTAAGTGTAGAGAACTCTCCTCAAATTTGATGGTTATTAAATAATTTTTAAGAACAGATTTCACTTCTTCAACTGACTTCTGATTAGTTTTAAAAACTTTTAGTATAACATACTGCATATTTTGATTCATAATTTGAAATACTGTTTTATCTATATCTTCTATTTTCTCGGTATTTAAGGCAATAAAATTTTCTACAATATTTAGGTCTATTAACGAGTCCATTATGAAGTTTCCCCATTTTCCTCATCGGAAAATGATGTTTTATTCTAAAAAAGACTTATTTATAATCAAAAATCTATCCGCGTAACACAATATTCGATATACCTGCAAAGTAATTTTGAACCACCTTAAATATCTTGACAGTAGCATCATAGATAATTTTAGAAATTGATCGGCAAGTTGGTCTATATATACATCTTCATTAAAGCATTGTGCTATGGTCTTCCATAAAGATAATGTATTTTTTAATTTACATGATAATTCATTATTGGCAGAAGCATAAATATCACCATTTTCTATTAAAATGTCATTTTCAAAACCTCCTGCTATCTGTTGATAGCGAATTTCGAAATATACAGGTAAATTAAATCTCATTAAATGCTCTTGGAATGTATCATTTTCTTTCACTAAATCCTCGTTTCCACATTTCCTTGCAATTTTTAGTAGCATTTGCCAAGTACTTTTAAATCTCTTTTGAAATAATTCAGGATTTCCAGGAGCTGTTATATAAGGAAGTCCCTCCCTTGACTGTTTATCAAATTCTTTCCAAAAAACTATTTAAGGTAAAGTTATAAGACTTTAACTCTGGATGTTTTGTTAATATTTCAAATAAAATATTCATTCTATTATTCATAAATGTCAAAACTTCATCATAAATCTTATCAATATCTCGATGAGACCTCTCTAAATTGGTTTCATTAAATAATGGTATCAACGCAGGTCTCACGACATTAATTTGGAAGGTTTTCTGGGCTTCATCCTGTTTTCGTAAATTATCATACATCCTTAAACATCTCGTTAAAACTTCACTGTCATCATTTTTAAAGGCATCAAGAAATTTATTGTTTACCATTTCAATAAGTCTATTTTCTACATTTTTAACAATGCTTTCAGTATCAGCAGACATTATATCTAATTCATCCATATAATTTCTTTGAAACGAATATTTATTAACTACTCGTTCCAAAATTATCAAGTTTTCAAACGAATTACCTTCTGAAGATGTTATAAGTCTATCTATATATACACACGACGTAATGATACCAAGTTTTAAATTTACATGATTTCTTTTAGTATTATTATACTTTATATCACCCAGCATTACCTTATAACTGCTTTCTGCAGATTGAATTAAATCATACAATGTCTACAAATATATATTCGTTCTACTATTTTAACCGTGATATTGCGGTACAGTGAGAGTTGAATCAACTCGAACAGGCATTAAAAGAAAGCAAATTATATATACGTAGATTTCTTATATGGAGTATTGAGTATTCAGTTCTCACTAGAGTTGGAGAGGGATAATCCATACACGTCACTATTTGCTTTCCTTTTAAAGCTTGTTCGACCTGAAGTCCATGTCATAGCATCAGGAGATTATTCCTCAGATCATTTTAGGCTCATAAGCCTTTATAAACTAGACACTGGTTTTCATGATACAGAGTGTTGAAGTTTCTGAAAAATATCACATTTACTCAAATATCTCAGAAGATGTGTGACATATGTAGATTGATCAAACTTGGGCTAGAGATTTAACTAATTAAAGGTAATAATCCAATGAATTTGTATACAAACATGACAATTAGTGGCGATGCTGAGAGGCATTACCACTAAAAAAAATCCAGAATTTCTACGCCAATGAGTTTTTTGGAAATTTGATGAAAACATTTAATTCCCAATTGCATTTCTAAAAAAAAAAAGTTCTATTGCATTTTATTCGAAAAACGAGAAGTTTTGGTGATATATTTTTTTTTTTTTTGAACTATATGATTAACAATTATTTACCACATAGTTCAGTAAATCAAAAATAATTCTAGAACATTCAATTTACAAAAAAAAAAAAATGCAGAAGCTTTTTTTAATAATACAATTAATTGTAATTTCAATGATTTGATCAAAAGTTCAAAAAAGTCATTGACGTAGAAATTCTAGCTGTAGAAATTTTTTAGTGGTCACGCTCCCTATTACCTCCGCCGCTGTTTGTTATTTCCACACGAATTTAATAGATTATTTTCTGGGCCTTAAATCATCTAAGAAATAATATTCTTAATTCCATTTTCATTAATAATTACATTTTGAATAAAACATTCCAGATATTTGAGTAATTGTGATATTTTTCTGAAATTTCAACACTCTATCTCGGAAATCAGAGGCTTTAGAACCTAAGCTTTTGGGCCTAAAATGATTCAAGGAACAATCTGCTGAAATTATGACATGGATTTAAAAACAACCTGTATAAATGAAATTAGGCCATTTGTTCATAATTCCTGCTCTGTAGTAACCAAAAAATTGAGTTCAAAAATTATTTTGTCACCAGAATTATTTATCGCATATCAAAAATGAATAACTTACAATAGTACTGTGACAATATGTATCAGATAATGGCAAGATGGGGGTCGTAGCCAGGATACAACTTTACTGCTACATTTAAATGAAACAAAAAAAACAAATACTTATTAAACAAATTATTACACATTAACTAATAAACAAAATTTAAAACAATAACTATTGCAGTTTTCTGTTTTTTAAATTATAAGATCCATGAACATCTACATTCTACATTGTAACAATATATTATATGCAGAAATGCAGAAATATTTGTTTGTTACAAAAATAATTCAAGATAGTTTGCTAGGGGAGGCTTGTATCATTTCAGGGAAGGCTTAGCCTCCCCTGACCACCTCCTGGCTAAGACAAGGTATGAATTTGCCAGTCAATTCAGATATAAACCTATCTCTAAAATGTTTTATATACTACAAATATTTATCACATATCGAAAACATTTACTACAGCATTGGCATATAAGTATATATCACAGTCAATATAAGTTTAAAAACTTACTCTTATTTCCTCTCGCAACTGACAAATAGGCAGTGAAAGATTTTCTATTTTTGAATTTAAATTTGTTAAATATTCTGCTAAATTAACAATAGCTTCCGTTTCTGTTTTAAGAATTTCGGACATCTGCTGCTGTAATTCAGCTCCATAATTTCTTAACTCTCTTCGAAGAGTTTCTAAATCAGATTTTTGTGTGTATTTTGATAAACATTGATCAACGCTGAAACTATCCTAAAGGGAAAGAAATAATAAGAATAAAACCGTAATAATCCTGTATTTCTTTACCTTAAAAAAAAGAGCCTTTCCATACTAAATCTTCTTTTAAATCCATAGAAATTTTATTTGTTTATTGTAACAAATTAAATGGGGTTATATTGTGATACGTGTCAGTGTCTAAAGTAACAACTAACAGGACCACTAGGGTGCGTTCAGAAAAATATCTTAGCGATGAGATCATATTCTGACGTCGCATGCTACGGCATCACCATTTACCAAACGTTCAAGGTAAACTTATGTGAGAATGAATCAAGGTTACTCCAGAGCAAACAAGTAATTTTGGGAGCGAGTCGTTCATGGTTTTGAAATAAGTAGTTACTTAAAGAATATTTCTTCCTTATATAAAGTAGTAAAATTAGGCACCTTTTCTTTCTTTTTAATTATACATCGTAAACAAAGATGTCGTTTATTATACACTGTAATAAAATAATGGATTAACTTTCAAAAAATTGTTTGGAAAAATTGCGCAGACATGGATTTAAGGTTTAAGTTACGACTCAAAAAATAACAAAAAAATCTTTCGATCTAGAGTACTAAATAATTACAGCAATATTTGACAAAGGCTTGTTTTAAATATTATTCAATGGCGGGCGGCATGTCTATGGGGTGATTTTGTGACGTTTCTTTACCTTCCTTATATCTCTGAAATGAACTACATATCATAAAATTTATTTTTCCCTGCCTAATATCAAGGCTTAGGAAACTGCGTCCTGAAGTTGTTGTGAACGCACCTCAGTGAACTATCTTTTTTTTCTGTTCTGTGACTATCTTGTCACTTTCCTAGAATTTAAGAAATAGGTTAGGTTAAGAAGAATATTTTATATTTAATTTATTAATGAATTTTATATTTTAAGGGTATTTAAAAATGGATTGTGAAATGTGAGTAACGTTCTCTAAATTATAAAAAATATAAATAATATGTTAATTTTTCACAAGAAATGTGCAAAATTCAAAAAATTAAAGGGCTTAAAATTAAACATATTTTTTAGGTCCAATAATCCTTCCTCTTGGAGAATTCCTAATAATTGGGCTGATATTACAGAGACATTTCATGAGGCAGTTAAAGGTAATGTACTTTTACGATCATATATTATTGAGTACCTAACACTGTCATTGTTATCCCACCCACTAAGATATTGAGTACCTACAGTGCGTCTCGCTTAAGACTGTAGCACCCTATAACTTTTTAGATTTTATCCAATTTAAGCCAAATTGATCTTGAAAGATAGAAATTATTAGGATCTACTTATGACAACAAAATCATTTACCCTCTTCAAATGCAAAGCCACCTATGATGCAAAATTGAATAAAAAAAATGCAAAATACTTTGGGAGTTTTTTTTAAATTTTATTAAGAAAAGTTGTTCAGAATCATCCCATAAGGCTAAATCCAAAATTTGGTTAAAAACAAAAAATGGAAAATGTTAGAACCATTGAAAAAAAATATATATATATTTTTTCACCAGTTAGAAATTGACCTACTTGGACAATTTTGAGACCAATTTGGTTTAAATTGGATAAAAACTAAAAAAAGATTGGTGTTGCAGTCTTAAGTGAGACACACTATATTAACCTTTCAGATTTAAAATTAGGAGAATTATTACATGATGACTTATTTGGGTTATTTGAAGCTATGTCTGCAATTGAAATGATGGATCCTAAAATGGATGCAGGAATGTTGTGTAATAGAGGAGTTAGAAAAATAGTCTCATTTGATCAAGCTGTGCAGGTAAAAAGCTGTTTTTAAATTAGGCGAGATTTGAAATTTGTCAATGAGGCCTATTATCTTCTAAAAAACAAAATTTTCTGTTAATATCCCGATGAAATTTGAAAGTCGCCCTTTAATCTACAGGGTGATTCTCTTTTAATACCGAAAATTTAACAGTCGCTAGATCTCAACGAAATAAGGTTATTTTGTGGTATAAACTTTTTTGGAGAGCCTTCGTTTTCGAGGTGGAAAAGAAATTGTTGGCGGTTTTTATTTTTTTTCTTCTAAATTATGCAAAATATCTATTTCATATTTGGTACGAAGTATTGATATGTTGGGCTGCATTGATTTTATAAAAAACCGTTGAGACGGTTCAACCAGAGGCATCCGAGTGGAGCAACTATGTCGCCTTTTTAAGTCAGAATTTGTACACTACTAGAAATTTTTAAAACTCATATTTTTTCGACTCCTTGAGGCATTCTAAAAAAAAAAGGTTTCTTACAAGTTTTTTATAGGAGGAACTAGTTCTGAGAAAAATCACGCAGGAATATTTGTCGAGGAACATCACACTGTAATAAAAAAATAAAATACCTTTTTTTAGATCTATCGACTGTTCAAATTTTTGGTATTGAAAGTGAATCTCCCTGTATAATCAAGTGTATAATACCATCATTCTGTTTTAGGAGAAGATATTAAAATTAGACGGTTTTGATGATAGAGAAATCATTGGTATAATAGATAGTACTCTTGCTTGCTTAGTTTCTTGGCTAGAGGGACATTCTTTGGCACAAACGGTTTTTATTAATTTATATCTCCATAAGCCTTATATGATAGAAGACAGAATTCTAAAAGCCTTCTGCCTTTCTGTGTATAAACTTTTAGAAATTATTAAAGATTTGGTTCACAAGTAAGGTAATCTGAGATAAGTGGCTATCACAATACCAATAAATTTAATTTTTCAGAGCCATGGTTTATGAGGAAGAAGACTTTCAACCTATGCAATATGGTTATCATTTAAATCCTGATATTTCTGGACAGCGTATGATTGGTATGCTACGTGAGGTTGAAGAAGATTTACACAGAAAAATTAGAGCAAGGCCTACAAACGAAGCTCAAGCCATATTTGCCAGAATAAAATTTATAAGGGTCTTCCTACAGGTCTTGATTTCTTTTCGAAAGGAAGACCAGCCACCTTCTATGCCAGACTGCCAACGATTGTTAACAACATCTATAGAAATGCTTTATGTTGTACAAGATACTGTCTATTTAGGAAGAAAAAGTGATCATCGTAAGACTATTATAGAAATAACACTACAGTTTTACTGCGGAGAATATTTCATTTGCAAGAATTTAAAATTTTATTTTTGATTATAATATATATTACAATTTATTCCATACTGTATGCTAATCAAATTAGCTGGTTATTTTTTAGTCATTTTGATATCGAGAGCATCATATACAATATATTTTAAAAGTAAAAATATTCTCTGCAAGGAAAATGAAGGATAATAGTATAATAATAATAATAATAATGGTGAGTAATCATATCTAAATGTTCTATTTTAGCCGATAATGAACATATTCTGGGTTTTGAGCCGTCAATTAATCAACGTTTACTTCCTCCTACTTTTCCAAGATATACAAAAATTAAATCGAGGGCTGAGGCATTGATTTATTTCATTGAAATGATTGAAAGATTTAAAATTGTTTGTAGAATTCAATCTATTACGTCCCTGCATCAGGCGCTGGTATATATTTTTTATTATGCTTTTACTGTATTACAGAAAATATTTTTTTTTTTTAGGATTTCTTTATCGAGTTTAGTAAATCAAGCCCATGTATACTCTCAAGATCAGCATTACAGTTACTGTATCCAGGTAAAAATTATATGAATTCAGACATACAAACAGTATCGTTTAAAATGTCTTGAAATAATGAGTGTTGTTAAATTATAACGAGTATTTTTTTGGGTTTTTAAAATTGACGATCACTAATAAATAATCGCCTAGTGTAGTCTGGGATGTATTGGCATATACACAAAAGGCAAAAACGAGTAATATGTATTTAGTTTTTCTTAAAAAAAGCGAGGTTCTACTCGCAATCGTTTTAGTTCTGACCGAAGTATACTTGTTATTGAAAGAATCTAAAGAGGCTATACAATAGATGATATTATATTATTAAAATTTTAAATATTTGTTGCATACATAATTAAAAAGTCATATGAAAATTTATAGGTATGATTGATATTGTTTGTAGGGACTAATCCATCAAGTTTAAAGGACATTTTAAAAGACTCTGTAAAATCATTTATCTGCCCTCCAGCTTTATTATCAAAAACCCTCTTAAGTAATCAGCAGGTATAATTTGATTATTATGCTACTGAAAACTGTTCTAATTTCATAATTTTAGGCAAAACATTATGTCGACACCTTTTTATCCCATTGTTCAAGGCCTTTTACTAATTTTTTACAACTGTGTGGCCATAATAGGGCTAGGCAAAGAGATAAATTGGCACACTTACTAGAAGAATTTACAACACTTCAGGATGAGGTAACCAAACCGATTTTTCTTCTAGGTAAAATATGTGATTAAATAAATACGGCCTTTTGTGTCAGTCCCGTAAAGTTCATCCTCTAATTACAGGACTCTCAGCCATAAGTGTGATGTGACAGCCCAAAGCTGGTCTATAATTATTAAATACTGAAGTATTATTTTTATTTCAGGCAGAAAGAGTAGATGCATATCTACATAATCTGTCTGTGAATTCTCCATTATCAAGACCACATATTGCTTGTTTTGGAACATGGGTTTTATACCACACTTTAAGAATAATGATAATGTACCTGTTAGCTGGATTTGAGCTAGAGCTCTACAGCATTCATGAATTTTATTATATTTACTGGTGAGTCATACAAAGTTCAGATTCAGTATTTTATCAAATTTATTATTTGTTAGGTATTTATATGAATTTCTGTATGGGTGGCTTATATCAGCACTCTCAAGAGCAGATAGTTTCTTAGTGGAAAATGACATTTTGAATGAATTGCAAAGAAGTAAAGGCGCTTCAAAGAAAAGGCCCAAGTATAAGAAAAAACCTAGGCCTTACAATAGAGATATTATTTATTTACAGGCCCTGCAAAATATGTGCGGAGGATATTACAAAGTAAGAGTACTCATGTTAATATATTTTTATGTCATTTTCCAAAATTATATAAATATGAATGAATATATAGTCTATTTCTTATTGAGGAAGCAAAATAAAAGCAATGCATCCTATATGCGCCACTAATTAATATATCACTTTGTAAAGGCCGTTACCAGGGAATACTAACTAAATCTTCACATGTTTATTAATAAGACATTAACACATGTTAAACATGAATAATGGATAAATGTTGAATGGCATGGTTAAATACAGTATAATTTCAGATATGAACCATTTAGTTTGAAATTTTTCAGGCTTTGATGGGATTCCGCCTGGAAGGAAAACTAAGTATGCCACATCCACGATTTGACAGTGAACAAGTTCGATACGAACATAGATTTGCCCCATTTCAAAATCTGCTCACCCCACCTCCTGTTGTTTATTCAGAGTTCAGGGAAATGACATCATTTGAAAGATTTCAACAACAGCCTGTTGACAGTGTTTTTCTTTATATTGCAGGTTGTAAACATTTTCACCAAGCGAGACAATTATTAGAAAGTGTGCCATTAGATAGTGAAGTTTCAGAATTATTAAAAATTTGCAAAACAAATTTTATTGTTTTGAAATTATTAGCAGGCGGACATAAAAAAAGATTCCATGAAACCTCCAGAGTTCGATTTTTCCAGCAATAAGTATTTTTCAATTATTAAATTAAATTAATTACATTAATTATTACAGAAGTTATTATTACGCCTTTTTAAGTGCAGAAATGGTAATAACCTAGCAATACCACATATTCTGATTGGATGAATTCAAAATTAAGATTATTTTCATTCAATCGAAACTGATTATATATATGCTGTTTGTGGAACTATTTTTTGTATGAAGTACTTCTAAAGATAAAATATGTATAGGGCCTTCATACTTCATCTTTTTATCTTAAATATAAGTATATTAGGTTTTTCATATTCATATGTTCCTTAATACTTACATATAAAACCAAATGAGAACATGTTTAAACATTTATGTAACGTTGTCATGTTGCATAAACATTATATAAATATTTAAACAACCTTAATAACCAATGTGTTCTCACTATGAAATTGTTTTTACATTATTTAATTTATACTTCTGTGATTAATATTTATTATGAATCTTTTGTACAATGTTAACGATGTAATTTGTTTTTAATTGACGATTAATTGATTTATATTTTTTAACATGCTTTTAAAATCTAATCGGCAAATTGATCAAGAGACAAAAAGTGATTTTTAAAAATGCAGATTTATTTTATTCTCGTACCCTTTTAGTTTGAAGTACCATAAAAAAAAAATACACTTTATTTTTAAATGGCAACATAAATGTGATTTTAATTTATTTTAAATTATGCAAATATTGTCCGAATATTGTGGCAATGTATTTCTTTTCCTTTCTTGGGTCTTACTTCCACATGAATAATTCTAAAATTAGAATATCAAAAAAATACATTTATGTATAATATTGAAACAATAGGACTCTGTGCCTGTGACTTAAAAAAACAAACAAATCGTTGAGAAAGGGAACATATTTTGTTTCCAAAATATTAGGAAAATATTTTATTCTAGTTGTCAAAAAACAGCCTCTGACTGTTCCTTTGGCGTAAATATACAAGTGCAAATGCATGTTCTACCAGGATTATACCGGTAACTGGTGAAATATTCAATTTTAAAAAGAAAAAAAATTAATACAAACACCACATTTTTTTAGTGAAACAAATTTCAATTCATCAGGATTTTTAATACTTTTTACGACTTGACATATTTTTCCTTTTACACATATTATTTTGTTATTTTAACATAATTATAGCCCCTAGTCACGATAATTTATAAAAAAATTATTAATTGATAAAATGATTTGATATCTTGATTAATTATCATATTTTGTTATAAATGCATGATTTTTTACATATTGGACAATAATAAATGATCTGTATATCTATCTATTGTTTTTCTTGTACCTTTTTAGACTGTCAGGTAAGTGGAGTCCCAAAGTGATAACATAATTAAATCATGTACCATTTCTCTTGACAGTGCATAAATGCTACAAAATTAATTTTGATTACTTATGGCTCGACCTCATTATTGACAGTATTAATTAACAGAAGAAATCATTGGTTCCTCTTATGGGACAAATCTCTAACAAAAAAAACTGTAAATTACTGTACACAGACTACTGGGGTTAGTTTTTAAACAAAAGGCTTATTTTTAAAACACTTTAGTATAATAATAACCAAAATCGGGCAGGAGAAAAAGGTAGCAGATACCCAAATGGATAGCTATAAAAAATGTCCTATCAAAATTATTTTAAAAACCGGCAATTCATCTACCGAGATTAACAGCTCCTATACATGCATATATCTATTAAGATATTTGCATGTATACACGTAACAACAATTTTTGAATATGGCCTAAGGACTGACAGATATTGCTTGTATTTAGTCTTAGCACAAACCGCATCGACATTCGGCAGAGGGACTCGATTAACCTTGGTCTTTGCGCGACCCAGCCTAGTCATTCTAAGAGGCATAAAGTGGGAGAGTCGAAGCACATGCATTATGACTTACGTCTCCTATAACTTATAATAGACTTATAAGTTATGTCTATTATTGCATATTCAAAATCGTTTGTTACAAGGTACATATAAAACTACAAGTTGGACGAGTTAGGCAGAGAATGATCAGTATTTGGTGTCGTCGTTGATGTGTTTCTTTTTAAGAGTAAGTAATTATAACAGCTGATAGTATACTTATATTGATGGTCCGAGTGACAATTTTTATACATCCTGTATATGTGCTAACTGCAAAACTTCTCAACGGCTTTCCAATATCATGAGAATGTTTACAATAACTTTGTCACTGGGACCATCAATATAAGATACTATCAGCTGTCATAATTACCTACTCTTAAAAAGCAACACATCAATGATGACACCAAATGCTGATCATGCTCTGTCTAACTCGTCGAACTACACGTACATCACAATTACCAAATAAAAAATGAGAAACAAAATAAAACCAGCCAATACAATAAAATTAAAATAGGAAATTTATATTAGGTAAGATAACACTTTTTTAGATATATATTCTGTCACTAGTCTAATTTATGACTTATGTAAAACCATTCGTTTTAGCTTTTAACCTTAAAAAAAAGTCCGAAAACTCGGACGAAACGTAGGATAAATTGTTCATGTACCTGAAAGTCCTGTAAAAATAAAAATAGGAAAGAAAGTTTTTTCCCTTTTTTATTGGTAATAACCAGTTTCCTATTGAAGCCAGATAATCTTGAAGTGGATACAATTGCAATAAATTTGTTACATTCTAAATAATAAAGAATATATAAATGTTAGTACCAATTACGAGACATCTGTGATGAGATGACACTCAGTCATTTTCCCACAGAACAGAAAATGTTCCCTTCCTAAAAGTACCTATACAGGGTGACCAAAAATAATTTTTAAATTTACAACTATTTGAACTAATGGTTCTTTTTTTCTAATGGAACACCCTGGATGTTTTTGGACGATGTGATGTAGAATTGAAAAACGAAAATTTTTTGTACGTACATCCCTATGGCTTTTTGTAACCATTTTCGATTTATTGAACAATAACTGCAAAATTCAGCAATAAAAATTAAAAATAATTTTTTTTTGTAATTCAAGAGAAGATATTATAAAAAGTGTTCCACATGTTGCCCATTTTGATTGATATTTCTATGCGACTTTGGAATGAAGTTTCTACTGTTCATAAAATTACCAGAGTGATACTTCTAAAAACATTTATTATCCTTTCCTTAAAATTTTGGATTGTGGATTGGTGTGATGTTTTTATGAGCATCAATGTAACACGCTTCTTATAAATACCTTCCTTTGAATTATTCGAACAAAGCCCTCAATTTTAATTTTTATTGCTTTTTATTGTTTAATAAATTGAAAATGGTCACTAAATAGCCATAGGAATGTACATACAAAAAATGTTCGTTTTTCAATTCTACATCACCTCGTCCAAAAATATACAGGGTGCATTTGCAAAAATTGAGAAAATTCAGTTTAAAAAGGTGAAAATTTAAAAATCCTTTTTGGCCATCCTGTATACTTTTAAGTGAAAATGGCTGAGTGTCATCACACAGATGTCTCATAACTGGTACTAACATATTTTTTTCTTAAAATCGATAGTGGTGATTTTAGTGATATTTTTAATAAACACATAAATGGTATAATTTCAACAAACAAAAAAATCATTACATCCAAGTGGTTGGGAGAAAGTCAATAATAATACAGGAGTGAAAGGAGGCCACAAAGAGGTTTCAAAAAATGTTCTGATATACATGGCATTTCATTTTAGAAAATGTTACTTGACCCTGTAGAATCGTCTTAGCTCACCCTGTATATTCGAAAACAATTTCCGGTTATATAGACTTTTTTGTCTAGTTTACTTATGTTTTTAAATCAAGTTTCTAGCTATCATAGAACTCGAGATATCGAAGTCGGACGCACTATTGCCCCACCAAGTATATTTTTTAATGCTATTGATACATAATAACTAAATAAAATTGAATTATACAGTCAGTAAAATGTAGTATTTCTTGTTTATTCAATAAAATGAGTGTATTTTTTACAATATTGAAAGGTGTTTGATTTTACACCAAAATGTGTAAATTTTCACACCATTTTTACAATATTTTTAGTGGTAAATGTGAACACCGTTTAATTTTGAACTGTGTACGTTTCGTGTTTATTGGGAATGTTATTGATGTCATGATCTGATCCCTCCTATTTCTAAACCTAACGACCCTAATACATCTTATTTCCTACTTGGATAATAGATTACAATACGTAGCATACAATGGGTTTAAGTCGGATATGTATACGGCTACGTCTGGAATTCCGCAGGGCTCCAATCTTGGACCGCTTTTATTTCTTCTCTTTATTGATGATGTCACTAAAGTGATTGACTGTGATAAGCTCCTGTTTGCAGACGATCTAAAAATATATGCTAAGATTAACTCAATACAGGATTGCTTATTCTTACAATCCCAGGTTAACTTGCTTATAGAATGGTGTACTACTTCCAAACTTAATCTAAATGTATCTAAGTGTAAAGTCGTAAGCTACTCACGAAAGAACAAGCCAATTCTATATGAGTATTCTCTAAGCGACCAAGTGTTAGATAGGCAAAATTCAACAAAAGATTTAGGCATACTGTTTGATAATAAATTATCTTTTGCCGAACACATAAACAATCTAGGACTATCATCCTCAAAAACTTTAGGTTTCATTATCAGAAATTGTAAATCTTTCACTAACGACGCTGCGTTGAATGTTCTTTATTATTCACTTGTACGTTCCAAATTGGAGTATGGATCTCTAATTTGGTACCCAATTTATGAGAACCATTCAACGTATCTCGAATCTATCCAAAGAAAATTTTTAAAATTCTTAGCTTATAAAAATGATCGTGTATATCCTGGTCGAGGCTTCAACCACGAATTACTTTTATCTAGATTCGAGATGTCATCATTAAAGACTCGACGGATTATGAACAGTTTAATTTTTCTCCACAATCTGCTTCATAATAAAATTGACTGCTCACCACTTCTTGAACTCCTTAATTTTAGAGTGCCAACTTTCAATTCCAGACAAAATATCACTTTTTACACACCTAATGCAAGAACCAATGTCATTAAAAAGTCGCCTATTTACGTTATGTCACATAATTTTAACTCTGTATCTGATCTGTGTGATATTAATCTCTGTTCAGTTCTATCCTTAAAAGAAATCATTCATAGACACTTTCATCCATAGCTTAACTATCCCACCATTATTGTTATGCTACCTATTTTATTGAATAATTATGTTTATAACTCGATCTAAACTGCTGTCATTATTATTTTATATTATTGTCAACCTATAGTGCTATATTATTGTAGTTATATGTATTACTTTGTTTAAGTTAATTCTACTATGTATCCTTATAATATAAATTTTTTTCTTATTGTATTTCATACATTTTGTCCTGTAAGTGGATTTTCTGTTGGGCAAATAAATAAATATTATTATTATTATTATTATTATTAAATTAAACCACAAGTAATGCAACACCCTGTATCCCTAAAGTAACTTTGTGAGAGAAGAGCTACTAACATATACGGAGATAATGGGAACACACAAACAAGCACACATACACCCATTATCCAATTTCTCTGGAATGAATGTTCTTCCGAAAAATCGGAACTCCTCGGCCGGAAATCGAACCTGAATTCTCAAACTCCAGAGCAAGAAGCACGTGTGCTTACCGCTCAACCACAGGTCATATAATAATAATAATAAATTATTTGGGGCCATAAAATGATAATAAATATACACCCTAAGTTTATGTACAAATATTTCAAGTGTCCAACAGACAATATTCAATTTAGGAGACCTCCTAAGTGCCAATAAAATGAGAATGACTAATTTCACATTCTAAAAATAATGATTCACTTTAGTCAATCGGCACGCCCCACACACCTGTTTAAGAAAATGCATACAAACAGTCATAGAATATAAATAAACAGTAAAAGCGATCAATACTAGTGAAGTTAGCTGTAATTTAACGCCAGTGTAGGCATCAGGGCCGCACTGCTCGGACAGGACACCGGGAGTGTTCCCGGTAGACCTTTGTAAAACCCAAGGAAAAAATATAGAAGAGTAAAGAGCAATAGTCTTGCTTGGCCCCTGTCATCCCTATTACGTTCAAATATTACACACTGGAAAATTTCAAAGTAAATTTGAAAAGTTTAAATTAATAAATATTTAAATATATTATTTTTTAATATGGCAACAAAAAAATTATAACGATTATTTTACTCATACTACCTATGTTAAAAAATAATATTCCAGAATTATGGAATTTTCAACTAACACCATAAGCGACACCACAGGTAATACAACCCCCTTATCCCGAATCCGAGGACACCTCAAGGTACCTTGTGCTCCTGTGTATGTCTTCAAAAGATTGTTTTTTCCTGAATAGACAAATTCATCCATTTTTATAAAAATATGCTCACACGACGAAATATAAAGTTTCATAAAATATGTGCCGAGTAGTGTTTTTAAGTATATTTATGTTATATTGATTTACAAACAATGTTCTTTATTCAGCGTAAATAAAATAAAAATTGTTTGTTATGTCAGTCTTTAATATCCATTCACAGATAAACTCATGAGCAAAAGTTATTAAATGTAATAATAGTACTTTTGTACTAAACTTCGCCCATAAATAAAGACGTTTATTTTTTATTTTTTTTGCGACCTCCGACGCCTACGGAAGTTGTGCCGGCGCATTAACTACAGCCACTCCCCACATACCGCAGGGTTAGTAACTGTAGATACCAGAATCGTGTGCCCTAAGCAGACGGAAAGAACCCCGAATGACCGCCTTCTGCATTTGACTTGCCAACCACTCGGCTGATTTTTGGCAGGCCGGTATGGTCTTCAGTTCCGAGAGTAGCGTAGGCTTTATCCCTCCGAGTACACCAATTATTAGGACTACTATTTTGACGGAATAGCCTGGGTACAGCACTTGGAGCTTGTACCGGAGATCACGATATTTGGTCCGTTTCTCCTCCTCCTTCAAAGTGATGTTTTTCTCCATAGGTGCCTAGAACTCGATGACATACATCACCTTGAGTTGATGGTCGAGGAGGACTATGTCAGGCTTGTTGGTTTGGATTAGCCTGACAGTCGGGAATGAATAGTTCCAGTAAATCTGACATTTCTCGTTATCGACAACGGACTCAATATATCCAGGGACGTAAGGCAGCACTGGTGTCTGGTCTACTCCGTACGAGTACCTTAGATGGTAGTATAGCACTCGTAACGCCGCGTAATGTCGATAAATGGTCGATAAACCTAGTGTTTCTATATTCCTATAGAACACACCATGTTGGGGTTTATCAACGTGCTCCGATTTTCCTGTTTGGCAGCTCTAATTCGGGCTTTTAGGCGATTTGGCTGATGTTCAGTGACTGAATCTATATCGGCACCTCGCCTGGTGTTGAATGCGAGACGGAGTTCATCTGCTGCTCTTTTTGCTGCCTTGAGCAATCCTCCTCCCACTCCTACAGTTTCCTGATATTTTACAAACTGCAAGAGGGGATCTGAGCTCCTGCCATACTCAGTACTACTCTGCGCATGCGTATACTCCTGGCTCAAGAGTCATCTCCCCCCCCCCGTTGACGTGGGAGGTACACACGAGGAACGGACGATCTAGTGAATATTCATCATCTTGCGGGTATCTCTGTCTAATTGGCGCAGCTCGTCTACTGTCCACTTCACTACTCCAAAGGAGTAGAGCAGAACCGGAACGGCAAGCATGTTAGTCGCAGATACCTTGTTCTTCCCCGGGAGTTCGGAAAATCAAATACTTCGGAGACGGTGTCTGTACTTGCCGCGGAGAGAATCCTTTATTTGTTTTACATCCTGGATGTGCCTTTGTTGCACACCAAGATATGTATAGGACTCTCCGGCATTCAGTTGCCTTAGGATGCTTCCGACTGCGAGCTGCGCATCTTTAAAGAATTCCACGCATTAAGGTGAATGACTGCACATTTGTCCAACCCGAACTCCATATCAATTGCCCGCGTGTATCCTTCAACAACCCTAAGAGCGTTTTATAATTCGCGCTCTTCGGAGGCATAAAGTTTAAGGTCATCCATATAAAATAGATGGGTGACCTTATGCCTCCTGTCGCTGTGTGGTCCACATTGATATCCGCGGGTTTTGCAGAGCCCAACAGACAACGGTAGTAGTGAAATGCAGAAGAGAAGGGGACTCAGGGAGTCACCCTGGAAAACTCCTCTCCTAAATGCCACTTGCTCTGTCGTGACCCGCTGTGCACCTGATGTTATAATGAAGCGAGTCTTCCAGTGCGGCAGCAGCTATTTTATGCATCTCACTAGTGGTGCTGGTACCGCAAGACATTCGAGCAAGTGCAAGAATAGCTCGTGCGATGTTGTATCACATGCCTTGCGGTAATCAATCCAGGCCATTGATAGATTCCGCCTGTATTGCACAGAATCCCGTGTAATACAGCGGTCTATCAACAGGCTGTCTTTGCAACCTGCCATGCCCTTCTTGGCAGCACGCTGTTTGTGTATCTGCTGGAAGACCAAATCAACAAACCTCAGTGTCCAGCATAGAAGATACGTGTAAATATCTTGTAGCAGGAGTTGAGGCAAGTGATCGGTCTATAATTCTTCGGGTCGGAAAGATCCCCCTTTGTGGGGATAAGCACACTACGTCTCTCGACGAACCATTTCGGAATCTGCTGCCCCGCGTTCAACCATGAGTTGAAAACTCGCGCCAGACGGCGGTGAGTGGACAGAAATTTCTTCCACCACCAGTTGTTAATGCTCTTCTGGCTCTTCAAGATGTCTGTGGCACAGAGCCTCGAAGTGTGCAATTGCTGGAGTGTCGCTATTGAATGGATGCGTCGTTTCGTAGATTCCTTTCCAGAAGGTTTCGATATTCTCTACAGTCGGCGGATTATCTACAACACGCCGTGGCTCTTATAAGAGGCGTGAAGGATTCGTACGAAACAAATTGTTTTGCTCCATACTCCTCACCCGCCTCTTCAACGTTTTCTTTACAGCCATGAGCGCTCGGATCCTATCTAGACAGTGCTGCTTGATGGTAAGCATCACTGTCAGATTTAGCGTATGGTGTTGACGTCTTAATCCGGCTGCTATGCGCCGGATTCTAGGAGTAAATGCTCTACCACTCGTCTTGTATTCTACCACACTCTGGATCCGAGAAGTGTGTTGTCTGGCCGACTGTATCTTACCCTCGATTTTTTGTACACGCCGCTTAACTTTTCTCGACCCCGTGATTGGTTGACCTCTCACGGGGAACGAGTTACTTCGCGGTGTTGTACACGGCACAGTTGATTTGACAGATGTTTGCATCTTCTGGAAGTTCCTCATCGATGACCTCGTCCATTCTAGTCAGGTTTTGTGGCTTTAGGTTAGCCTTGGTGTTAAGGCTAACCCTGGTTCTTAAGTCTACATCGGTGAACTCTAGAGGATGTTTCCCATCAGCTGCTAATTGCCGTGATGGGACTGCGGCTGGCAGTTCTTCCAGCTGACGGGGTACCCTTACGTAACCTGTCCTGCGCAAGAAGGATACTTGATCTCTCAAGTGTTGTGTAGAAAGCGCGATGCTCTGGATACATTTTGCACCAAAGTGCATGCAATCGCGCCATGTATCCCCTTCGTTCAGGTTCGCTACTCTCGCGGCAGGTTAGCAAGTCATTCCGAAGTTTCTTCGTTCACTTAAAGCCTTCGTGTTCAATGCCTTGGTTGTCAACGTCGAGACCATCCGGTAAGGCCCCTCCCACCTGTCTCTGACCCCCATCCGCTTGGGGTCGATTGTGAGGGGCCCTTCTTAGGTTATAAGGAACCCGAGTTGTAAGAGTACCAGGGTGGTTAGCCCTGGTACCCCCGGCCGGCATTTGTCAGGCAGAGTTGCCTCAGCCTGTCTAGGGTGCACCGCGCAGAGGTTGCCGGTCCTTAGCACCCCTTATTATTATTATTAGTATTATTATTATTGCATGTTTTTAATTTTTGTGATTACGTGACAGGTTCTGTTTATTTATATAAAAAGAATAATACATTTTTTAAAAATTCAAGATATGCAATGTGAGTGTATATAAAATATGAGGCCCCAATTTAAATTTTCCCCGTGGGCCCCTACAGTCTCAGTCCGGACCTGTCAACTATTGTTTAATGGTACTAAAATTTTAGAAAATACATAATAATAGGCAATTCCATAATCTTATAACTGAGGTGTACGCAGTAATAGAGGGGTTAATTCAATTTTATGATACATCGTTAGGTAGGTGGACAAGGCGGACATGTCATGATGTAAACTGACTAACTTCAACAAAGTTATTATAGGTTTCTCTTTTCAACTCAACGTTTCTTTTCGTCTTACATTCATTCAAGTTCCATGTTCATCATGAACTATGAAGGTTACATGACGCTTGTGTAAATAATTTTTATGTTTTTCTGTTAATATATGTTTGAAGTAAGTGATACAACTGATATCAATGTTATATTGTTAGAATAGCTTTTCTTTATCTTTATAATTTAAATCATATTTAAAATTTGGTGGGAATTCTTTGGAATAAAAAACTATTTGTTGCCACTCCCATTAATTAACTTGTTTAAATTAGGTACTTTATTTAAGTTTATTTTTAGATGCTTACTTTTAGTCACAAATGCTTGTGTTGAATTTTTTTAGATATGTGGTTGCTCCAGATCCTCCTGTATACCTATATACTAGGGATTACGCTAGCCCAAGTGGAACCGTCATATAATAATAACTTCAGTCCAAATAACCCCAATTTTAATACAAATAACCAAATACATAATAATAACTACAATCAAAATGCATACAGTGGATACCAAGGAGGCCTAAGTTACGGAAATGTAGAAGAATATAAATGTCCAGAACATTGGATACATTTCCAAAACGCATGTTACCGATTTATTAAGTCACCTTTAAGAGCTTACAACGAAGCACGACGAATCTGTCAGGTGAGTTTGTTGACTAACAGTATTATGTTTTTAGTTAATATTAAATCCTAGATTTTCTGACTCATTGAAGCCTAATGCTGAAAACATAAAAATAATCGACGCGTTTCGCCCACCAAGTTGGTATCATTAGGAGATGGTTAAAACTGATATAACCTTAAAAAAGTTTTAAGCATCTCCCGATAGCACATTTAGTATCAAGTGTTTAGTTAGTATCATCACGTCAAGTAATACATTTTCAGACATATTCTGTGGATTCGGGAGGTTCCGATCTTGTGTCAATTGGCAGTACAGAAGAACACGGATTTTTAATCAATCAGTTAAACCAGTTTGGTCGTCAGCATCGTAGGTGGTACATTGGTGCCCATCAACAGTCAACAAACTATTATACCAATCCGGATGGCACTCAGTTAGTTAACATGGAAAATGCATTTTTCGAGGTAGATACACCATACGGGAAGGATTATTTAGCATACAACTTTTCAAAGACCTTGATGCATTGGGGATTTGAACCAGTTAGGGGAGACGAACCTCTACTATTTATATGCGAAGCTAATATTGCAGCTGTACAAAGATTAGTAACTGAGAATCGAACTTATACATATGGAATTGACATCGATAATCCTGAGAGGATACCAAGAGGGCCTTATTTTATCAAGCAACCTACTGACGCTACCTTTGACACTTCTAAAAGGAAGTTATACAATGATATTAATCTAAAGTAAGTACAGAATATTCAGTGGGGATGCCCCACTAGATTTAAAGTTGAATTTTTTTTTAGTACATGTAATTCTGCATTATACAGGGTGTTTAAAAAAAATGCACTAACATTTCTAGAGCATATGTCCTAATATAAACAGTTTTCGATATAGGTGATAGGTTTTTTGTGAGTGAGTCCACCGTGTTCATCAGTGGGCCTATTGTGGCTCACTCCTAATTATATTTCACCCAATGAGTTCAGTTTCTTAATGAAACTGATAACTTTATTTGGTAAGAGTGTGTCCTGATCCTCTTACAGTTACCCTTTGCTAAATATTGAGAATTGTATCCTCTCCACAGCTGGACAAGTGCATAAGATGTGGTCTGCTTTCACATTATCTTCTAGGCATAGGCAGCACTTGGTGTTTTCCGCTAGGCCAAGATTATGCAGATGATAGTTTATTGGCAATGCCCGGTATATAGACCTGTTAGGGTTTTCAGGTTTACCCGTTTAGCTCTAAAAGTTTCGCAGCTGTTGATTTCAAAGGGTACTTTATAAACGCCTTCGAATGAAATAATCTTGGTAACTCTTGCCAATACTGGAGTTTTCCTTTCAGCCTAGTTTGAGATAGCCATCTTAGCAGTACTTGAAGATACGCCAAGTATCGGTTCTGTTTCAATGATTCATGATCTTGCTCCTTCTCTGGCCAAAAAGTCAGCTATTTCATTACCTTTCATATCAGAGTAACCAGGTATCCAGACCAGTGTCACTTTGTTGTTTTTGCTCAAATGATTTCGTGCCTTCTGGCAGTTCCATACCGTTTTGCAGTTACACCGGTAGTAGCAAAGAGCTTTTATAACTACTTGATAATTGATCTGCATGTAAGATGCATATATTCCAACCCTCACACACACACAGTTCAATGGCATGATCCTCGTTCTGAAAAATAGTTGCATTAGTACCTAGGCTTGAGGATATCCTCCCCTTGGTCTGTAGCTAAGTACTCTGGCTCCTGTTCCCTCAGGAGTTTTGAAGTGGTCTGTAAACCAACAACTCTGCCCTCAGTAAGTCGGCATTATTCCGAACCCACTCATGTTTTTCTGGAGAAAGGATATTGAAGGTCAGCTCATAGTGGGTCATGGTAGGCATAGTATCCGAGGGCATTCCCAAGATGCTGTGACTCTATGGCAACCAGCAACCTGTTCCGCTCCATGATACTAGTTTTCCACTTTATGATACTAGTCTGGGGCACATTAATGGCCACCTGGCCTATCTCTTCAAATATATATGAAGAGTAGGTAAGTCCAAGAGGATTTCCATTGCAGCTGACGGTGTGGTGCTAATTGCTCCCGTTACGATCGTGCATGTGAATTGCTGTAGTCCAGAGAGTTTGGCTTTGGCCGTACGTTGTGATCTTTTCAGTCACCAAATGATGGATCCGAATGTTTTCATTGGTCTGATGACCGTGACATAGATCCAGTAAATTTGTTGAGGACCCATGCCCCAGGATTTACCTCAAATACGAAGACATGTCCATAAGGACAGCTTTGCTTTGTATATTACCTTTTCCAGATGGGAGCTCCACTTAAGTGATTTATCTTGAGTGATTCCCAGATATTTCACCTCCTCTCTCCACAAATGGATTAGTTTCACCCATTAAAGAGGGCGATCTTAAGTCCTCTAGCTTCCTTTTCTGGGTGAATGGTACTATTACTGTTTTTTGAGGGTTCACAGACATTTGTTCTCTGTCACACTAGTTATTCACTGCATCCAGTGTCTCTTGAAGGGCATTAAATATTACTCCTTTAGAGTTTCCTCTAACTAGTATGACTAGATCATTTATTTGCATATGCTAGAACCTCAACCTCCCACAGTGTGAGAATAGCCAGATAGTCTTCCACGAGAAGTGACCATGAAAAGGGGGAAAGAACTCCACCTTGTGGGCACCCTCTTATGGCTCTAAAACTAACGGTTTCTCCCTGTTATTATGGTTCTGTTTGATAGCATAGCATGAATCTAGTCGCCTATAGTCGTCTTAGTTCCTCTAGCAGCCACTGCTGCATATAAGGATTCAATTCTCCCTCAATGTCGAGAGAATTTTCCACCTGCAATTTCCTTCATTTGAAGGGATTTGGGTGATCTTCCCGACTAGGTTGTTGAGTGCTAGTTCTGTTGATTTTCCTGTTTGATAGGCATACTGGGGAGTATTGAAGGGGTGACGGCTCAGGATGTTCCCTATGATATATTCATCCAGCACCTTCTCCATGCCTTTCAACAGAAAAGATGTTGGGCTAATTGGTCTGAGCGATTTAGGGCTTGGTTCTTTCCTGTCCATTTTTGGTACATATACTACCTTAACCACTGACCAACTGGATGGGATATGGTTCCATGTCAGACTACCTCTGATTAATTTAATGAGGAATGGGAGCAATATGTCCAATCCGTTTTGTAATAGATCTGGAAAAACTCCGTCCTCTTCTGACGATTTGAATGGTTGGATGGATTTGATAGCCCACTCAACCAACTGATTATCTACATTACGCTCAAAATGTGCTAAAATAAAATTAAATTTCAACACACAGTTCCTTGAAAACTGTTCATACTCGGTTATATGTTTATTAAGTAAACTTCGCTTATTTTTTGATGCACAACCTGCCCTAAAAATGTTGGTACGTTTTTATGAAACAATATAAATATAATCGATATCTATGTGGTTGCCATTTTAATTTTTTTTACAGTTACAATTCTCGTGGTGACAGTACTAATAACTTTTCTGGTGTGTTATTGATTTCTAAAATTTGTAATTCAAAAATGCTTCATGATTTTTTAATCATAAGTAAATACGCTATAACCAGTAACACGCAAATAGAAATCTGGCAACAGAACAGTACGGCCTACAGTTTCGCTTGCTGCTTTGTGTTTGGCCGCGAACCTAATCGGATGACACGTCATGGGAATAAAATCTAAAACTTTATTTGTTACTCCTTTACTGAGCTTAAAAAAATGTAGTGAGCTTAGATTTTCAAATATTATCGGAGCATAGCCAATAAAAAACAAATGCCCATTAAAATTTATGTGAAGTTATCAGAGATATTTATTTAAAATTATTAATAAGTTAAATAAACCTAGTAGTGAGTCTGTGATTTTTAGTTGTTTAGCTGGAGGATATCCAAATCCAACTTACAAATGGTTCCGAGAAGACTATGAGAATGATAGACTTGTTGCAAAAGAAATTGATCCTTTAAAGGATGGCCGATACACAATAAGTGGAGGAATGCTTATAATTCATAACCCGCAACAGAGATTGGATCATGCTACGTATCATTGTAAAGCAACGAATAAATTTGGCACGATAATATCAGAAAGTGTTCAACTGAATTTTGGTTTCATTTTGGAATTTGTTCTGAAGCGTTCACCTGAGGCAGGTGATCAGAATTGGGGAAAGTCTATTTACTGTGATCCTCCGAATCATTTTCCTTCTGTGAGGTATTCGTGGTCTCGTGATTATTTCCCCAACTTTGTAGAAGAGGATAAACGTGTTTTTGTTTCTAACGATGGTGCCTTGTATTTTTCTGCATTGGAAACAATCGACAGAGCTAACTACAGTTGTAGTGTTAACTCGGAGTTTTCAGACTCTGGTAGAAACGGACCGTTTTTCCCACTACGTGTGAACCCTCATTGTAAGTAATCTGCTTATTTTACAAGTGATCTGATGCAAATTCACCTTGCCATGCCCAGAAAATTTTACTTTAATTCCTTATGCAAAATTTTAATTTGAAATTTAGCGAGTAACAAAATTATATTTTACATTCCCAAATTGTTCTATCCCGTAAGGCTATATAGCCCATATTAACCCTAATTCTCAGCAAAAACTGAGTTTGGTAATGCTGTCTTTGTCTTACAAATGGATTTAATTATTAAATTCTCTATTAAAAGCTCAGTAGCGCAGCAGATAAGAGTGTTAAGTGACAAACATAGTTGAACCATTGCAAGATTGCAACTTTCGTCTTAAAGAATCAAACATAAAGAATGTTATTCGGATCAAGTACCAGCGGTACTCAAACAAACAGTATCATTTATTTACAATTTATAATATTCTTCGAAATTCCACGCAGGTCAGCTGTTCGCTGTTGTACTGCTCCAACAGGTAACAAGAGTCCACCATTTTCGTTTTCGTGAGTGAAATAATTTTCCACCTTTAGTGAACTGATGTTCATTTCGAATTAAACGTTTTCCTTTAGATTGATTTGATCATGATTGTTTTAATATGAATATTTCCGAATAAATAAATTCACAGTTAACATACGTGTTACCATTTTGGTTACTCTAAGTAAACTTCTAACAAAAACAAAATGAATTTTTTTTTTTGCAAGAATTATTTTCAGAACATTTAGATCCTGTCAAGTTTACGTAAATAGATTATCTATATCAGGGATGCAGAATTTTTCCTGCTCAAAATCTTTTCTAGTTAAAAAATACGTAATATTAATATTCATATTCATATTCACTTTATTCATCTATAAGATCATGTTACATGATATTAGATATGTCAACTAATATATAATATACAGAAAACTGCAAATTTGCATTATATAAATAAATATATCGGATATGTAAGTGCTAATATGGCTCCGTGGTCTAGAGGTAACGTACTTGCCTCGAAACCTCGGGGTCCCGGGTTCGATTCCCGGTCGAGGAACTGGGATTTTTCTGTGAGAGAAATTAATCCTAGTATACTCGGATATTGGGTGTGTGTCCATTGTCTCTAAATGTGTAGCCCTCTCCCACACAAAGTCATTTCAGACCTTCAGGGAAAAGGGGGTTGTAATTTCATGTGCTATTTTTTTTTTTTTTTTTTTTTTTTTTTTTTTTTTTTTTTTTTTTTTTTTTTGTCGGTTTCCCGATGCCGGTCAGTCCTCCCGTGGCCTCCGACGCCTCACGGGAGTCGCGCCGGCGCAATACTACAGCCACTCCCCACATCCCGCAGGGTTAGTGACTGTAGATACCAGAATCGTGTGCCCTAAGCAGACGGAGAGAACCCTGAATGACCGCCTTCTGCATTTGACCTGCCAGCCACTCGGCTGGTTTTCGGCAGGCCGGTATGATCTTCAGTTCCGAGAGCAGCGTAGGCTTTATCCCTCCGAGTACACCGATAATAAGGACGACCATTTTGACCGAGTAGCCTGGGTACAGCACTTGGAGCTCGTACCGGAGATCGCGATATTTGGTCCGTTTCTCCTCCTCCTTCAAGGTGATGTTTTTCTCCGCAGGTGCCGAGAACTCGATAACATACATCACCTTGAGTTGATGGTCGAGGAGGACTATGTCAGGCTTGTTGGCTTGGATTAGCCTGACAGTCGGGAACGAGTAGTTCCAGTAAATCCGGCATTTCTCGTTCTCGACAACGGACTCAATATCTCCGGGGACGTAAGGCAGCACTGGTGTCTGGTCTACCCCGTACGAGTGCCTTAGATGGTAGTATAGCACTCGTAAGGCCGCGTTATGTCGGTGGATGTAGGCCGAAATCGCATATATGGGGCATGCAGAAAGTAAATGCATGAGCGATTCCGGCGCCTGATGGCAGGTCCTGCAGTTGATATCAGGAACCTCTACACGCCACACGCGGCTACGGTAGACCAAGGTGTTGATAACACCATCTTGGCAGGCCATAATGAATTTCTCGGTCTCCGACTTAAGCCCTGCTGACCTTAGAAAGGCGAAGGTCAGCCTGGTCGATAAACCCAGTGTTTCTATGTTCTTATAGAAGACACCATGCTGGGGTTTATCGACGTGCTGCCGAAACAGATTTTCCTGTTCGGCAGCTCTTATTCGGGCTTTCAGACGATTTGGCTGAAGTTCGGTGACTGACTCAACATCAGCACCTCGCCGGCCTCCTCGCCTGATGTCAAATGCGAGACCGAGTTCATCTGCGGCTCTTTTTGCTGCCTTAAATAATCCTGCTCCCACTCCTACAGTTTCGTGATGTTTTACGAACCGCAAGAGGGGATCTGAGCTCCTGAGTATGTTACATGCCATACTCAGTACTACTCTGCCATGCGTACACTCCAGGCTCAAGAGTCCTCGGCCCCCCCCGTTGACGTGGGAGGTACACACGAGGAACGGACGATCTAGGATGAATACTTCTGTGAATATTCATCATCTTGCGGGTATCTCTGTCTAATTGACGGAGCTCATCTACCCTCCACTTTACTACTCCGAAGGAGTAGAGCAGAATCGGAACGGCAAGCATATTAGTTGCAGACACCTTGTTCTTCCCCGAAAGTTCGGAAGACCAAATCTTTCGGAGGCGGTGTCTGTACTTGCCGCGGAGAGATTCCTTTATTTGTGTTACATCCTGGATGTGCCTTTGTTGCACACCCAGGTATGTATAGATCTCTCCGGCATCCAGATGTCTTAGGATGCTTCCGTCTGCGAGCTGCGCATCTTCAGGGAATTCCCCGCATCGTCCTCTCTTGAGGTGGACGACTGCACATTTGTCCAACCCGAACTCCATACCAATTGCCCGCATATATTCTTCGACCACCCTAAGAGCGTTTTGTAATTCGCTCTCTCCGGAGGCATAAAGTTTAAGGTCATCCATATAAAATAGATGGGTGACCTTATGCCTCCGGTCGCTGGGTGGCCCACATTGATATCCGCGGGTTTGGCGGAGCCCAACAGACAACGGCAGCAGTGAGATGCAGAAGAGGAAAGGACTCAGGGAGTCACCCTGGAAAACTCCTCTCCTAAATGCCACCTGCCCTGTCGTGACCCGCTGTGCACCTGATGTTATGGTGAAGCGGGTCTTCCAGAGCGGCAGCAGCTGTTCTATGCATCTCACTAGTGGTGCTGGTACCGCAAGACATTCGAGCAAGTACAACAATAGCTCATGCGATGTTGTATCAAATGCCTTGCGGTAATCAATCCAGGCCATCGATAGATTCCGCTTGTATTGCACAGAATCCTGTGTAATACAGCGGTCTATCAGCAGGCTGTCCTTGCAACCTGCCATGCCCTTCTTGGCACCACGCTGTTCGTGTATCTGCTGGAAGACCGGATCAACAGACCTCAGCGTCCTAGCATACAAGATACGTGTAAATATCTTGTAGCAGGAGTTAAGGCATGTGATCGGCCTATAATTCCTCGGGTCGGAAAGATCCCCCTTTTTGGGGATTAGCACAGTACGTCCCTCGACGAACCAGTCCGGAATCTGCTGCCCCTCGTTCAACCATGAGTTGAAAACTCGCGCCAGACGGCGGTGAGTGGAAGGAAATTTCTTCCACCACCAGTTGTTAATGCCGTCTGGGCCCGGGGCAGCGAAGTTCTTGGTACCAACAAGTGCTTGTTGGACTTCCTCCGTACTGATTGCCGGGCACACTTCTTCTGGCTCTTCAAGATGTCTGTGACACAGAGCCTCGAAGTGTGCAATTGATGGAGTGTCGCTATTGAATGGACGCGGCGTTTCGTAGATTCCCTTCCAGAAGGTTTCGACATCTTCTACAGTCGGCGGATTCTCGACAACACGCTGTGGCTCTTGAAAGAGGCGGGAAGGATTCGTACGGAACAAATTGTTTTGTTCCATACTCCTCACCCGCCTCTTCAATGTTTTCTTTATCGCCATGAGCGCTCGGATCCTATCTAGACAGTGCTGCTTGATGGTAAGCATCACTGTCAGATTTAGAGTATGGTGTTGACGTCTTAATCCGGCAGCTATGCGCCGGATCCTGGGAGTAAAAACTCTACCAGTCGTCTTATATTCCACCACACTCTGGATCCGAGAAGCATGTTGTCTGGCCGACTGTATCTTGCCTTCGATTTTTTGTACACGCCGCTTGGCTTTCTCGACCCCGTGATTGGTTGACCTCTCACGGGGGACGAGTTGCTTCGCGGCGTTGTACACGGCGCAGTTGATTTGCCAGATGTCTACATCTTCCGGAATTTCCTCATCGATGACCGCGTCCATTCTAGCCAGGTCTTGTGGCTTTAGGTTAGCCCTGGTGTTAAGGCTAACCCTCGTCCTTAAGTCTACACCGGTGAACTCTAAAGGATGTTCCCCATCAGCTGGTAATTGCCGCGGTGGGATTGCGGCTGGCAGTTCTTCCAGCTGGCGGGGTGCCCTTACGTAACCCGTCCTGAGCAGAAAGGATACTTGATCTCTCAGATGTTGTTGAGAGAAGGCGCGATGCTCTGGATGCATTTCGCACCAAAGTGCATGCATTCGCGCCATGTATCCCCTTCGCTCAGGTTCGCTACTCTCGCGGCAGGTCAGCAAGTCATCCCGAAGTTCCCTCGTCCACTTAAAGCGTCCATGTGCAATAGCATTGTCGTCATCGTTAGGACCGTCCGGTAAGGCCCCTCCCATCTGTCCTTGACCTCTATCCGATTGAGGTCGATTGTGAGGGGCCCTTCTTAGGTTATATGGAACCCGAGCTGTAAGAGTACCAGGGTGGTTAGCCCTGGTACTCCCGGCCGGCATTAGTCAGGCAGAGTTGCCTCTGCCTGTCCAGGGTGCACCAACGTGGAGGTTGCCGGTCCTTTGCACCCCTGCCGGTCCTTTGCACCCCTGCCGGTCCTTTGCACCCCTGCCGGTCCTTTGCACCCCTTATTATTATTTTTTTTTTTTTTTTTTTTTTTTTTTTTTTTTTTCGGTTTCCCGATGCCGGTCAGTCCTCCCGTGGCCTCCGACGCCTCACGGGAGTCGCGCCGGCGCATCAACTACAGCCACTCCCCGCATCCCGCAGGGTTAGTGACTGTAGATACCAGAATCGTGTGCCCTAAGCAGACGGAGAGAACCCAGAATGACCGCCTTCTGCATTTGGCCTGCCAGCCACTCGGCTGGTTTTTGGCAGGCTGGTATGATCTTCAGTTCCGAGAGCAGCGTAGGCTTTATCCCTCCGAGTACACCGATTATAAGGACGACCATTTTGACCGAGTAGCCTGGGTACAGCACTTGGAGCTCGTACCGGAGATCGCGATATTTGGTCCGTTTCTCCTCCTCCTTCAAGGTGATGTTTTTCTCAGCAGGTGCCGAGAACTCGATAACATACATCACCTTGAGTTGATGGTCGAGGAGGACTATGTCAGGCTTGTTGGCTTGGATTAGCCTGACAGTCAGGAACGAGTAGTTCCAGTAAATCCGGCATTTCTCGTTCGCGACAACGGACTCAATATCTCCGGGGACGTAAGGCAGCACTGGTGTCTGGTCTACCCCGTACGAGTGCCTTAGATGGTAGTATAGCACTCGTAAAGCCGCGTTATGTCGGTGGATGTAGGCCGAAATCGCATATATGGGGCATGCAGAAAGTAAATGCATGAGCGATTCCGGCGCCTGATGGCAGGTCCTGCAGTTGATATCAGGAACCTCTACACGCCACACGCGGCTACGGTAGACCAAGGTGTTGATAACACCATCTTGGCAGGCCATAATGAATTTCTCGGTCTCCGACTTAAGCCCTGCTGACCTTAGAAAGGCGAAGGTCAGCCTGGTCGATAAACCCAGTGTTTCTATGTTCTTATAGAAGACACCATGCTGGGGTTTATCGACGTGCTGCCGAAACAGATTTTCCTGTTCGGCAGCTCTAATTCGGGCTTTCAGACGATTTGGCTGAAGTTCGGTGACTGACGCAACATCAGCACCTCGCCGGCCTCCTCGCCTGATGTCAAATGCGAGGCCGAGTTCATCTGCGGCTCTTTTTGCTGCCTTGAACAATCCTGCTCCCACTCCTACAGTTTCGTGATGTTTTACGAACCGCAAGAGGGGATCTGAGCTCCTGAGTATGTTACATGCCATACTCAGTACTACTCTGCCATGCGTACACTCCAGGCTCAAGAGTCCTCGGCCCCCCCGTTGACGTGGGAGGTACACACGAGGAACGGACGATCTAGGATGAATACTTCTGTGAATATTCATCATCTTGCGGGTATCTCTGTCTAATTGGCGCAGCTCATCTACCCTCCACTTTACTACTCCGAAGGAGTAGAGCAGAATCGGAACGGCAAGCATATTAGTAGCAGACACCTTGTTCTTCCCCGAAAGTTCGGAAGACCAAATCTTTCGGAGGCGGTGTCTGTACTTGCCGCGGAGAGAATCCTTTATTTGTATTACATCTTGGATGTGCCTTTGTTGCACACCCAGGTATGTATAGGTCTCTCCGGCATCCAGATGTCTTAGGATGCTTCCGTCTGCGAGCTGCGCATTTTCAGAGAATTCCCCGCATCGTCCTCTCTTGAGGTGGACGACTGCACATTTGTCCAACCCGAACTCCATACCAATTGCCCGCGTATATTCTTCGACCACCCTAAGAGCGTTTTGTAGTTCGCGCTCTCCGGAGGCATAAAGTTTAAGATCATCCATATAAAACAGATGGGTGACCTTATGCCTCCGGTCGCTGGGTGGTCCACATTGATACCCGCGGGTTTGGCGGAGCCCAGCAGACAACGGTAGCAGTGAGATGCAGAAGAGGAGAGGACTCAGGGAGTCGCCCTGGAAAACTCCCCTCCTAAATGCCACCTGCTCTGTCGTGACCCGCTGTGCACCTGATGTTATGGTGAAGCGAGTCTTCCAGAGTGGCAGCAGCTGTTCTATGCATCTCACTAGTGGTGCTGGTACCGCAAGACATTCGAGCAAGTGCAACAATAGCTCGTGCGATGTTATATCAAATGCCTTGCGGTAGTCAATCCAGGCCATCGATAGATTCCGCTTGTATTGCACAGAATCCTGTGTAATACAGCGGTCTATCAGCAGGCTGTCCTTGCAACGTGCCATGCCCTTCTTGGCACCACGCTGTTCATGTATCTGCTGGAAGACCGGATCAACAGACCTCAGTGTCCTTGCATACAAGATACGTGTAAATATCTTGTAGCAGGAGTTGAGGCAAGTGATCGGCCTATAATTCCTCGGGTCGGAAAGATCCCCCTTTTTGGGGATAAGCACAGTACGTCCCTCGACAAACCAGTCCGGAATCTGCTGCCCCTCGTTCAACCATGAGTTGAAAACTCGCGCCAGACGGCGGTGAGTGGACGGAAATTTCTTCCACCACCAGTTGTTAATGCCGTCTGGGCCCGGGGCAGCGAAGTTCTTGGTGCCAACAAGTGCTTGCTGGACTTCCTCCGTACTGATTGCCGGGCACACTTCATCTGGCTCTTCACGATGTCTGTGACACAGAGCCTCGAAGTGTGCAATTGCTGGAGTGTCGCTATTGAATGGACGCGTCGTTTCGTAGATTCCCTTCCAGAAGGTTTCGACATCTTCTACAGTCGGCGGATTATCTACAACACGCTGTGGCTCTTGAAATAGGCGGGAAGGATTCGTACGGAACAAATTGTTTTGTTCCATACTCCTCACCCGCCTCTTCAATGTTTTCTTTATCGCCATGAGCGCTCGGATCCTATCTAGACAGTGCTGCTTGATGGTAAGCATCACTGTCAGATTTAGAGTATGGTGTTGACGTCTTAATCCGGCTGCTATGCGCCGGATTCTGGGAGTAAAAACTCTACCAGTTGTCTTATATTCCACCACACTCTGGATCCGAGAAGCGTGTTGTCTGGCCGACTGTATCTTGCCCTCGATATTCTGTACACGCCGCTTGGCTTTCTCGACCCCGTGATTGGTTGACCTCTCACGGGGGACGAGTTGCTTCGCGGCGTTGTACACGGCACTGTTGATTTGCCAGATGTCGGCATCTTCCGGAATTTCCTCATCGATGACCTCGTCCATTCTAGCTAGGTCTTGTGGCTTTAGGTTAGCCCTGGTGTTAAGGCTAACCCTCGTCCTTAAGTCTACATCGGTGAACTCTAAAGGATGTTCCCCATCAGCTAATAATTGCAGCGGTGGGACTGCGGCTGGCAGTTCTTCCGGCTGACGGGGTGCCCTTACATAACCTGTCCTGAGCAGAAAGGATACTTGATCTCTCAGATGTTGTTGAGAGAAGGCGCGATGCTCTGGATGCATTTCGCACCAAAGTGCATGCAATCGCGCCATGTATCCCCTTCGCTCAGGTTCGCTACTCTCGCGGCAGGTCAGTAAGTCATCCCGAAGTTCCCTCGTCCACTTAAAGCGTCCATGTACAATCGCATTGTCATCATCGTTAGGACCGTCCGGTAAGGCCCCTCCCATCTGTCCTTGACCTCCATCCGACTGAGGTCGAATGTGAGGGGCCCTTCTAAGGTTATATGGAACCATAGCAAAAAGAGTACCAGGGTAGTTAGCCCTGGTACTCCCGGCCGGCATTAGTCAGGCAGAGTTGCCTCTGCCCGTCTTATTATTTTTTTTTTTTTTTTTTTTTTTTCTTCGGTTTCCCGATGCCGGTCAGTCCTCCCGTGGCCTCCGACGCCTCACGGGAGTCGCGCCGGCGCATCAACTACAGCCACTCCCCACATCCCGCAGGGTTAGTGACTGTAGATACCAGAATCATGTGCCCTAAGCAGACGGAGAGAACCCAGAATGACCGCCTTCTGCATTTGGCCTGCCAGCCACTCGGCTGATTTTTGGCAGGCCGGTATGATCTTCAGTTCAGAGAGCAGCGTAGGCTTTATCCCTCCGAGTACACCGATAATAAGGACGACTATTTTGACCGAGTAGCCTGGGTACAGCACTTGGAGCTCGTACCGGAGATCGCGATATTTGGTCCGTTTCTCCTCCTCCTTCAAGGTGATGTTTTTCTCCGCAGGTGCCGAGAACTCGATGACATACATCACCTTGAGTTGATGGTCGAGGAGGACTATGTCAGGCTTGTTGGCTTGGATTAGCCTGACAGTCGGGAACGAGTAGTTCCAGTAAATCCGGCATTTCTCGTTCTCGACAACGGACTCAATATCTCCGGGGACGTAAGGCAGCACTGGTGTCTGGTCTACCCCGTACGAGTGCCTTAGATGGTAGTATAGCACTCGTAAAGCCGCGTTATGTCGGTGGATGTAGGCCGAAATCGCATATATAGGGCATGCAGATAGTAAGTGCATGAGCGATTCCGGCGCCTGATGGCAGGTCCTGCAGTTGATATCAGGAACCTCTACACGCCACACGCGGCTACGGTAGACCAAGGTGTTGATAACACCATCTTGACAGGCCATAATGAATCCCTCGGTCTCCGACTTAAGCCCTGCTGACCTTAGAAAGGCGAAGGTCAGCCTGGTCGATAAACCCAGTGTTTCTATGTTCTTATAGAAGACACCATGCTGGGGTTTATCGACGTGCTGCCGAAACAGTTTTTCCTGTTCGGCAGCTCTGATTCGGGCTTTCAGACGGTTTGGCTGAAGTTCGGTGACTGACTCAACATCAGCACCTCGCCGGCCTCCTCGCCTGATGTCAAATGCGAGACCGAGTTCATCTGCGGCTCTTTTTGCTGCCTTGAATAATCCTGCTCCCACTCCTACAGTTTCGTGATGTTTTACGAACCGCAAGAGGGGATCTGAGCTCCTGAGTATGTTACATGCCATACTCAGTACTACTCTGCCATGCGTACACTCCAAGCTCAAGAGTCCTCGGCCCCCCCCGTTGACGTGGGAGGTACACACGAGGAACGGACGATCTAGGATGAATACTTCTGTGAATATTCATCATCTTGCGGGTATCCCTATCTAATTGGCGCAGCTCATCTACCCTCCACTTTACTACTCCGAAGGAGTAGAGCAGAATCGGAACGGCAAGCATATTAGTTGCAGACACCTTGTTCTTCCCCGAAAGTTCGGAAGACCAAATCTTTCGGAGGCGGTGTCTGTACTTGCCGCGGAGAGAATCTTTTATTTGTGATACATCCTGGATATGCCTTTGTTGCACACCCAGATATGTATAGGTCTCTCCGGCATCCAGATGTCTTAGGATGTTTCCGTCTGCGAGCTGCGCATCTTCAGGGAATTCCCCGCATCGTCCTCTCTTGAGGTGGACGACTGCACATTTGTCCAACCCGAACTCCATACCAATTGCCCGCGTATATTCTTCGACCACCCTAAGAGCGTTTTGTAGTTCGCGCTCTCCGGAGGCATAAAGTTTAAGGTCATCCATATAAAATAGATGGGTGACCTTATGCCTCCGGTCGCCGGGTGGCCCACATTGATATCCGCGGGTTTGGCGGAGCCCAACAGACAACGGCAGCAGTGAGATGCAGAAGAGGAGAGGACTCAGGGAGTCACCCTGGAAAACTCCTCTCCTAAATGCCACCTGCCCTGTCGTGACCCGCTGTGCACCTGATGTTATGGTGAAGCGGGTCTTCCAGAGCGGTAGCAGCTGTTCTATGCATCTCACTAGTGGTGCTGGTACCGCAAGACATTCGAGCAAGTACAACAACAGCTCATGCGATGTTGTATCAAATGCCTTGCGGTAATCAATCCAGGCCATCGATAGATTCCGCTTGTATTGCACAGAATCCTGTGTAATACAGCGGTCTATCAGCAGGCTGTCCTTGCAACCTGCCATGCCCTTCTTGGCACCACGCTGTTCGTGTATCTGCTGGAAGACCGGATCAACAGACCTCAATGTCCTAGCATACAAGATACGTGTAAATATCTTGTAGCAGGAGTTAAGGCAAGTGATCGGCCTATAATTCCTCGGGTCGGAAAGATTCCCCTTCTTGGGGATAAGCACAGTACGTCCCTCGACGAACCAGTCCGGAATCTGCTGCCCCTCGTTCAACCATGAGTTGAAAACTCGCGCCAGACGGCGGTGAGTGGAAGGAAATTTCTTCCACCACCAGTTGTTAATGCCATCTGGGCCCGGGGCAGCGAAGTTCTTGGTACCAACAAGTGCTTGTTGGACTTCCTCCGTACTGATTGCCGGGCACACTTCTTCTGGCTCTTCAAGATGTCTGTGGCATAGAGCCTCGAAGTGTGCAATTGATGGAGTGTCGCTATTGATTGGACGCGTCGTTTCGTAGATTCCCTTCCAGAAGATTTCGACATCTTCTACAGTCGGCGGATTCTCGACAACACGCTGTGGCTCTTATTATTATTATTATTATTATTATTATTATTATTATTATTATTAATATATAAGGTATGAAACTAACAATAAGAATAAATAATAAAAAACAACGTATCATATATATACACATATGTACATATACATGTGTATATACACACACACACACATACATTACATATACACATATACATACAATACATACACACACACATAACATGCAAATACGAGGAAACTAACCATCAGGTTTATTTAAAAATTCATCTACACTATAATAACCCCTTAGTAATAATAATTTTTTAACTTCCATTTTAAATTTATTCATTTTAAGACATTTTATATTGTCAGGTAAGCTATTATACAGTGTAATGCAATTATAATATGGCGAGTGTTTAAAATTAGATGTTTTGTGATGTGGTATCATTAACAATTCATTGTTTCTTGTGTGATAGGTGTGTCGATCTGATAATGTACAGAAATCATTAAAATTGTATTTGACAAAAATTAAGCACTTATATATATAGATGCAGGGAACTGTAAATATTTTCTTATTAACAAATGTATCTCTACAGCTCCCTCTGTATTTTATTTTGAATATTAATCTAATTAATCTTTTTTGGTGAACAAACACGCGATATAACTGATTTGACCTGCCCCACACTATGATATTAAAAGACAAATGGGAGACTGCTAAAGCATAGTAAACAGTTCTTAGTCCAGCCTCGTTAAGCGTATCTGCAGTATCGCGTAATATGCGGAACTTAGCTTGTTACGCACTTTGTTTATTTGTAAGTCCCACAGTAAATTTGAGTCTACTTGTGTACCCAAGAATGTGTCATTGTCTTTTAATGGTATTTCTTCAAGTAAACACGGTCTTCTGAGATTAAAATTAATGAAAACAGTTTTGTTCGTATTAAGTATCAGTCTGTTTCTAAAACACCAGTCATTCATTTGAGATAGAACATTAGCAACCCTCAAACACAGTTCCACAGGCGAGTCAGCTGAAACTGATACCGATGAATCATCTGCATAGATGACAGTGAATCCTTCCTGTATATGGTCAGGCAGATCATTAATATATAACAGAAATAGCAATGGCCCCAATATGGAACCTTGGGGTACTCCCAAGGAGACATTTTTTTTGTTTCGGAGTTAACACCATTATAATTTACTAAGATTTTCCTGGATTCCATATAGGACTTGAGGACATTTAAAATATTTCCTCTAATACCTAAAGCTTGTAATTTATTTATCAGAATTGTTGGATCTACCGAATCGAAAGCCATTGATAGGTCAAATAACATTGACATTACATATTTGCCTTTATCTAGCTCACTATAAACAAAATTAAAAAGACTGGTCGAAGCAGATTCTATTGATCTTCCTGTTCGAAACCCGTGTTGTGAAGTACAAAGTAAATTGTTTATGTTGGTAAAAGCCACTAAGCGATTATATATAACCTTTTCAAATCCCTTCGATAGTGAAGTTAATAAATAAAGATATTTGCCTGTAGTTTTCGATATCACCCTAACATCCCTTCTTACAAACTGACACTACTTTAGAAGTTTTGAATATTTCTGGAAAAACTCCATTTTGGATTGCTTCATTTAACAAATAGATTAAAGGATTGATTAAACTTAAAATAATATTTTTTAGTAATGGTGCTGATATGCCATCCAGTCCGAATGATTTTTTATTCTTTAATCCATAGATTGCGTTTAACAGTTCATTTCTTGATATCTCATAGAAATACATAGAATTTATATTATATTTGGAGTTCGTGCATGGAAGTGATGTAATATTTCCAAAAAGATTGGATATATTAACACTGACAATATTTGCAAAATGCGAACAGAAATAGTTGCCTATTTTAGAACTGTCCATAACCATTTCCCCATTTACGTTAAGTATTATTTGCCTATTAAGTGAGGAATCTGACCTATTTAGTTTTTTGTTAACAATGTTCCAAGTTTCCTTAGATTTATTTTCAGTTTTTAATTTTAGTGGAATAATAATTTACCTTAGCGACTTTAAAAAATAAAGCCCTTAGGAAACTGGACTCTTCTCTTAGTTCCGTAGTTAACCAGTTTTTATTGTACTGAAATTTTAAATCTTTAATTTTTACACGTTTAACCCATTGTATCCCAAGCATCGAAAAATTCAAAAAAACGAACATTTTTGTTTGTAAATATTTATTTTGTTACACTTAAGAATACATTCCTTGTGTCAAAAAAAATTAAAAAAATTAACGTATATAAAAAAATACTGATGCGTAAACGAACCACTGGGAGGAAACATGAAATATTATTTTGAGGCACATAAGATATAACTAATAATTTTAACGAAAATATATCATAGAAAGTTTCAATCTTACATAAAATAACTAAGCGTAAATTATTTTCTACATAGAACTTTACTTAATTAAAAAAACATAATATTTCATGGTGCGTGAACGCACCACTGGTAACACCCGGTTCCATTTTTGGTGATACTGTACAAAGCATGAAGTATGTAAATGTACATTACATTTATTACAAATGTAAATTGTGTGGCTATGGCAAATTCTATACCTCCTTCGTGCTTTATTGGCATGAGAAATCATGAGGTGACCTGTATTATCATAACGTAGTTTATCTATAGCAGGAGCAAGATTCCTTTCAATTATTGTTTTATCAGTTTTTAAAAGTCGCAAGGCTACGTAAGATTTAAAATCTACCTGGGAAATTTTTTTTCATTGACATAAATTTTCCATGGGTTGACGACTAAGCTATCCAATGAATTACAAAATAAAGGCCACCACCATTTTTTCCCAAATACTTGGCATCTATAATTAGCAATTCCGTTGTCGTGTAAATCTACCCCACTCATATATTTATTGTATTGGGCAATTACATAAGGTTGGGGTATCTGTACATCTCTTCGTTCTTTTCTATTATAGCGTTTAACAATTTGAACAGGAGCTACACTATAAACATTACTTGCCACCGTTACAACCGAATTATCGTGCCAACGGACAATAGAAACTTTTGATTCAGAATCATATGCTGAAATATGGGACTCGTGGTCTTTTTTTACCAAATGATTTACAATTTTCGATTGGACACTTATTTGTCCTATTTTCGCGGATAGTACCGGTGGCAAAATAACCATTTTTTAAATGTACGAAGAGTTTGAATGACGAAAAAGTTGTCGAAAAAAATTTGGTGATTCACTGGCTTATCCACAACAGAAAGTAGACTCATGGCAACGTCACCGCTAAGACCAAGGCTAGAATGAGTTGTATCTATAAAATATAAAAATACGTAAATACGAGTAATACGAAATTCATCATTATTCTCCAAATCCGTAACGATCTCCTCCAGAGCCGCTGCTAATTTCCTTTGAGTCAAATACCTCGAAAACGGCATATTTTACTGATTTCAATTAAATATCACGTATACTGCACAAGAAACAAACAAATACTAAACAACACACTAATCGGCGACTGTTTACGCTACATAGGCTGACTTGTGGAGACTGGCAATAGCTTGGTTTTATTTCATAGATAAAACCAGTGGTCCGTTCACGCACCAGTAATTATTTAATAAAAATAAACCATAATCTATATTATATTTTAAATGTATCTTTTCTACCATGTAATCTACATATTATAGACCTACCAAAAATGACAATACTTTCCAAAAATAAAATATTTTACTGTTTTAGATTCACTTCAACCTTTGACACAAAATTATGCAGCATTTTTCTTGATTTTTTGAGGTGTCATAAAATTTTTGTTTTAAAATAAAAATCAACAGTTCGTATGGTACTAAGTTCTCTAATACTGATAATAATAAAATTTATAAATGGATATGCAAAAATATTTACTGAATTTAACAAAAAAAATCATAAAATATGTGGTGCGTTAGCGCACCATTAGGTCAAAATGGGTTAAACGGACAGGCGACATTGAAACACCAGGTTACATTCTCCATAAACAAATTAAATGATATATTTATATCCGATTGGTAAACGAAACTCCAATCGGTAGACTTTAGACGATTGTTAAATTCTGTTATTACATGATTCTAATTTGTAATGTTAATTTTAGGAATAATAGAAAACACAAAATAAACAGAAATGAATTTCAAAATAAAAGTACAAATATATTCATTTACTGTTTGAGATTCACTGTTCACCAATCCTACACTATGGTTGTAAATAAGTCACTTACGCGTGTACTTATGCACTGGTCTGCTGACAGTTGAAACGAAAAAAAATATTTATGGCTTTGACTCGTTAAGAAGAAAGTTAAAATCTTACACTGATTTTACTGCCTGCTGGCTCCCGGGTTCAATTGATGGTTTCGACCTTGACAAAATCGAAGGGAGTGGTTGTATGTACGCGTTTTTTATCAGTGAGGGGTGTCAAATTTATGTGGTGTTCATGTTCCTAAAAATGATGCTTCATAAACCTGTCGTATTAAATATTACAAGACGTGTCTAATTTTTGTGATGATTTATGATTATATTTTTTAATACTTTATTTTAGCAAACTATCAGCAACTGAAATTTCCTAATAATTTCCCAAAAGCTTTTCCTGAAGCACCTACAGCTGGCAAAGATGTTAGATTGGAATGTGTGGCATTTGGATAGTAAGTTTAATTAATTTTTCTTCCATTAGATTATAAAATAACAAAATTAAAATACAGAATTAACATTTTTAACAGCGAAATTTGTCTTATGATTTCAAATATTACTTTCATTATTTTAGCCCAGTTCCCAGTTATAATTGGACAAGGAAAGCTGGTAATTTGCCAAGAAGTGCATATCTTACTAGTTACAATAGAATTCTGATTATCCCAAAAGTACAAGTAGAAGATGAAGGAGAGTACGTTTGCCGAGCTTATAATGATAGAGCTAGCATAGAGAACAGTGTTATTTTAAATATACAGGGTAATTATATTATGGGTAACATTTTTATATTGATTTTTAATTGTACATTGTTTTAGCCGAGCCTAATTTTACTATACCGTTAACCGATAAACATTTAGACAATAAAGGAGAATTGGTATGGACATGTGAGGCTTTTGGTATACCTGATGTTAATTATACTTGGTGGAAAAACGGCAGACAGTTAGGTATGTGTTGTTTTTCATTTATATTGCAAATTTTAAATGCAATTTGAAAATTATAACTACTGTGATTCCTAAAGTATAATAACAATACAACTATGTCGTAGTCATGGGATACTTTGAACAAGAAGATCAGAGTAGAATAAAAATTCAAGACAATGTCCTTACGATAAGTTATTTAGATGGCGAGAGGGACCCCGGGATGTACCAATGCCGAGCCTCAAATACTTTGAAAACGAGGTATTCTTCTGCACAATTAAGAGTTCTTGGTAAGCATATATAATAATTACCAACATTAAACATATTTAATTGATCTATAGGCAAATATAGTAATATTAATTTTTTAGCCTTTAAGCCATCTTTTAAGAAAAATCCTTTAGAATCCGAAACATACGCAGCTGAAGGTGGCAACGCGACAATAAAATGTAGCCCTGAGGCAGCACCAAGACCAAAATTTATTTGGAAGAAAGATGGTAACGTAATTGGGGCAGGTGGTCATAGAAAAATTTATGACAGTGGCAATCTTTTCATTAGTCCCGTGTCAAGAGATGATGAAGGGATATATACTTGTACAGCAAGTAATGAGCTAGGACTGGATGAATCTAAAGGACGCCTTATTGTTTTAAGTAATTATTTATTTTACCGTAATTAAAATGTGTTTATTGTTTCATTGTTTTATAGGAGGACCTCGTCTTGTGGAACCATTAAAACCAAATATTCTCACAACTGTAGGTAGGAATATTGATTTACAGTGCTATGCTGTAACTGATGAAATGTTAGATATCGCTTACATATGGAAACACAATGGAATGACAATAAGAGATATTGACGTTAAAAATTCATATAATCGTTTGGTGAGTAGTATGTTTAAGAAAAAAATGATGTAACACAGAATAGTTCAATAGAATCGATTTGTACTAGCTGGTGAAAGGGAAAATGTCATAGCGCTTATTGGAGATAAAAAGTGTTAAAATTATTTTCTTTTGTGGCAGTGAATCTCTTCGGTCTGAGTATTATTTAGTTAAGGATTCTATATGCCTTAGATGGGGACAACGTGAAATAGAAATTAAAATTAATATTGTAAAATGTCTGAGCAATTGTTTTCCTTGGTCCAATCAGTGGAACCAGTAAATGTCCGGTCAAATATTGGCTATTTATGATTAAAAATTCATGTTTTTAGAGGGTGTTGTTCATAAAAGTTTTAATAATTTGTTATTGTGGCCATAAACATTTCCCATATTTTTTTGATTTTTCCTCAAACAAGACTTTTGACTTGTCTGTTGAATAATTAATTTGTTGTACCTTGATTATGTTTTGAGGTTTATTTTTAATATTATTTTCATGTCGTACAGGGTGTCCCATAATTAAGTACCTTCCTTCAAGGGGGTGACAGAACTAGAAAAAAATAACTCGAGTTTTGTTATGTAAACATTTGTCTTAAATCAGTTCATAAGGGAGCTACAACCCCTTAAAGAGGGTAAGTAGAACATAGTTATTTGCCAATAAATTCAAAACGTTTACTGCATAAATTTAATTTGGACCATTTATTAATTTCATGTTATATATTTTTTTCAAATTTTTATCTAAATATCATGATTTGTTTGGGTAGTTACGGGGCTGAGGGTACATTTTTGCTAAATTTTTTTTAAAACATTTAAAACAGAAAAAGGAACCAGTACTAAAAACTGCATAAAAACGGTGCCTTTACTAAATTTTGATAGAAGCCATCGTTTTGGAGTTATTTGTGTTTTAATATTACAATACAGGATAGGTAATGGAAGGTAACTACGTACCTCTACAAAAATAATTCCACAATATTTTCAATTATTGTTTTGTACAGCAATTTAAAATATCGCTTTTGAACCATGTAATTTGACAAGAGTACCGGGTGTACCACTTAAGATGTAAGTCCAAATAAAGACTATTATCTTAGATACAGAAAAAAGTCATACGAAAAGTTGTTGTACATCAATCGTAATACAAACTAATTCAAAATTTATGTAAAATGTTCAAATTTTCCTGGTTAAATAAAGTTTCATTTTTTTAAATGGAACAGTATACATCATATTTTTAGAATCCTTGAGAAAATTGCTTGTCAAAAATATAAACATTGTGGTGTAATTAAACGTCTCACGAAATACAGAATGCTCAACATTTCAAATTACCCTTTATAGGTTATAACCAAAATAACAGATTATCTTTATTATTAAAGATACAAAAAAAAATCAAATAGATTTTGTTATATATCGAATGGAATATAAATTAATATATTTAATTTGTATACAGTATGTTGGAATTTTCCCTGGTCAAATAAGTTTGCATTTTTTATGGAACATGTCTTCCAGATTTAAGTGTATTTTTTTAATTTAAAAACAAATTAAGTTCCTCTTCTTGATAAAAGTTAAAATATAGAGTGGAATGAAAAATAATATTAACTGAAAATTTTTGTTAATTATTATTTACTAACTTTTACAAATCTTATCACAGATAAGTATAACATATATCTTTTTAAACAATTATTTTCCCGGCTATTTGCCAAAACGCTGAAACTTGGATTACAAAAAAGATAATATGCACATTATGTTCAATACTACTGACTCAATAATGTTATTTTTAATTTCAACTATTCTGTCTAATAAAACCAAAAATAAATAAAACACAAGGTACTCACCAGTTGACACTCACTTTAAAAAACTTTAAAATATCTACCGACACGTGTTTCTGCTTGCCTTATCGTCATCAGGGTAGCCAGCCAACAGCCAACAAAAATTTTCAGTTAATATTATTTTTTATTCCACTCTATATTTTAACTTTTATCAAGAAGAGGAACTTAATTTGTTTTTAAATTATTTCATTGACTCTAATAAGGGATATTTCCACTATATAATTTCAATTATTCTGTTCTCTGAAGCCATTAATGTTTATTACATTGGGGTTTACAAGTTTCCTTACTTTGGATTCTTTAAATGTGCTGGCTATCCTGATGACGCTAAGGCAAGCAGAAACACGTGTCGGTAGATATTTTAAAGTTTTTTAAAGTGAGTGTCGACTGGTGAGTACCTTGTGTTTTATTTATTTTTGGTTTTATTAGACAGAATAGTTGATATTAAAAATAACATTATTGAGTCAGTAGTACTGAACATAATGTGCATATTATCTTTTTTGTAATCCAAGTTTCAGCATTTTGGCAAATAGCCGGGAAAATAATTGTTTAAAAAGATATATGTTATACTTATCTGTGATAAGATTTGTAAAAGTTAGTAAATAATAATTAACAAAAATTTTCAGTTAATATTATTTTTCATTCCACTCTATATTTTTTTAACATATTTATAACAAAGTGACTGCCAATACTATTAACATTAAGTCTTCTTCAGAAGTTATCGCTTTTAACACTGAACCAAACATGCTGCAAAAACGTAGCATATGCCTGAACCGAGACTACAGTTTAGCCTCCCAGTTTATCAGCTGGAAGGCTGGCCTTCCGGTAAACCGTATTGTGTATACCTGCCTTAAAACACAAACTTATAATATTATTAATTAAAAAATTATTGTAAATAAAATTTCTTTGTTGTCCTTAAATTACATTCTTCATTGTGTAAAGCGACAGTTGAAAATATTGTGTGGAATTATGTTTATAGAGGTATGTAGTTACCTTCCCTTATTGCATACCTATCCTGTATTGCAATATTAAAATATAAATAACTTAAAAACGATGGCTTCTATCGAAATTTAATAAGAGCTCCTTTTTTATGCAGTTTTTAACACTGGTTCCTTCTTCATTTTTAAAGTTAAAAAAAAAATAAGAAACAAATTACAACGAAAATTCACCATCACCTCCCCTGCAACTACAACAAATCATGATATTTAGATAAAAATTTGACAAAATATTTATCATTATGAAGTGAATAAATGGTCCAAATATAATTTTTGCAGGTACTTAATTATGGGACACCCTGTATATACGCATCGCACAACAAATAATTAGATGGAATTTATCAATTACTAATATTGGATATGTTATGGATGTTATTTTATTGTTCCTGTCTATTTTATATTTTATTTCATAATGCTTCACAATATAATAAATATATAATGAAATGACTTGGTGGTCGACCGGCAAGGACACTTGGCTCTCACCCCACAGTTCTAAATTTGATCTCCAGTTAAGGATATTTTTCCTAAATCAGAAATTAATCCTAACATACTCTGATATTCGGTGTATGTCAGTTGTTTCTAAATGTGTAACCCTTTCCCGCACAAGGTGCCTCGAGGTTACTTTAGGGATACAGGGTGTTTAATTTAATGTAATTTTAAAATTAACGTTTTAGAAAATCGATGCAGGTTACTTGCGAATAATAAACACAACCTTTTCTGATGCTGGTGACTACGAATGTGTTGTAAAATCAGCAGTGGGTAGAATAATTTCGAAAACATTGATTACTATAACGGGGCCACCAGGACCACCTGGAGGTGTCCAGGTAATAAACATTCAAAAAACCTCAGCGACACTCCAATGGACTGATGGTGCTCATCATGGTACTCCAATTCACAGTTATACAATTAGTGGCAGAACTAACTGGAATCATACTTGGGTTAATATTAGTCACGGTGTCCGGGCAACGGAAATTGATCGATACACAGGACGAAAGGAAGCTATAATTGATAATATACTGACACCTTGGTCCGTATATGAGTTTAGAGTAGCCGCTTGGAATGATTTGGGAATAGGAGCACCATCTGCTCCAAGTCCCAAGCATTCGACGCCTCCAGATAGACCATTTATTGCACCACTTAATGTTGGAGGTAACGTTCAGTAATAGATACACTAATACCAGGTGGCTATTGAAAAACGAATCCTGTTTGAAACTCCATAACCACGAAGTACATTGAGATATCGCTTTGAAATGTTTATCTCTTACAGACCTTAAAAGATTGAAAGGTATTTCTAGTAAATTTCAAGCATTTATTTAGAAAAACAAGCGAGTAACGATTTTTTATTTTCACTTAAAATAGAAACAATTGTACGTAATCTCAAAATTGAAATGAATATTTTAATACTACTACCACTTAAAAACATGTTGTATTGCACACTCTCTGCAAATTTACTACTCTTAGCCTATGTTTAAATTGTAAAATAGCCTTTCTGATTAAATTTAGGGAAACTTTTTCTATTCGACGACGCAGATCTTCCAGGTTGGCAAACAGTTTTCATCTTTGGGCATACATTCTTTCTTGTAATGCATTCCATACGAATAGTCCAATGGATAACGATCAGAAGAATTCGATGGCCACTGATTTGCTTGATTAAAGGATGGAGTGCTTTCTGCTAAGAAATGTGTTCTTAGAGCCCTGTGTGGCGGGACACCATCCTGATCAAAATCATTGTTCGGGTTAGGTTAGGACCTAACCGTTAGGTTATTATGAGTGGGTCCTTGTGGACCCTCCACTGCGGCCATTATCAGTCCAATTGTGGCTCATTTCTAATTATATTTCACCCAATAAGTTCAGTCTCTTAATGAAACTGATAACTTTATTGGGTGAGAATGTGTCCAAGTTCTCTGACAGAAGTTGCCCTTTGCCAAATATTGAAAATCGGATCCTCTTCACAGCGGGACAAGTGCATAAGACGTGGTCTGCCTTCTCATCATCCTCCAAGCATAGACGGCACTCGGCGTTTTCCGCTAGGCCGAGTTTATGCAGATGATAGTTTAGTCGGCAGTGTCCGGTATATAGGTCTGTTAGAGTTTTCAAGTTTACCCTGTTTAACTCTAAAAGTTTCTTAGTTCTTGATTTCAAAGGGTGCTCTATAAACGCCTTCGAACTAATCTTGGTAACTCTTGCCAATACTGGACAGTTTTCCATTGTTCGGGTATAACCGTTGCATTTCAGGTATTAGATCCTCTTGCAAATGGTAGATGTAGTTATCCGCATTGGTTTTATCAGTTGGGAATTAGTAAAAAAAAAGCCACTTTTGCCATTCCAGGATATTATGCAAGATACCATGAGCGCTACCTTGGAAGGTTTGGACTTGTTATGGTACAGATGTTCAGATTGAATAGTGTTTTTTCTTGTAGTTAAGTAAACTGTTATTTTGAATATTTAGAGGGACTTGGAGTGTAAAATATTTTTCATCTTGAAAAACTAAACGTCATAGATCTGCATTAGAAAACTTCCTATAAAGCCACAAGACATGTAATGATCAACACATTTTTGCATTTAGTGAAATTGCCGGGACTTGTAGCATTTAATGCCTAATCGTTTTTGAACAATTTGTACAGACCTGCGACTGATTCTTAATCTGTTTGATATTTTACATAGTGATGAATGAGTTCCGGGTTGGTTTTCTTGTGACAAAGACAATTCATGTACCATTTCTGAATTTTCGTTATTTGTAACAGTTACAGGCCTTCTACTCCTAGGTTTTATGAAAATTGTTCCAGTTTCTATCAGTCGCCTAACATAATTTATGCTATAAAGTGGCAATCTCTTCCCTGGATATTCTTCCGTAATTCTTTTGTTATACCAATTTTTTTCTTAATAACAAGTTGCATTGATCTCTAAGTTAGATTTAGTTAAGTGAGATGCCATTAGTACAAGAAATTTCATGATAATTAGACAAAACTCACCAAATTTATGATAATGTTACAACCGACTCAAAATGCCACTGACAGAAGCCGCTTATAAAATTATGAACTTGTAACCATTTGTCTGTCAGAGAAAACATTTCAATCGATATCTCAATGTACTCCGGAGTTATGGGGTTTCAAACAGGATTCGTTCTTTACTAGCCACTCGGTACTTTTTACCTACTTTAAAAATTGGGTTAATTAACTGCAATAACCTAATTTTCAGGTGGGGGAGGAAAAATTGGCGATCTGACAATAACATGGAACCCATTGAAATCAGATGAACAAAACGGACCAGGAATTTACTACAAGATATTTTGGAAAAGGAGAGAAGGTGAAACTGAATTCCAAAGTTCAAGCCTTAAAGAATTCGGCAATACTGGAATGGCAGTAGTACATATACCATTAGAGTTTTTCTACACACAGTATATTGTAAAAGTACAAGCAATTAATGACCTTGGGCCGGGACCAATTAGTCAAGAGCATATTATTTATTCTGCAGAGGATATGCCACAAGTTGCACCACAGTTGGTCGTTGCTAAATCATATAATTCTACCGCCCTGAATGTTAGTTGGCAGCCCATTGATCAGACAAGAGAAAAAGTCAGAGGGAAGCTTATTGGACACAGAGTAAGATATAAATGTGTTAAAACGAGTACCACTTTCATGGCCAGAGCATTTAAAAAATATATCCACATGGGTCCTGTCTTTTCTTGCGAAAGAACAATCAAACGTATATCATCAGTCATCTAGCCATCCTAGTGTTGTAAATCGTGAGACTACGCCTGGCCACGAAAGTGTTAATATAGTTAAAAATTGCAGTTAGCTAACATGACATGTTCCAACAGTTTCTTTAGACCAACATAAAAAAAAAACATACATTTTACAATTTATTTACCGATGTTGTTTATTTTAGATTAAATATTGGAAAAAAGATACCGGTGAACAGGATAGTGTATATTATTTGTCAAGAAGTACTAAGCCCTGGGCACTTATTGTTGGTCTCCAGCCAGATACTTACTATCTTGTCAAAGCTATGGTTTATAATGCAGCTGGGGAAGGACCTGAGAGTGAAAGATATATCGGTACGTATTGTATCACAGTTTATCTACAACTCGAATAAATGTGAATAAAAAAAATATATTTTTTTCAGAGCGTACCTTTAGGATGGCACCACAGAAACCACCGTCATCTGTCAGAGTATTTGGTATTAATCCGTCAACAGTTAAGGTTGTTTGGCGATATGTGCAACCATCACTCGAAGAAGAACCGTTACAAGGCTATAAGGTACATAATCAGAAACATATTTCACTTTGTTGTCTTATTTTAAATATATTTTATAGATTCGTGTTTGGGAAGTAGATCAAGATATGAGTACAGCAAATGACACTATTATTCCAGTTGGAAGCAAATTGGAAGGGTATGTGAATAACCTTTCTCCTGGGAAAACTTATAGGCTGAGGGTATTAGCTTATTCTAATGGAGGAGATGGGCATATGAGTTCACCAGAGAAAGTTTTTCAAATGGGTGCGTTGACAGGATAATTTCTTGTTTGTGTGTGGCATAATTTTGACAAAATTGTATTTAATTTACTGTTTTTTTTTTTCCTAGGTAACCCTCAATATTTCCAGAGTGCAGCGAATGACATAAAAATTAGTATTTTCATTATTGCTACTGCTTTAGTAATCCATATGTTATTACTGACAAATTCATGATAGTTATTGATTTAAAAAAGCAAGAGTCGCGCAATATTTTTATATTATGAATTTATTTTTTTTTAGGTAACTAAGTACCTAAAGTAAGAAGGATCTGAAATTTGTATGACAATTTTTGTATTATCTTTACTTTTTATAGTGTAATGACTCCGTCCATTTGTAGATATTTTTTTAAATCACTGAAGCAAAATTAATAAAACAAGAAAATGAGTACCTGCAACTAAATCAATTTAGAGTTAATCGACCCTATTAATGATATATAATAAATATAGATTGTTAAATTTTGTATTAGTAGAGAAATATCACAACTTCCTAATTTTGCTTCATAGATCAAATGTTATTATTTTAAATATATTTACATTTAATAAAGTTTTACATTATTTTCTAAATAGATATTTTATGTTCCACCTCCATTTTACAAATTCTGGTTTATTACAATTAATATACACCACTGGGATATAATAAACCGCCAGACAGATAAATTTGCAGTTATAACGAACATTATTTCAGATTTTACATACTTGCCTCCGAAGACTGATATGCAATTTCTTCATTGAATTGAATTTTTATTTAAAAACTGATTTGACTGAAATTCGGTTTTATGATATTAGTTGATATGGAGCATCTAAAAATGTTAACAGAAATTGTTTAAGTCTCCTAGTTTTACAGTAACGAACTTTAATTTTCTTTTGGGGGCTATACTAGACTTTTATAGTCAAAAGATCAAGATGTTTTAAAAGACATGTGCCATTGCTTAAGCGAAGATTCATCACCCAAAAGTAAGACAATAGATCCTATCGATATAAGCACTCTTGCTTCGTGTTTTCTTATTTTCTTAAAGATTTTTCAAAATATCAAAGCGACTTTGGCAATTTGAATGATATTTAGATGTGAAAAATACTTAAAATACTACATATTTCAGTATGGAAAAGTGGTCTAGAGATCTTCATCAAGGGCATGCATACGCGCCTGCAATTTAATAATTTTGTTAAAAAATATGTACGACACTGACTATTTTACCTTTTGATTGCACAGTTATACATACAGGTAAATCCATAAAAAAAGTTAGCTCGATATTTTTACGATTTCGACTTCGTTTGGCAATATTTTGAAGAAACTAAAAAAAAATTAATAAAACGTTTTAACACCCTGTACCTCAGACACGAAGCAAGAGTGGACCCATGTTAATAGGAACTATTTGTCTTATTTTTGGATAAGGATTCTCAGTTTCAATGGAACATGTTTTTTGAAACACTCCGTATGTGGCGTTTTCTTACAAAAAAAAAATTACTTTTTCTGTACTATTTTTCGAAAAATCGAAAAATAAAAAAAAAATTACAAAGATGCCATCAACTTGAAATTTTTTTTCTTTTTGACTGAAAATCCAATATGATGCCTATATGAAAATGTTCGTTGACATTTTTAAATTTTCCATGTAAACTAATATCAAACCAAATATCAATCAAATCAGTTTGCAAAAAAAAAATCGATGAATAAAGAAATGATATAATTTCAGTTTTCTCAAGAATGGAGGTATGTCAAGGTTATCTTTTTGTTAAGAATGGAATTATGCAACTTTTCAAATTTATCTGTTTCTCTATCTTTGAACATTTATGAAATTCCATTGAGGAATTAAAAGTGATACACTGTATAAGATACCTAAAGTTTCTCACAAGAGGCGTACATACGTTTTCTCTTGTAGTATCGCTTAGGTTATACATACCTTAAATATCGCTCAAAAACATGGATCCCTAACATTTTATATCAACACAAGCACCGCTCACGATATAAAATTTTGAGGCTCACTTGGGTATGAACTATTCATGTATATTTAATATATTTCGCTCATCTCTTACAATTTATCATTTCACAATTTAAGAGCTTATATCCTATATTTCGATTTGTGAATTGTAATTCTGAGCGACAAGTTTTAAATTAAATAAAAATATTATTGGTATACAAAGCGTGGCTATGATTAAAAGAACGTTTTATAGAAACATTTATTAAGTATAGTATACAAATTCACTACAAACTAAATTTCTTCTGCTGTTACAACATTGATAGAACCACCAGTCAAAGCCAAATAACTAAAATTCTCTTTCCACAATGTGATATTTGGCCTGTTTATTTTTAAACAAGAAACGTAATCATTTCTCGAATTTAATCTCTCCATAACTTTTGCTTGTATAACAGTTAAATTATCAGAATTATCACAGATAATACTAGCCAAAGATGTCTTCCGAATTTCATCTAATTGTTCTGGAGTAAATGCTTGAGGTTTTTGAGAATTCTCATACCAAAATCTATCGCCATGTTTAATTCTGACAAACTGATCGAGTATTAAACATGTTAAGGTTGGTCCTAGTATGCTTCCTTCTATGGGTTTTTCACTTAGCGCCCCTGTGTACAGATCTATGTCATCCACATTTCTAAAAAACAAGATATTTATTCATTCGGTTAATTTGTGTTGCTAAGCTATTTTACTGGAATATGATACATAAATTGGCTCTTTATAATTTCTCCCTGAATATCTCAGGGTATTAAACCTAAATAATATTAAATAAATAAAACTTTGACAAAGACCAATTGCACATGCAAATATTTAAAATAGTTTTAAACCTTAACAAATCTTCATATTTCGATTCTTGAGACTATCTGAAAATAAAATCAAATCGCTAAAATAATATCGGGATATCAAAAATATTGCTCGAATACCATCTCTAGAGAATCCAGCTACAGTCCAAAAATATCTGAAAATCAAGTCTGCTGTACATTTTTTGGGGTGACACCCCACATACTGACGGCAGTATACTGAACTGTATCCGCTTAGAACAAGGACACGTAATTGCAGTATGGGCAATCTTGTACTTCAGAGCACTATCCGTGGCATACCTTTAACTTTAAATAAGATAACACAAAGCAGGTCATTAATTACATACATGAGTTTCTTCACAAGTATGATTTGTCCCCAGCAAACCAAAGTTGGTTGGTTTAATGAAGAAACAAATAATTTGCTAAGCTAACATTTGAAAACAATGCTACTTTGCTTTTGAAATGCATGTAATACAATATGACATGTCATAGAAATAAAGACATCTGTCTAACATTAGTAGAATGTCCGTTATCACAATACTACCAATGTGATACAGCTGAAAAAGCTGCGAATGCGGTATGTGTTGGGGTTATATCTTCAGTTAAAAAAACTGTTTTTAAATTTTGACAATATCAATTCTCTCATACACACAACTGACAGATGTTTTAGACTCCACATTTTTTAATGTATTAACATAATAAATTTATAAATATGACCAGGAGTGCATTTAAGTTAGATTGCGCCCTAAGCTTATTCCGATGTGAAGCCCTTCTCGTTTTGCAATAGTATATACATATATATATATAGATGTGAATAATTAAGCCAAGTCCTGATTCATATTATTTTTGGCACAATTTATTTATTATACGATTTACATATTATGATTATTGTACTTGCAATCAAAACGTCGCTGATGTTAATAAATAAATGTCAAATATAATTTGATCGGGACTTTTTGTTCCATATTTTAGATTTTAGTGATTACATACTTGTAATCTGAGTCACAAAAGCGAGAGAACAAGTTCTAAAATTTGTTTGATCGGTCAATGGAAAATCCAATCGATTTTAAATTTTAGTCGCCTTTAAATTTATGCCGCCCTCAAATGTTGTCACCCTAGGCACAGGCCTAGGCCTAAATCCGCTGCTGAATATGATAATTTCAAAGCTTACAACTTACATACATTTCTAAATACATTTTTTTATACTTAAAGAAAATAGGAAAAGTCCCTTACCAAAACGTTATAGGTATGAGAAAATAACTAAAATCTGACAATTACAAGTGACGATAAAAAAAATTGAATATTTAATATTTGGGGGTGTTTTCTTACTCTAAATAACTCAATTCACCACAAGAAACACTATCTATCTAATTAATTAACGGAAACTAAACTAAATACAAACTTTAACGTCCACTAATTTTAAAATAAAATGGCGACAGGCAGATAAACAATTGCCGAAGTTAAACATTTGCCGCTGGTCGTTACCAACTGTGTCCGAAACCGAAAGTAATGTCAGAACAGTAAACTCCCCAAACTTGAATAACAATATTATACAATAAATTAGAGGTTGGCTAATAGAATTCAACTCGCGTTAAAAACAACAGTACTTCCACACCAATAATTATAAATTCAAAATTTTACACCTTTCGTTTCTCATAAACTCTCACTAGATGGCTAATACCAACATAACATAAATTAATTTCAAATTAGAAAATAACTAATTGCTAACAACAATAATAAAGTAAGAAATTAAAATGTAAAAATTAACTTGAATATGGCAGCAATAAAAAGAATCGTATCTGTATTTAATTATACATATATATTTTATAATAAATAATAATGATATTAGGTAAATACTTCCATGTCGTTTTTACATAATAAAAACACACATACATTTGTATTAGATGCTGGTAACCAAATGCATTTTACCTACGAACAAAATACTATGAGTACAAGTCAGTTTTATAATAAAAAATAAACGTTAAGACGACAACGCTGAATAGATATACCCAGATTACGTGATTTTCCAGATCCAACACTTCCAACTTAAAACCAAGGGACGGTCATCCTATTTGCTGTGTCTTTTTTCTATGTGAATTGTGAATACAGAACTGTTTAAATAATGCAAGTTTAGTGTTTATATATTACTTAACAACAACAAGGTTGGAACATTTAACCAGACAAATCTTAATATAAAAACTATAACTATATAATAACCGCGAGGGAGGGGGAGCGAAGTGGGCTTTCAAGTTGTTCTATTGGCTGTCCGATTACATTCGTGAGCTGATCCAATGAAACGACATTTATTAAATTGCGGAATAGTATAATTTTACATATCTTTGATGCCTTTTTGATGAATAAAATTGATGAGGTGTTGTGTTTACTGTAAAGAAGACTACGAAAAAGGTTCTAAGCGTTTTTCCATAAGAAAGTTAAACATAATCCATAGGCGTCGATTACAGAAAATAATCTAGGGTTAATAAATCTCTTTTTTATGGTATTTTTTTTGCTTTTGTTTAGAATGTTGAATAAATATTAAGTTAGCTTATATGTCTCCAAAAATATTATTAATTAATAGGTGTGTTCCTTTTACCACCAATCTCAGCTACTCTAAGTAGTTTTACGGTTACGGAGGCAACATCAAAAGAAATTATGCTTTTATTTATGCAGTGTAATTAACCGTAAAACTACTTAGATCAACTGAGATTGGTGATAAAAAGGAACTCGCCTAATATTGAAAATAAATATTTTTGTAATGTTGATCAGTGGTATTGTGGACTTCAGTTATTGCCTTAATAAAGTATATGCAACATTTGGTCTACGAGTAGTCATAATACATCAGAAATCAGCGGTTATTGAAAACTGACAAAAATGAGCCGCGTTCGTTCGTGCTAATCATTCGAGTATAATCATGATTCGCATTGGTACTTCTGATTTTTTCTTTATTTTCCTTGCCCATAAAATAATCCCCTGTAAGAAAGTATCAAACCGATTCATGATTACTTTGGTCACAAATGATTAACACTAACGAAAGGAACTAGTATCGTTCCGTATGTCTGTGCAACTAAATTTATATGTAAAGGAAATATTTCAGTCTAAATAGTATAAGCAGAAACTCAAACAAAATCGCCATGTTGAAGAACTATTCTGGTCTATTTTTATTGGCCGAAGCAAGGATATTGTTATGGTAGTAATTCCCACGATCAATTCGCTTGAAACAATTCACTGACATATTGAAGATCCATTCTGGTTTCCAATTGTGTTACTTTTCAGTGGTCATATGTAGACTATAATAATAATATAAAATAAAGTACCATACAATTGGAAACCGACATGGATCGCCAATATGATGAAGTTCCAGTGAATTGCTTGGAGCAAATTGGTCGAGGGCATTATTACTACAGAGCCTTCATAAATAATCGTAACCCACGTGACCAATTAGTTACTTTTAACTACATCGTCGAGTTGTCCCGTCAGCAAAATATGGTTGAAACCTCTTTCTTAGACATATACCTATGTGCAAAAATCCTCATCGGGTACTGCCGGCCGTAATATGAAAGACCCAAAATCACAAGTTAAAAGGTACCGATTGATCACATGGCTTACGATCATTAATGAAGGCTTTGTATATACAGCCGGCTTCAGAGACCTTCGACGTGTAGCCAGCGACACTTCTCCCTCTACTCCCAGTTGTTTACGGAAATGTCGCTGGCTACACTTCGGTGTAGTTGGCAAGTTCCAACTTCACGGCGACAGTATTGCTGCCGCTCAACGAAAGTAGGAGAGTACGTGACGTAGATTTTTGCGGCCACGCTATTGGTTCTTCTAGTGTCGCTGGCTACACGTCGAAGGTCTCTGAAGCCGGCTTAAGGATGTATCCTTGTTTCGATCAATCGAAATACAACAAAGTGGGTCTTACGATGGTGATATTGTTTGGGCTTTTCCTGTTATTATAACTTAAGAGGATACATCATAGGCTTATGGTCATCATCACTCATCACTGTTATCAGATTGGCGCAATTTTTTTTTTTTAATAAATAATCTCTTGTGTTACGTATACCTTCGATAAAAGGATAATGATACAGGTAAAGCCGGCTTCAGAGACCTTCGACGTGTAACCAGCGACACTTCCCCCTCTACTCCCAGTTGTTTACGGAAATGTCGCTGGCTACACTTCGGTGTAGTTGGCAAGTTCCAACTTCACGGCGACAGTATTGCTGCCGCTCAACGAAAGTAGGAGAGTACGTGACGTAGATTTTTACGGCCACGCTATTGGTTCTTCTAGTGTCGCTGGTTACACGTCGAAGGTCTCTGAAGCCGGCTTAATGCGTATTTTAAAGCCGGCTTCAGAGACCTTCGACGTGTAGCCAGCGACACTAGAAGAACCAATAGCGTGGCCGCAAAAATCTACGTCACGTACTCTCCTACTTTCGCTGAGCGGCAGCAATACTGTCGCCGTGAAGTTGGAACTTGCCAACTACACCGAAGTGTAGCCAGCGACATTTCCGTAAACAACTGGGAGTAGAGGGGGAAGTGTCGCTGGCTACACGTCGAAGGTCTCTGAAGCCAGCTTAACATAACCATCATCAAAAATGGCAGCAAAGTTACCAGTAGCGCCGATATACATTTTTCTGGGGTAATATTTTATTGCAATATAATCTCTATACCGTGTGTAAAACTGCTAATGTGTATTGTAATTGGCTGGTGGAGCATAGACTAAGTCTCTCCCTATGCTTGCGGGATGTGTCTTATTCCATCTCATTTCATCCTAGTTTGTAGCCATCGCTCGTATTCTTTTTTAACTAGCCACACTTGGCACTAGACATATGGTAAGCTAAACCATGAAATAGAAGTACCAGTGGATATTTAATTACATCATTAAAAATTATAATATCTCAAAGAAACATAGTCCTCATATACAATCGCCACGAAATTTATATGTCATGATTTATGTTTTTACTTAATGAATACAAATACAATTTGATATTTAATTAGCCTATGTAAACAAATCTGTACATCGTCTTACATATGAAGTTATTTCTAGAGTTTTTTTCGTTGTAAAATTTGGTCAACTTTGACTGGAACATATGGGTTTAATTAATAGTTTTATATAAAAAATAGTACCTGACCAGTCAAATATTTGATTAATAGTCTAAAAAACCCCCACTAAATATAAACAGCAAAAGATGACCGGAACGGATTCATTATCAAACACATCCTTTCCTGTTGCTGGATTATTTAGTAGTTAAATTCGTTACCTACCAATATAATAATTTCACGAGCGTCTAGGGAAAAAAACCGCGGGAAAACACCGAGTCAGAACACAATGAAGCAATTGGTAAATCAGTTTTCTGTTAAAAAAGATAACATTATTAGTAAAAATCTAAACGTTACAAACCTATATGCTGATTTTATATTACGTAAAGATTCGTTGTCCATATCATTTTGAAGATCATCAAATTTAGTCGGTTTTTTTAAACCACAATGCTTTCTCCAAAAACTGTATCCGGGCAATCCATGATCCCTTCCGCGTTGTATATTTAAAGATACAAGGTCTAAACCACACATTTTTGGCTGCTTAACATGTTCATCAGTTCCTTCGAAGAGATGATTTTTCAACTGAAAAGCATGATTATTGCTCATAAAACGGAAAAAAATGTTATAATATGTTCATATTTATATATAAAAGATAAATCTTTCATCTTTCACTAGAAAACAGAGATGTTTATGCAGAGGACTGTAATGCAAAAGTTAATAAAACTGTTCAGCATTAGTTTTCATCCTTCTCCATCAGGGTCCTGGCAGCGTTGACACATGCAAAATTTTCTTTAAATTAGTTTTATACGTTGTGCACATATGATGTTCTTTGAACTTATGATGAGTAGCATTCAAAATGTACAGCTAAAGTCAAAAAGAGAGGAAGTTGTATCGGTTACTAAAATCTATTCTAGCCAATTCAACTTGAAAACTAGCCTCATGCTTACAGGGTAATATTTCGACCACAGCCAACGTACGCTTCCGTAGCCTGGAGTTACGTCGCCAAAACACATGTAAAGCGAATGGATACAAGCAGCGGCAAATGTGACGCTGAGAAGCGTCGTGGATGCACATAGTTTGTGTGAAACGTCGACATGCTCTGAACCGTCTATTGGGCATACATCAAGAGAATTTAGAAAATGAATTTCAGAACATAAAATGAGTTAAGTATATTATCAAAGAATTAGAATTAACATCTGCTAATCTACTACATCTAGACAATATTATTATCTTACCTCATTAGTAAAATAGGAGTCACTTGCTTCTACAGTTGTGTTCATGGCTCCTCTCAAAGTTTTATCAAGTTCACCAGCAGTATACAGTTTGAAAGGATCTAATAACATTTTGTGCATTTGAGTAAATTCTGGATTGGAGTTATCGTTGGCCAAGAGCTTCATTAATCCAGGAATTATCGAATGAGCGAAACGAAATGCAGCTGTTGCGAAATTATTAGCTATATTCGGATTTATGCTGTCATTATAGTTTCCAAAATAACCTCTCTTTTGAGGAGATAAATCAAACTTATTCATTAGTTTTCTACCTAAAAATGTTTTATAATATCCACTTATATATTATTTTCTTATTAATTATTACACGATCATAAAATATGTTTACACTCAGGAACGGTTTTAGGCTTAGGCCCGCGAGGCCTGGGCCTAGAGCGACAAAATTTGAGGGTCGGCAAAATTTTAAAGGCGATTAAAATTTTAAAAGCGACTAAAATTCAAAATCGATTGGGTTTTCTGTTGACTAATCGAATAAATTTTAGAGCTTATTCTCTCGCTTTTATGATTCATGGATTACAAATATGTAATCACTAAAATCTAAAATATCAAACAAAAAAGTTAAGAAAAAATAAATTACTCTTAAGCATAGCATATTATCTATTTGTAAAACTAAATTGTTTTTATATTAGTCATTAAAAATATAAACGTAACGTTTGTCTGTTATTTAGTAATAAAAAAATATTAATTCACCATGTTTAATCATATCATTGTAGGGTGACCCAAAAAACTGGTAAATTTTGTTATTTTTCCAATCTCGTATGAAAATTTTGCGGTTTTATGTTTCGATTGCAAGGACTATCATCGTAATAAATAAATCATATAATAAATAAATTGTACTAAAAATAATTTAAATCAGGACTTCGCTTAATTATTCACACACACACACAGATATATATATATATATATATATATATATATATATATATATATATATATATATATATATATATATATATATATATATATATATATATATATAAATCCGCTCCTGTTTACAGTTTGAGTTAAACTGAAAATTAGAAACATAATGAGCAATTTATTATTTATTATTATATTTAATTAGTAGAGGTCGGATATTAGCGAGTCCTTCCAGTACCGTCTGTAGTAACCTTGGTAAGAAATGCAAGTTTGTCATGTGAATTTGTTTATATTATATACATTTTTATGTAACCATATAAAAACTAATTAGTTTATGCATTTTCATGAATGTAATTTAAAAAATCTCCTATATATCTAAAAGAATTAGTTCGATTATAAATCAAATTTCGTTTAATAATATTAAACTGTTTGCGAATTAGTAGTTGCATAGACATGAATTAGCATTTGCATTATTCTCGCAACCACAATGTTAGGTATACAGTGATTTTAAAGACACCAGGACGCCAATGATTTTTTTATGAACTTCTACCCAATACGCCACTACCTCCACAGCCTATACTGACAAGACAAGAGAGCAGTTTTTATAGCAAATGCTCCCAAAGCTATTGTCGATCCCAGTGTCCAAGAATATTTAAAATTTATACACTCAAGCTATAGAACAATCTGAACATCGACCAAAAACAGGAGAATTTATCGATGCTATGAATGTATTGTTTGATTTTCGACAATATATGTATTTGGAGACATCACTGAACACGTAAACAAAAAATTAGAAAATGATTTACACAACAATTCTGGTTTTGTCAAAGTTCATTGAATAATAGACCTACTACAGCGTCAAGAAGTGAATTGTTTAGGGCTTCAAATAAATGTGTCATTTTTACGAACTTTCCTCATTTTAAATATGCGCCAACAACATCTGCTAAGATAGAACATTCGTTTTCAACATATAAATGTCTACAGACAGACGGCGGATTTTAACAGCAGAACATATGGAGCAACTTTTAATAATGTACTTGCTTGTTAACGAATAATTCACCAGCAAATTATGAATAAGTGTGCGGTGCAGCGAAAAAAAAATTATTGATGTAAACTGCTAGTGCCAATATACTTTCACTGTAATACCTCCACTAGTCACTTTTACAACATCTACACTACAAAGTAAGCCGCCGAAAGATATTAATTTGAGGTAATAGTTTTAAAAATATTTTGTTTTAATTGGTATATAAATTAAAAACAAGATTCCCTTGCGCCGACCTTGTTTTTGACGTCACGACTCACCGATATCCGAGCTTTATTAATTACTTAACACCGGGAGTTCTTAATTTTCTGTATCTTACCTAATAAAATTGGCAAAAATTCATTATATGAAATATGTTGCATTTGAGCAGCAACTATTCTTCTTGCTTCTTGAAAAGTGATTTCATCATCCCAGTGAGGATTTAGTTTAGACAAACTTGAAGCTAACAAATTATGTTGCCGCGCCCACAGTAAATGCATACTTGTCAAATGTAAATTCTCATTTGCTCGATTATCACCTGGAAAAGTAATTCTGTAAAATATTTTGCTCAATATTTTTATTTTTAAAAAAAAAATGCATAATTAGATTTTTGGTAATATTTCAAACAAATAACTCTTTTTAATGAGATCCTGTAAATATTTATCAACTAAGTAACAAATTATTAATAAATTTATTATTAAACATGTTTTTTCTCAGAAATCGAAAAACAATTTACTATTTTTACAGATATATGACATAACCCAGATAGCACATAACATAATAGGGCGGTTTTGCGATGTTCTTTTCAGCTAACAGAATTACACTCAGATATGACATACTCGAGAAGGCCAGTAAATGTATTATCTGGATATAAAATGTACCACTTTCGCTTTTTTGATACATATCTTGGTGATGTACATATTAGATTTATGAAAAATAGAAATGTTCTATTCTATTGTACAGATAGACAGAATGTATCTAATACCTAAAAAGCGCATTGTTATTTTGCTGAGATGTAGTTTAAAAATGCGCGTGTTGCGGACATTTGGCTATTACATAGCCTTTACTGTATCATTGAAAGAACATTGCATGAACACCCACAGTATGTTTTTGTGCTTGCTGAGAATATGTCGTATATCTTGTGGTCAGCTGCATGTGTTCAAGAATTAGGAATAAAACGATTTTATTTATTCCTACCAAAATACAAACAATTTTAACATTAGAACAAGATATTTTATAAACAGTAAAGGAGAAATATGTCGACAGTACCTGTCAAAAAACAGTATTTTCCATTTGTTTTCTGTTCTTCTCTGTTACATCCATCATTTAAGTCATCAGAAATAGGCAAAAGAGTGCGTCCATCTTTAGTGACATACATTTTTAACGTACCATTTTGAAAATTCCTTAATATTTTTGTTACTTCTTCATCAGCACCATAAATCACAGAACCATCAATAAACGCAGTAACTTGATTCAGTTGTTCTCTAGGCCCTAAGCAGCAAGTAGGTGATGGGGCTGATCTTACAAATTCCATACAAGTGACATTATATTTTTCAATTGGGTCTATAGGATCTAGTTGTACAGGAAAACATTCTGGATGTGTAACAGCAGTACTATCACAACATGAAATAGTGCTACCGTTGGATTTTTGACTCAAAGCTGTGGCTGTTATATCATGATCTAAAAACTGTCCCCAGACAGCAAGCATAACGGAAAACTTATCATCGTTTCTATAATATGACCTATGGACCATCAAGCTTACGGATCTCGCTGAAGGTAATGGTTTGCCATTTTTGGATACTCTAGGCTTACTTATACCTGAAAATATGGAGCACTGGTTAAAAATCGTCATAAATAATGCAGGAAATATTCTTGAATGCTATGCAACAGAAAACGGGACAGAATATAATCGCCATGTTTAGTGTCGGAATTATTTATACCTCCATATCTACTGTACCTAACTAAAATATATGCTAAAAGCATAGGATAACAGTGCTCAAAGTTCAATGCAATAGAGCGAAGCAAAACTTCGTTTGTCTGCTATAAATGTATCAAAACTATTTATAAAATTAAATATAAAAAGTTTTATTTTTACATCTTGCATTAACCCAAGGAAGCGGATACTTTAGCTCGCAAAAGCTCTGCGAGTGCTCCGAATGGTCCAGAAACCATAGCGCCATCGGAAGCTGTCCAGAAAAGAGATTTTTATTTCAACTTTTCAATATTTGTGCCTACTTCAATGTAGTAAATTTTAGATCTAAAATTTGTATACTAGGAACATACAACTAAGTAACAAACATAAACTTGTTCACGTCCCTAATATGCAATCATAAAAATAATCCTAACATGTAGTTTTATAAAAACGACTAACAGTTATACTTTACCAAGTCCTTAGGTAAGGTATACAATCGATACTTTTATGAATAATTTTACGGATTAAAACTTCTTAATTACAAATTTGCACGCAACAGAAAACACACGACCATTGAAAAGAAACCTTTTCGTTTTATTTCATATACTACGTAAATATTTTTATTTTATGCAATATACCAACAGAGAGTTTGGTACAAAAAATGAAATTATTAAAATGGAAGAAAAAATTTAAGAAATCTACCAAGTGTCATCATTTATTTTTGTATACGTTATTTTATAGAAACCCAACTAGCTTCGGCTTATGCCATCAATCATCAGGATTCGGGGATATATAATTGCATGCCAATCGAAGCCAAAAACTTTTATAAACAAAAATATCTTCAACATTTCCTTAGACATTGTCAACGGTTAAAACTTGCTCAAAGAAATAGACAGAACACCACAAGAAATTTTCATTTCCTTTCATCTGTTTTTCTATAAAAGAAACGGAATATTTTCGACATTTTTAAAATTAAAAAAAAAACTTTCTAGTCATCTCTAAACTTATACCTCTTCGGGAGAGGTTTAAATATTTCTAAAGGATACATACCATCAGCATAATCGGGAGGAAGTGCTCTTCTAAAAGGTCTATAAGATACCCCATAAAATTCCGGGCGTTTTAGATTATTACAAGTTCCATTAGCCGTTCTATATTTTTGGAAAATATTGCATTCCATTTGATTTCTCGCACACAATTTGCTAAATTCTGGTAATGATACATTTTCACTGTAACATATTCTGTCTACAATTGTGTTATTTTTCTTGTTTCTGTAAAAAAGAGTGATTTTTAGTACCAAGCAAAACAATATGGTATAGTTCTGCTCATTATACTTATTTAATGTATATTTTTGATTTTGGTATGTTTGTTACCAAAAGTAACAAGTAATTTTTAATATATTTTTTTCACCCAAATGGAATTATTATATTTTTACTCCTTGTGTATAAAATGATACTGGAACAAGATATGGATTAAATTTTAAGAGTCTTGTGCATAAGGCTTAATAAAAGTCTTAACAAATTTCAATTAAATTGCAAAAAAAAATGTATTGTTTAGTCCGCTGCGTATACAAACAGAAGTATTTTGCATGTTTATGATGAAAACCAATATACGAAAACAAAAAAATTATTGTCTTTGTACCTGTACATGTGCCTTGTGGCGTGTTCCACAATATACCCAAACCTCGTTAAATTTTTGGCCTTTTCAGAGGTGGCAACTATTTTTTGATGTATGTAACTAGGACTGTGTACTGGTAGAGATGGTGCATTTTTCTCAATTTCATCCTTTTCCTTTAATGCTTTCCTACCAGCCTCAAGGTTTTTTTCCCATTTTGTGTTGTCATTGAGTGTCTGAGTTTTATATCTCATGTCCAATATTGGCCATGTATTACTTAAAAGTATGAGAATAGTTTCATTGTCATTTGTTATACCTGAAGTGGAGTTATCAGAAGGTACTTCCGAATTATTTATACTATACGCAACTGTCGCTATTAAGACAACCAGTAAAATAGATCTAAAAAGGGAAACAATAATAACCTATTAGTACAAACTTTTGTCTTTAAATCCAATACTTTCCGACGACTAACTTATTTGAAAGATGATACGAGCGTGTCATGCTGATATAACATTATGTGATATTTGAATTTTGTGTTTTTCTCTATTAAAAAGGCAACAAGGTGTCGAGTGGCAGTGTCAAATTATTGCTATCAACAAACAAAAGTTGCAGAAGTAGAGTATATAAAAAGAAGCTTACACAAGGCAATTTTATATGTCTTCTGTACCTATCTGCTGAATGTTAATTTAACAACATTCTGCGTTTTGCCAATTGAGCCGTAGTCAGCAAAATTTTACGTTAAATTTTGTAAGTTCTTCGTTTCCAAAATCATCCTTTGAAAAGAGTCAGGATGGTGAATGTAATTTTATTTAATAAAATAACAGACGGTGTAAACTTGACCAAGTTGACTCCTCTGGTCATAATAAAACCTTAAATACAAACCTAACCCATTATGTGAAACTTTTCTTAATTTTTTAATTCTTCAATCTCTAAACATTGCATTTATTGAATATTGGATATGCAATTGACGTGTATGACGAGGTAAATGAATAGAATTTATATAAACAAAAATTGGTATATTTGATGCCAGAACAAGTGGAAATTATAATGCTGTACTAAGAAATGGAAATTGTACTATAGAGCCACTGCTCGTGTCTTCAATGAAAATTATCCTACCGGATCAGTAGATCACAAGTATGTGAATGACAGAAATTGGTATACTTGAACGTTTGGCAATAGACAACATTCAGTCACTAAGGAACTTGGAGACAATAACAGGAATTATTAGGAGCGGTATCTATTCACAGAATTGTCAAAAAAACATCAAGTTTCATCTTTACGAAATTAAACTAGTTAAGGAACTGAATGAAAATGATCTCGATGGAGGTTTGCAGTTTTGCGAAATTATGTCTAATAATTTTTTTTCCAAACAATCCCCCTCAGCTGTACATTGAGATATCAATGCCATTTGAAAGTCTGACCCGTACGAAAAGGGGTGAACCGTCTTGAATGTAAATTATCTCTCTAGAAATAAAAATCGGGGTGTATCAGCGTTTATTAAAAATATATTATTCCTCCAAGTTATTTGAGGTGGGGACTTTTAGTTGGGACACTGTATAGAATAAAACACATTTTTTAATATAAGCATGAATGCTGTTTGAAATCGGAGGGACAAACATACTGCACAATGGCAAAGGACCCTACATCCACCCCCTTAAATAGTGTTCATGCCCGCTTAATAAATATCGAAAAAGTTATTGGGGAATAAGGACCGGTTCCTACTTGTTCCATTTATGCGAAAGAGTAGAGGAACCACGAAAGATTTCTTTAAATTATTCCTGGTTTAAACTGCAAATATTTCAATTATTCATAGTTCAAACTATAATTAATTCAATTATTCCTAGTTTAAACTGTAGGTAACTACATTATTCCTAGTACAAATTGTAAAGTTAATGCAGTTATTTACAGTTTAAGCTGGAAATAACTGAATTATTTACGGTTTGAAATGGGAATATTTTCAGTTAAAACTGGTACTAATACAGTTTACGGCTTAAACTGGGACTAACTGAAATATTTACAATTCAAACTGGGAATATTTTGATTATATTATTAAACATCCATTAATCACAAAAATGTACTAGTTTACTTACAAGAATATAGCACATAGACAACATTGAAACTGTTTCACCCTTAGTTTGCGTTCTCTGTTTATGCTCGTGTCAAATACAGGGGTTTGATTAACTTCGGGAAGTAACCTGGTCCTTTCAGTAGGTTGAGTCATTATTCTGCATAAAAATAGAGACACAGCAATTATTAAATGAGTTTGTACCGTACTTGTTTGTTTTTAATCACTTAATCTGGAACTTTTGCCGACTCTCACAGAAGGGATATTTAACATGCTGGATCGCAGGAACACGAAACCCACATTACACGAATCACACTATTAGATCGATCAGTATTTGTTAAAAATTTATTTAAAAAATAAATCTACATTACACTGTCTGAACAAAATTAAGATTAAAGACTAGCTCATGCTGTATTTAGCTACATTTTTTGTGTAGGTATTGTTATATTACATATAATAATTATTCACTCCAGCACTAAACCATGGTCTTTGATATTTTAGATTTTTTTTTTAAAAAATCTTAAACGAATATTCTCTCTAAATTTCTCAAGTTCTCAAACTTTTATACAGGGTGAGTCAATAGTGTGTTCTCCTTCGATAACCTTTGAACCGTTAGTGATACAACAATTTATTAAATACAAAAGTTTTTTGGGTCGATAAGATCTATCATTTACAATTATTGTGAAATCTACAGAGTGCTTAAATTTTCAGCTACACACAAAAAATACTTTTTTTTAAATGGAACACCCTGTATGTTTGTCACCATTTTATTAAAAGAAAAAAGTGTTATACAGTGATATTTTGTTGTTTGGATTTGCATGCAGCGTTGCCAAGTTATTTAACATTTTCTGGAAATCTAAGGATTTATTAGGGTCCGTTTAATAATTTTTATTTACTTATGAAAACAAGCTGGGTAGGCAAATACTATACTATCCTTAGTTCATACTATACGCTAAGTATTAGTATCTTTTTTACATTATTCTATTTTACAGGGTGTCCATGACGGCATGTCAATTAATGCGAATTTCAAATGGGAAAAACTCTGTTTTTTTAAATAGAACACCCTGTATTTTTTTTACGTAGTTGTATTCCTCCTTCAAATTGCTTTCTTTTTTTGTATAACACTTCCTGTACCTAACTGTTGTATTTTTGGAGATAATTAAGGTTTTCTCTTTAACCTCACAATCATACTAAAAATTAATACAATTTTTCAAGAATGGCTTTGGAAAAACAAAAATTGCGGTCAGGCGAAAAAATTATTTTCTATAAAATTGTAAAGGAAACAGTAAAAGTAGCAAATTTATTGAACTTGAATGACAAAATTTACACCTCACCTTAGGTATGTACATAATAAAATAAAAGTGTAATTTTGAACGTAAACAGTAAATAGAAGAGAAAAAATAAAACAAGTTACAAAATATGGTCAACGTGACCTTCTAGTTGTAAATTACAAATTCTGACTATGAAGAAATGAGTCACTTACATTTTGCAACATGTTAGGCGTGATGGTGTCGAACGCTAGTCGAACGCACAGCCTCTGTAAGACATTTTGAGGACACCCGTTTAACAATCCTCCCAGTACATTTTGTAAAAAATCGAGGTACATATTCCCAGTCAAGTGACCATTAAAGAAATGCGGAAATTACATATTCACCTACTATCCCTGCCCACACATTGAGTGACCATCGGTGTTGATTATCTACAGTTCTCGTAAAATGAGGGTTCATGGTATCATAGTAGTGTAAGTTATGTCTATTAACACAACCATTTTTATGAAATATGGCCTCATCAATGAATAGCACGAAATCAAATTGCGGCTGTTGGTGAATCTTATTGAGTGTCCACTCACAAAATGTTACCCTACGTTCGAAATCATTTGGCTCTAGTTCCTGAAGCAGTTGAATATGATAAGGATGAAAGTTTTGTGTCCTCAATATTCTTGTTACAGAGGACTGACATATATCAAGTTGTTTATTAATTTCTCTCGTACTTTTATGCGGATCCTCAACGACACTTAATGTAACTTGAAACACCTTTTCTTCATTTGTTGCTAGTTTTGTACGTTCATGTTTTTCATAATTTACATGTCCAGTTCATTCAAATCTTAACCTTTCAAATGCAGAATGGTGAGGATATCTTCATTCTGGATAACGCTGAATATAAATTCTTGATGCCAATAGCGGATTTCTCTCCCCTTCTCCCAGTGCATAAACCATATCGATCAACTCTTCGTGTGAAAAATTCATAATTTATTTAACAAAAATAATTAACTCAACTAGGAAATACAGAAGAATTACTACCAAATAAAACTAATTACGTATAAACCACAAAATATCAGTTTGACAGCACAATTTTTGTTTTTCCAAAGCCATTCTTGATAAAATTGTATTAATTTTTACTATGATCGCAAGGTTAAAGAGAAAACCTTAATTTTCTCGAAAACCTCAACAGTTAGGTATAGGAAATGTTATACAAAAAAAGAAAGCAATTTGAAGGGGGAATCCAACCACGTAAAAAAATACAGGATGTTCCATTTAAAAAAACCGAGTTTTTCCCATTTGAAATTCGCATTAATTGACATGCCGTCATGGACACCTTGTAAAATAGAATAATGTAAAAAAGGTACTAATACTTAGTGTGTAGTATGAACTAAGAATAGTATAATATTTGCCTACCCAGTTTGTTTTCATAGGTAAATGAAAAATATTAAACGGACCCTTATAAATGCTTAAATTTCCAGAAAATGTTAAATAACTTGGCAACGTTGTATGCAAATCCAAAAAACAAAATATCACTGTATAATATTCTTTTCATTTAATAAAATGGTGACAAAATATACAGGGTGTTCTATTTAAAAAAGTATTTTTTTGTGTGTAATAAAAAATTTAAGCACCCTGTAGATTTCACAATAATTTTAAATGATAAATTTTATCGACCCAAAAAACTTTTGTATTTAATAAATTGTTATATCACTAACGGTTCGAAGGTTATCGAAGGAGAACACATTATTGACTGACTCTGTATATACAGCAGTTCTGGTAAAATGATGCATGCAAATTTCTACATAAAATTTAACAAAATCTTTGAAGTAAATGATTTTGTTTATCATAAATTTTCTCCAGAAGGGAACCCATTATCATCTAACGTAAGTAATACATTTTTTTCTTTTAGTAATGGGTGTTAGATATACTTTGGTATTACAACTATTATTAATCTGATATCTTAATTAGTAAATAGTCGATTTATAGATAGATATTTGAACTTAAAAATGAAACTTTTTGTTAATTATTATTCTTCGATTTTAAAATTATGTGACGTTATAATACAAAAATATTTACATTACATTTGGGACAAGTCTGTTGCTAATATCAAAAACTGTAAAATGTGTTTATTGCAAATTATACGGAAAAGATTTATGGTATAATTATTTGACTCATCGTTTAGTTATTTTTTACACTTATTTATATTCTATATTAAACATAATAAAAAACATAAAACACACCACATAAATTAGACAACTCTCAAACCAAAGCCGAAGCTGCTCGGACAGGGGTACACAGTTGAAAAAAACGCGGACACACAACCAAACACTTTGACTTTTGCCGGAATCGAAACCAGGATTTGAACCCGGGAGTTGATAGGCAGTAAACCATCTACGTTTGTCACTTAACGCTCTGGTCCACTGTGCTACCGAGCTCGGTGCGTTGTACATTGATTTTAAAACAAGAAGTTGTACTTTCCGATATAAAAAAAATAAACGAATAAGTAAAATATACAAAATGTACTTACCTACCCAATTTTTCACACGGAAAATGTGGCTGGGTGAGACACTTAACTACTGCTGACTAAATAATAACATGAAATACATGAATGAAATAGATACAGAAGCCAATGAAGCATGTAGGAAACCTTATATTTTATTCTAGTTTACCTGGTAATTTTATCTTTTGAAAAATACCTACATATTAATATAACTTCTCGTATAAACAAGTCATTCTTCTTATCTCATTTGTTATGTATAGAAATCCTATTTTTGTGTATTTTAACTACAATAATAAATATATTTTCCTGAACTAAAATTAATCAAGATTATATTTCATAAAACCACGTATTTTTGTGTATAAAAAACAATGATAATAAAAAAATAATGCAAATTGTATTTGGACGTTGCCGACAGCAAATACCAACATAATCGATACCCTCACGCGAAAACCTCGTAACTTCTGACCAATGTCAGATTTATTATTTCAGCATATACCTAGCAATAACTATACGTATACATTTATAGTGCCCCTTAGTGCGTATCTTTCTATTTTTTGTTCAAGGAATACGGCACATTTTCCCTGGTTTTAAACGAGAAAAGCTTTTTTGTGGCATTAAATCATAAACAATATAGTGAGCTGAGCCCTAATTAATCTAAAAAACCGAATGAACCACAAAGGGCATAGAAGGGTCACACGTACAAGGGATCTATAGATATTTTTAAGGATTAACAAAAAAAAGCACAGTAAAAATAAAGAGTACGGAGTATTATTAGGAAAATTAAAACTAGAAGGTAATCGATAACGTAAATTTAGGTTTGTAGTAGTATTAAAATAGCACGCAAATGTGCGGTTTTTCAAGCCATGTTTCAACTATAATACATTCTTCAATGAGATAGTCGTAGATTTATGTAAGGAATAGTGTATAAAACAAATACTTAATTTAATACTGATAAAGAAAAAGCACAAATCATTGTTTTATTACTCACTATTCACCTCATAGAAATCATATATGTAATCTTTTGTGATAAATATGAAGAAGAATCTAGAATCTGGAGCAAACACATCAAAATTACCAAGATCAATAAAAATGGAGCTTTTGGGCACACCAATGGCAAAAAATAAATTTTTTTGAAAATAAAATTTAATTTCAAAAGTTTTTTTACTCTTACCTTTTTTTTCTACGTGCTTTAGTTTTCAAGCATTTAGCTTATTGGAATTGTGAATTAAAAGACTCTAAAGCAGAATTGAACAAATTTTTTGCGATAAGACTTTTAAATCGAATGATATAGTGTCCTCTGAATAAACAAGCAATTTAATTTTAACAAAATAACTTTTTTAGAACTTATTGTAAACAATTTATTTTAAATAATTACTTTATAAATAAATAAACAACACAATTACCTAATTAAATAATTTAAAATTTCATAAATTGAACAGAAATTTATTCAGGCTTTATTCTATTACTTTAGCAAGTGCTCAAAGTGACCTCCGCCTTCATCAATACATTTAACATCTTTTCAAAAATGAAAATCTGATTTTATTAAAAATTTTTTTGCTTCTGGCGAAAACTATCTGCAGTATTTATAATTCTCTCTCTGAGATGTTCGACACTATCAATTTGCACAGAGTAGACCTTTTCTTTCATATAACCCCAAAAACAAAAGTCAAGGGGGGTTTAAGTCTGGCGAGCGGGCAGGCCACTTTATGGGTGCTTCTGCTCCTCGCCCAATCCAACGTTCTGGAAATTGTTCCCCCAAAAAGTTTCTGACCTCACGACTGTAATGAGGGGGTGCCCCATCTTGAAGGAACCACATGTTTCTTGTATCGGTAATGGTACTTCTTGAAGGAGATTGGGAAGATCATTTCGGAGAAAATTTAAATATTCTGTCCCCGACAGACGGTGGTAGAAAAAATGGTCCAATTAAAAAATTTTCCACAATTCCTGCCCATACGTTAACTGAAAAATTGTTCTGATAATGCGTCTCTTTTTTTGCTCTCGGACTTTCGTCGGCCCATAAATGTAAATTGTGATGATTTGTCACGCCATTTCTAGTAAAAGTAGTTTCATCCGTTAACAAAATATTCTTAACGAAGTTATCATTTTCTAAATTCTTTTGTTGCAACCATCTATAAAATACAAGCCTAGGGGCATAATCTCCTGGTTGTAATGCTTGAACACTTTGAACATGGTAGGGGTACAGCTGTTGTTCGTGTAACACTATCCAGACTGCCATATGGGACATTCCTACCTCAGCCGCTAAATACCTAGTACTTCTATCAGGATTTTCGTCAATGAGGTCTAATACCCTTTCCTCGGCGTCGGGTTCGCGTATTCGAGGTCGCCCACAGTTTCCACAGAAATGTCTGTGAATAAGACATTATTATTATTATTAATTATTATGAAAATTTTGGTATACCATGAACTATTTTCATCACATAATATGGTTGAAGTTATTAAGTTATCGAAAGGTTAAACGATTTTATTACATGCAAAATTGCAGGATTTACATTTTTAATCTTAATTTTCCGTGAAAATTAAAGCACATAGGAAAAAGACAAGAGTAAAAAAAACTTTTAAAATTGAATTTTATTTTCAAAAAAATTAATTTGTTTGCCATAGGTGTGCCCATGAAAAAAATGGGGCGTAAATGGGTCACATGACCCCCGCTTCTTGTCTTTTGAATCGAGATAAACTGATCATAATTACTTAAAATATTGAACTACTACTAGTGCTATATTGTACCAAATTCTAAGAAGATATCTTACAAGGACTCCAGAGTTAGAGCAAACTTTTAATTTTTTATTTTCGACTTTATATATATATAGTTTATACAGAAAAAAAACTAATAAATGAATTCCAACATAATCTAAAAAAATTAATTATTAAAACAAGAACCATATTCCTAAGAAAAAACAACAAGAATATATATATATATATATATATATATATATATATATATATATATATATATATATATATATATATATATATATATATATATATATATATATATATATATATATATATATATATATATATATATATACACATATAATGTGGCAGTTCATGTATGGGGAGGATTTTAAACCCCGAAATCACGATGAAGGCAGAAAATGACAAGCATGGCAGGAAATTATTCCTGAATAGACTTAGTCTATTAGTGCACAATGTAATAATCTTATCGCTGACGAACAAACCGGTCGATAGATGCACAATGTACATATCGTCGCAATTCGTCGCCCTATTGTATAAGTCGAGAAGTATAACCCGAAAGGATTTAATATAAAAGGTTCAGTATTAATATAAATGTAATTTTTGTTGGTGAAATGATACTGTATATCGAGTAAACGATAATCCAAGAGATTACTCATCCATCACACATGTAAATCCCCTGAGAAACTATGCAAAGCCGACAATAGAAAAACAAGACCGGCTATAACAGATGAAGCTAAATATTTAAATAAAGAAACATACAGTATGAATTCAGAATGAATTGGTAAACTGATGGTCAATGATTGATGATGTGTCGATATGAACATTGACGTTTCAAGACGTCATCGATGTTATAATTATTACAAGCATGCTTTAATAATGTTTACACGCATTAACACTTGCTCAGGTACTCTTCTTTAATAATATATCGTGTTATTAATGTTTATGACGGTCCATTGATATTTTATTTCTTCATTAAAATTCACATCGCAGTGTGCAATACTGAAAACCCAAAATATTGTATTATAATGGTTATGTAATATTTATTACGTTATGAGTTTGTCTTGAATAATAATTATTAGGTAGGTAAGGTAACTTATAAATTATAAATAAACCATGCATCGCTGATGCACCATTCAATCGTCACACACCTGCTTTTATTACTAGCGGGAAATGTCGAGGTTGAACGATTCTTGGTGTTAGTCTGCATTTGTAAATTCCTCCTAGGAAAACTATTCCCACATATCAGGGTTGGACTTGTAGTTGAAGTAATGCACGTTCTCCAAACTATCACTGGAGTTTCGTCCAATAAATAGTTCAACATTTGAGAAAATACTGGAAAATGTTGTATATATGTACAAATCTTAGAGTTCGTGATGGAAAATAGTTTAATCTGCTAGTTTCAATCTGGTTTTCGAGAAGGTCATAGTTGTGAAAGTGCCATGCAGTATGTAATCAATGAATGGAAAGGCTAGATGACATAGATAGAGTGACCAGTATATTTTTCTTGGACTTAAAGCATGCATTTGAAAGTGAAGATGAAGAAAGTTTGTTGGAAAAATTGAAAGGATATAGTCTGGATGGAGCTGTACATGTGTGGTAAAGTATGATGAGTATGTGTCGAGTACAAACAGTATAACTGTTGGGGTACCACAAGAAATTATTCTGGAACCGCTTTTATTCATTTTATTCATAAACGAAAACAGCTCTGTTCGATAGCTGCTGTTATCATTTGTGTGCATGTGTAACAAATTAGTACCTTTCAATGGCTTACCTCCTAGTGTTGAGGTTCTAAAAATGACTAGTGGAGGTACTAAAGTGAAATCATATTAGCACTAGCAGTTTACACCAATATTTTTTTTCGCTGCAGTGCCACTTATTCACAGTTATTGCTGTCTGTAAAAACCCATTAATATGTTGAACATGAACATCTTATCTCGACAGATGGCGCATATTTAAAACATGGGAACATTCATGAGGACGCCATATTTATTTGAGGCCATAAACAATCTACTTTTTTGCTCTGTAGTAAGTCTACTATTCGGTGAACTGTGACAAAACCAGGATTGTTGTGTAAAACACTTTCTAGTTTCTTGTTTACGTGTTCAGCGATGTCTTCAGATAATTGATACATATATTGTTGAAAATAAAACACTACATTCATCGCATTCACTATGGATTCTCCTGTTTTGTTCGATATTCTTATACTGTAGCAAGGGGGATTCGTGAAGAGCTTGAGTGTATAAATTCTAAATCTTTTTGGACACTGAAATCGATAATAGCTTCTTGAGAATTTGCAATGGCAATTACTTCTTTAGCATTCAATTGTAGTACGACTCGTTTTATATCGTCAAAGTTTCTGTAGTAATATGATGCTGCGCTCAGCCAAGTGCCCCATATTGTTAGTACAGGCTGAGGAGGTAGTGGCGTATTTGATAGAAATTCGTGAAAAAAATCACATACACATGTACGTAGCGCAGCACCTACGGGGGGAAGTATTGCATAACATTCTAGCTGCGAGAATAATGCAAATGCTAATTCACAGTATGTATTAGGTAGGTTTATGATGTTTAGAGGATATTCGAATATCTACGCAACTACATAATTTGAAAACAGTTTTATATTATATTATTAAACGAAATTTGATTTATAGTCGAACTAATTCTTTAGATACATAGAAGGTTTCTTAAATTACGTGATTAATGAAAACGCATAAATTGATTAATTTTTATATGATTATATAAAAATGTATCAATGTAAACAAATTCACATGACAAACTTGCATTTATTATTAAGTGTCCTGCGGACGGCACTGAATTGACTCGCCGATATCCGAACTCTAACCATATTAAGGGGCTGGGCAGACTTGAAATTATATCTACAGCGAAACTAGATAAATGAATTGCTAAAATTTAGTGATAATATGAGTGAAATGATAAACAGACTTGTTCTAAATCCATGGCAAATTTCACTGAACTGAAACTTTTTATTTGTATCATTGGTATTTTTTTTAGCTATGAAATGTTACCTGCTGGGGAAGTACGTTCCTGTTTATAGTGTTTATTATTTTATGAGTCGATTTTAAACAATGAAAAATTGTGTTTATTCATCACGACCTGCATTATCTTTTTATGTTTATGTAATTTAATTAATAATATTAATATTGATTTGGTTTTAATCAACTGAAAATTTTATCCTTCCGGAATTAAACACCTTTCATAAAACCCGATTACGTCCAGAATTAATGAAAACACGGAAAATGTTATTAATTTGATTCCTCACCAACCTTTAACAGGTTGACTGTCGTGATAGCTATGAAATTTGTTTTGGGAGATTCACTTACACTGATGTGGATGCATTTAAGTATTTATCAAGCGTATTATATGTATCCGCTGACTGCACTGAAATCTGAATGCTGTTGCCTTGTAAGTTATGCATGCTAAGGTTTAAAAAAAGTGGTATGATGATAATCTACAGGGTGTTCGATCGGGATATACCGACATATAATCTAACTTGGCTTCGAGGACAGTTTTTTAAAAGTTGGCTCGGTACATTGAGCACAGAATAAGTAAAGACCAATGTCTATTTATTTAACAAATTTTGAAATTTAACGAAGTAATTAATACCCTTTCGGATTAAGAATTAAATTGTTGCATGGCAGTTTTTCAAAAGGCTTTTACTCATTTTTCTACTAATATTGGTATCTCAACATAACCCTTTTTTTATTTGCACTTTCCCTGGTTTTCTAAAATAGTTCACGTCATTCTTTTGAACATTATATCATCTCCAACTTATTTGAGAAAAAATCATTTCGTGCTCTCGAATGTGATATGTATATGTACAGGGTGGACCATAAATAATGGACAATAGTTCAAGAGTAGGATTTGGACCAAAATATGAGGATATAACCAAATATGCTTTAGTAAAACGTTGCTGTGGAAAAGATACAGGATGTCAAAGTTGAAATTAATTTTTGCAATAACTCAACAACCTCTTGACCGATCTTCATCAAATTTAGTAAAGGAACATTTTATAATCTAAGAAACAATAATTTATGTATCACATCACGTTAGACCATAGAGAGCGCCGCAGGAGTTGTATCTGATGATGAATTTTTTGCATTTTTTTTTGCCGAAATGTTGTGGTACTTCTGACTAGAAAATCTGATGAGGGCGTCATTTCCACGTAAAAAAGGTACACTTGGTAGAACTTGATAATTCCAATCGTTTTCGAGGAAACTGCCGTTAAAGATTTCAATAATTTTTTGAAAGAAATTGAAATTTAATAAAACAAATTGTATTTATTAAATGGTGTGCTTTTGTTACGTCTTAGTTCTGTCATGTACGTCATTTAGTCATTTCATTTTGTTCTTGTGTTTCTCGTGTTAATTTATCAAGTTCTTTAACTTCTTTATTTAAAATGCCTCGACATAATAATTTTTCAAATGAAGAAATGTGGGATATATGTGTTTACGCACAAAATAATTTTAGCGGGCGTACTGTAGCTAGGAGATACTCAGTGCAATATCCAAATAGAAGGCAGCCAAATCATAAGATTTTCCAACATCTGTTTCGTCGTTTGGGAGAAACGGGTTCATTTCACCATAAAAGTGATGTAGGACGACCGAAACGAATTACTCCAGATCAATAACTAGAAATTTTAGTTTGTGTGGATCAAGATCCTCAAGTCAGCTCAAGTCGTTTACCAGCGGCAACAGGAGTGAGTAAACAATCTGTTCTAAGAGTCTTGCGCAAAGAACACTTCTACCTATATTACTTCACTCCTGTACAAAATTTACTTCCAAGGGATCTTTCACGAAGGTTAGAATTTTGCCAATTTCTTCTCAATAAGCACACGAAATTTTGTTAAGAACATTTTATTTACCGATGAAGCAACTTTTACTCGTCGAGGCTTTTTTAACTGGAGAAATAGCTATTACTGGGAAATAGAAAATCCTCATGCTGTTAAAGAAAGACATTTTCAGCAAGAATTTAAGATTAACGTTTGATGTGGTATTATTGGCGATCAATTATTGGGACCATTTGTCGTTCCTCCAAATTTAAATGGGCAGTCTTATCTGTTTTTTCTTCGAAATACTCTTGCTGATATATTAGATGATTTCATGCTAGACATAAGGGGCAGAATGTGGTTTATGCAAGATGGAGCTCCCCTCATTTCTCCATTGCAGTCAGAAATCATGTTGATGTGACTTTCCCTCACAGATGGATCGGTCGAGGAAGTGATTTGCTTGGCCACCAAGGCGCCTCGATTTTAATCCTTTGGATTTTTATGTGTGGGGACATATGAAGTCCTTAGTCTGCAAATACTATCAATTCAAGAGAAGAACTGTTTGACCAAATACAAAACGCAGCAAATTTTATTAGAGGACAGCAAAATGTATTTTTCAATGTAAGAACATCTATTATCAAAAGAATTGGGCATACTGAGGAGAACTAATAAGTTCGAAACCGGTCTATGTCTGGTTAGGAATTGACAAATGATATTGGCTACCGATCTATCATGATTTGAAATTAAAATTTACCAATGTAAGAATATTCTATTTAATTAAATGTTCGAAATGCCCACCACCAGCCCTCATACAATAATACAACCTTTGCTGAAAGACTTTCCTCAACATATTGTGTGGGAGAGCTCCATCTTAATGAAAAAACAGGACGTCTTCAGAATGGTTCTCACAGTTTTTAATAATTTCAGTTATCAGTGGATCAAGCTTAGTTTCCAACATGTTAGGATACATTACTCCGGTTAGATTACCTGGCAAAAATAATAGTTCTCAATGTGATTTTCTAAGATTCCAGCCCAAACATTTAATTTTTGCAGTTATGTGGATTCACTGTTCCATTTAACATACATTTAAAATGTATAGATATGAGAAAGTTTAATTGGTAAAATTGATATGTAAATTACTGATAACAGCGATAACAATGTAAAATAAATATGATAAGAATGCTTGTATTAACCGGAGCTGTTGTAGATATCTAATACCTATAATGTACATACATATGTGCTAAATGTTTTAGGTCACATTATGGGGGCTTAATAAGTAATCATAAACATACCTACATACACTTTTAATAACTTTGTATAGGGTGGTGTCATGTATCGCAGGTAGATTCGTGTTATTCTGTAGTGGGCGCCCCCATGTGTTGTAAAAGTATTTTTTGGAAATAATTATTTAGACAGCGGTTTAATAATTACCACATTAATTGTTCTTAAAATTAGAATCCACACCAAATATTGTTATGTTTAACATTTTTTAAATAATATAAATATAATAAAATTTTAATCTGTACTCATACATCGCGAGTATAAATATAGATATAGAATATAGTACAGATATAGAATATAGATAAAAAATGCTTATCGATAAAGTCAATAAAAAACCAACAGTGTTTATTTTAAACAATTAAATTACAAACTCTAGTCAAATAAATTACAAATATAAGCAAACATAGTAAACACGTTTTTTGGTATAAGAAATATAAAATATTCACATATTAAAAAGCGTCGTCATAATAAATGTGCAAGTTATAAAAGATTTTCCCAGCTGCACTGAAGCTATTTTCAAGAAAGATAGTTTGACAATGGTATATGTTTCTAGATTGATTTTAGTATTGTAAAATAGTCGTATCATCGATAAAATGAATTAAACTTCAGGATATATTGATAGGTGCTAAGCCCTTAATGCACAGTAATACGATGATGTATAGATAGAGTACAGATCTTCGCGAAACTAATATTAAGTTTATGAAAATAATTCCCCAATAATTTTACAACTTACTTAGCAGTGGCGGTTTATGGGTCAAGAGATAGAGAGGTCGATTAGAAAAGTTTACTGTATTACCTACCTTTTAAAGTGATTTAAATTCCAAGTCGATCCTCCGGTCTTTTTGAGATGCAAAGTGGTCAATTACTTTTTCATTAAAGTCTTTTATCTTCTTTATTAATGCCCTTTCTATGGTAAGCATAGCTAAAGAAGATAACCTTTCCTGACCCATGGTATTTCTTAAAAATGTCTTTATTCTTTTTAAGGTGGAAAAACAACGTTCACTTTCGACGGTGGTCATAGGGCGATTACACAAAATTTTTAACAGTTTGACACTTTCAGAAAAAGTATTGCACAAATTATTGTTAATAAAAAGCTGTAACAAAGCAACCGCACCTTCACTATTGGAAAAATCTTCTCGGCTATATAATACTTCTAATTGAGTTTTAAGTTTCAAATGATTTGTGACTGGATACTCCGTTTTAACTAATTTAAACATATCTTGAGAAAAGCTTTTTTTATAATCTTTAAATCGATCTGCGTGAAATAACTGAGACACTGCTAAATGATTACTGAAGCCAAACCTGTTTTTGATCTCAGATGTAATTATATCACAAAGTTCTAATGAAATTCTCCTTTTTGATTCTTCCGTTTTACATCTCCGGGCAGACTGCATGGATGTCTCCTCCACACAGTTATTCAAAATTTTATTTCTGATGTCTTCAATTTTACTATTAAAAACGCCAATACACTTATTTGCTGTTATGACATCGATATTACATTTTTGTAATTGATTGAACAATATATCACAATGAGGCATAACTAAATGAAAAAAAATTTAACCAGTAAAGAAAATGTTCATTTTGTAAGTAGTTTTTTAAACCAATAGCTTGGTTTAGAGTGTTGTTTTCTGATTCATTATCAATGATTTTTTCTAAACAATCTAATAATTCTGTTCGATAGGTATAAACAGTCTCTATGCACTTTGTATTAAAATTCCATCATGTTGGAGCCGCTTTAGGTATTATCACCTTAACAACATTATCTAACACGGCTGTTCTTTTTAGCGATTTTCCAAAGAATGAAGAAAAGCTATGTAAATTAGCAAAAAAAATTTTTATGCTGTTATCCTGACTTGATGCTTTTTGTAAAATTAAATATAGTTGATGAGCGTAACAATGAATAAAATTTACTGAAGGATAACTTTTTTTAATTTTGGCTTGTACACCTCCAAAAGCACCACTCATTACTGATGCTCCATCGTAACTTTGTGCTATCAATTTTTCAGGACTTTCATTAATTTTCAGACATTCTAACTCTTTTAAAATTACATCTGTCAAATGCTGCGATGTCGTTCCTTGAGGCTGAATAAATTTCCAAAATCTCTCACATACAACATCGTCTAAAACGTATCTAAACACAAAAACTACTTGTACTTTATTGGAACTATCTGTGATTTCATCTTCTTTTTTTCTTATCAAGAGATGTTTGCTTTATCGTCATATTAGGTTTTGGACTGCCACCACCTCTGAATTTCACTCGGTCTACATAACCCAACTTATGTCCATCTTTCAGTTTTAATATATTTTGTATAACACTCATATTTAATAGTAAACACCAAAAACACTGTTTTACTTAATTTCACGACAAGTAGAGATTTACTAATAAAATGTGCACAAATAAAAACATTAAAAACAACGCGACAGAATTTACAGACCAACGCGTACCTAGTCAGCATTAAGATTGCTCTACTGACCTTCGTGCGTTACCGTTTCCGTAAAATGTGTCAGGGACATTGTCCCCGTCAGTGTTTTCTGTCTCTTTTGCATTCTGACGATTCGCGAATAAGTCTATTTCACTTTAATTCGTTGTAAATTCGGTCCGTAGCTAGCTTTGAGGACAAGTTGTGGATTAACCCAAGATTTTTAAATTCTGTAAATGAATAATGTAATGAATATGAATGTAGAGGCTCGGTGCTCGAGGGGATACGAAATCCTGCGATCTATATATTTGAATAGTATTGTGCATATAATGAACTAGAAACTTTAATATATTTTTTAAGAAGATTAAAAATATATATATTATATATTTTTAAACTTCAGAAAATGAATAGCTCTATTTTTTTATTTGTATGTGGGAGGCCATTGACCAAATGACCCTATAGAAGAACCGCCAGTGTTATTGAGGTCTTTAACCCTCCAGTGAGCGCACCCGGTGTAGGAGACCAGTCGTCTTGAAATTATAAATTTTTTTAGAATTTACGAACTTGATCTTGTCCCCGCTCCATGTACGTTTCACAGCCATTTCCAAATTTTCTATTAGATCTTCCAACCAAAATCAATTATATCGGTAAGTACTTTTTCATATTATTGTTATTTGGTAGTCATATTAGTTGTTATTCAAGGCATGGATTACAAGAACGAGCAAGAGCGATTGCTGAAATTAATGGAGGAAGTTCCTAGCTATGAATAATTTGACGATGAAGAGGAATCTGGAGAAGAGGATTATGTTGAAGAAAAGGTACAAAACAAGAATATTTTGAAGAAGAGGTAGCAGAAATAAATTACCAAGGCCCATATTTTATGGAAAAAGATGGATGTTCAAAATGGGCGAGGCTGTTTTGAAAATTTTCGTTAAAGTTCTGTTTACATTTAAATGCTACATGCTCTTCCATATATGATTATTTTATTATTTTATGCACAGAAATGCTTGCATTACAGTTTAGTTAAAATGTTACAATAGTTAAAATTGTTTTATTTTTTTCAAACATGTTTAATTCACATAAAAAATAAAATATGACCAATAATAATTAAATAATTAATAATATTACCCTAATAAATATAAAGTCATAAACACCATTACCAATAATAATCACATAATGAAAATATGCAATTTTTTTTTGTTTATGTAATTTTTGAGCCACCGTGTGCGCCCTCTAATACCAAAAATTGATACGTCTACTGAAAGGTTAAGATAGGATTTAAACCAGTCATTATATGGATAACCTATGAACATAAAACACTAAAGTTTCTAGAGCAATATTTCCTTCAGAGTAAACTTCGTTTTATTAGCAAACATATTAATACCTTTTTTTATTCCTATTGAGGATATTGTGTAAGCTCAAGAATAAGAAATATAAAGATGATTGAAAGTGTACGTATTAAAAATATGGATAGAAAATTTGTGGGTTCATAAATAATGCCTTCATGAACAGTATAATGATGACAAACATTTGATGATCATCCGTCAAAAATGCCTGGTCAATTTAAGCCATTTTCTATTAAAAACTAAGAATCTTAATAAAGATATGAAAATTTTATGTTTACTACTAACAATACTACAAAATTTAAACAAAGAGCAACACTCCTTTATATTAACACCAAAAATAATACAAGAGAGCCGCATCATTTAAAGTAAACATACACAACACAGCAGTAATCAGGATAGTTCTACGCTAGTGCTAGTGACTGTTACTATTAATACACTGTAAATTTAAAAATATTCGCAACAAAAAAAAATTGTTAATATTTTTGCTGGGAAATAAATTTTCTGCATATTATTTGACCAAGTTTTAATAACCATATGTATGTATGGGGCGCCTGGCCGGCATCAAATCCCATGTGCATTTATTCTATAATGGCTACCCCAATTTTATTTATTAGGTCAAGTACAAACTGACAAAAATAAATATTTTTGGCAACGACTTCATCAAAGGCAAAAAAAATTGAGCAAAACTATTGGAAGCTTTAATTTTAATATTAAGAACAGAACGAAAGTATAAAAGCAATAAATATATAGATGCATTGATGTTTATTTCTTTGACGTGCTTCATTGAACAGACAGGAAACAGAACAAAAGAAATATGGACATTTCATAGCGTTGTCAGTTTTTATTCCCAATTAGTCTATAATAGTTGATTAATTTATATACGTCCATATAAACAGGACTCAGGGTCAAATATAATGTAAATATCTTATAACAGTAGACTTTTCAATGAAAGAGAAATACACCATTTTCTTCCAATATATTTTTTTAATTATTAGACGTATTTTCACTATAATAAATATAACAATAAATAAACACTTTATAACACTTGAAATTATGTCTAGTACTAGCAATACAATATGGTAAGGGGCTAAAATAAAATATAAAAATATACTTACCTACAATAATTAGTGTATTTTTTGTACATACAACTGTTTCTTATTTAAATGTATTCATAGAATTTTGTAATAAATCAGTAAATTTCAGGTTTTTTCATAAGGATTGTAGGCTCCTTCCATTCATTATCCTATTTTGATTACAGTTTGGGGTTTCATATGTTTATTTTAATTAAAATTTTGATAGAAATATTGACAGCTCTTCAGTTAGTCTTAAATCCTCTTCGTAAAAGCCAAAATAAATTAAAAGTTGTTTAGAGTGAATCATTAATACGCTTCTATATATTTTTTTATGATATCCTTGGCTTCGAAGATGGTCTTGGATAACAGGGACCGAACAGGACTATTGTTCTTTCTCCTTATATGTCTTTGTAGACCTGGACAAAGCCTCGTAGAAGGTGGGCCTGCATTCCCAACTACCCACCTGTAAATGCGAATGGTGTAAGCGACTCGACAGACCTCCTCAGGTCCTGGTTGTTGGAAACTCGTGATAGAAGCACGTACCTATGTGTGTTTTCTTCGCCGGCAAATTTGTCCTCTGGATCGGTATCCAGAGGACAGCTGCGCCTTGGGTGATTTATTATTGGGAGGTTAACTGTCAAATTGTACTGTGGTAAATGCCTTTGTACTCTTTGGCGTATCGCATGGAATTTGTAGCTCAAGGGAGGTCAACCAGAGCGGTGTTTTGCTTCAACTAGGGCTGGCAAAAAATCCTCGTAACGTGCCTCTTTAAGTTCTCTGCCGTTTCTAGCTCTCTGCTGTCAGTTTTTCCTTGATATATTTGATCTTGCTGTCGTTTAGGCGTCGGCTGACTTGTACCAAGATGTTTTTCCTCCATCGGATCATTGGTGAGATATTTTCCATCTTTTCGGTCCGGCTGTTTGTCTTAACTGCTTTCCTGCAGAAGAAAAGAAGTATTAGCTGTGGTATCGTGTTGCCTACCTGTAGACTCCATCTTTGGTTTTGGTATATCTCCCTTCGTGTCCTGACTGTCCGTGATGGCTTGGCATCATCTTTTTACAGGCTACTGTTTCATTGACAACACCGAGAGGTCCGTCTTTGCTTTGCTTCACGTGGTTATTCGGGTGGTGGAGGCTGTTGCTATTAGCTTCCTGTGCTGTGTTTCAGATTCTTTAGCTGTCTGTTTCCCTCTCTAAGGATGAGGATGGTAGTGTCCTTTCTGTTTAGGGGGAGCGTTGACTTCGTTAACTTCGTGTCGTATATGCGATGTTTTTATTATCCTCCACACCATCCATACTTGAAATTTTTACAGTCCCTATGGCAAAAACTGCACTAGACAATTTATTATTGATTACATGTATGTGAAGTTTCTAATTCAGTTTTTCATCAATATGCAGACCTAGAAATTTCGTACTGTAAACGGATTCGATGCTTCCTATATTTGAGATCAATGTATTTTGTGGTATATTTTTGTTGAGTTGAAATAACATGTTCACGGTCTTTTCTAGATTAGGTAATAATTTGTTAGATGTGAACCAGTTATGATTAAATTATCGATATTTGAGTTGCTAAGTAAAATGCTTGTGTCAACTGCATACAGTGAAAATTTTACTGATGAATAATTATAAACTAGATCATTAATATATACTAGATATAATATTGGTCCCAGAATGGAACTCTGGAGTACTCCATATTTAATATTCTTTGGATGGGAGTAATATTTTGTGCGTGAAGTATTATTATGCAAATAAACCTCTACTAATATTTGTATGGGGCCCGTAAGACCATTCACACATCACACGTGTTTAGAAAGAATAGAATGAAAAGAAATAGTGGCAATTTATAATTTGCGTAAAATACTAAACATCAAGAGAATACCTTCCCATTTCAAATGCATCCAGTATAATGAGTTTATTTATTTCCTTCCTTCTCGTATAAATCCTATTACCTATTATTTATTACTAACAATTCTCTGTTCGTTTCAAATGCGTGTGATGTGTGAATGGATTCATCTTTGATGTACACATGGATTTTTCCATTTACATGTATTACGTTCCCCATACTGTATATCAACAAATTGTTTGACCAAAATTGAATAGGTATTGGTATAATAAAATGCTTATTGACATAACTGTCCCATAGTGAATCACAAATGTGGATGTGGTATATCCTATTGTGTATTATCGAGGGTTAAACTATAGTATCTGATGGGCTGACAATTCTCGTCTTGTGTACCTGTAACTTGTCATTTAGTTTGAACTGGGCACTGCCGAGTCTGAGCTCCAGCGCAGTTGAGAGCACAGGTAGTAGAGGTAAATGTATAGTGCTCTAGTACATCACGCTGTAGAATGAAAACAGTCTTGCCTTGGTGGAGTGTATGTGCGGGTGATTCGCTCCTGCTCTATTAGAATCTATACGTCTGTCTACAGCTTCACCGTGGGTTGTTATAGGTTAAGTTAAAAACACTTTCACTCACACTCTGTTATTTACATGTGTTTTTGACAATTTTTCAACCTCTTGTAGAAGTCATCAATTAAAAAATATATATAAAATATTAATAAAAAATGACACTTCCAATAGAAAAATATAACAATATTTGTTTAGCTCGAGACTGTAAACAATTGTGTCATTATGTTAAATAAGTGTTTAAGTAAAGTTTAAATAAAGGTAGGTGTTGACACCAGGTGTTAGTGGACACATGTAAATTTATTGTGTTTTAGAGAATTTTGAAAAAAAAAAAATGGAAGAAGACGATATTTCTGTAAGAGTAGGTGTCAGGTAAAAAAAATTTTTTTCTTAAATAATAATCTCACTGTTTTTGCCCTATTTGTGTTTGCGTCCATGTGTTATGTGTTTCACTATATTTAGAACATACAGTTTTAGCTACATATCGCACAAATAAATTAGTGCCCTACTTCCTGTAACTTCCACTCATATATTACCTTAGTCCTTAACGCTGATGTTCTATAACAATTATTTTATTATGGTTTATTAACCCATAGTCTATTCTTATCTGAACACGATAGTACGTATATTTTAAAACTAAGTTTACAGCTATTATAAATTTCTATTCATTTACAAAAAAGTTTCGAGTACCTAGGTATATTAAATTGTCTTAAAGCATGGGCATGCAGGTAAAATCAGAAGTCAACCTACTACATCCAAGAGACAAAGTTCACTTCTGTAGGTAGTTCAACAACTATGACAAAAGAACCAATAAATTATTTCGTTTTACGTATTAACTTCCTTAATTCTTGTTGTTTTGTATTATTTGTAATGTTGTAATACTTATTTAGTTATTTTATTCTGGGCTACGTTTCTTTATTGTTGTTGAAATTTCTTATTTTAAAATTTGCCCACATAATTTTAAAGATTTAATAATATAGTAATTATATTTTTCTGTCATAAGCCATTTGTGTTAAAATGCATGGGCTGATATTAAGCGGGGACATTTAGATTTTTTAAATTTTAATGGGTTTCATTAAAATACGTTTTTCCCATGACATGTTTTTCAATATTATGTATTTCATGCATGGTTCCATATTGATTAGATTATGGCAAAAGCATTGTGTATGGTTCATGGTACTCTGTGGAAAACTGCTTTATTATTGGTGATTCAGGTAGTAAAAACAAGAAACAGTATTTCAGAAAATGAGTAAGTTTTCTGTATCTATACTTATCATGGATAATACAAATAATTATTACCTAATTATACAGATATTATCATTCCAGAAAGACCTTACCTATAATTATTGTTGTACTCTCTAAGTTCCATAATTTCTCGACTATCTACAATATATATAGGAGCGTAGAAATGGTAAAAAGACATTAGATATATAAAGTTTTTTTACATGACGAGAGTTTAAACAATAATTATAATTTATTCATACAGATCTTACGAGAGATATTACAAGAAGATCAATATAAATATTGTTTATAGTTTGTTTGTGGTGTATATCGTATATCCATATACATCTTAACGGATGACGCCAAGATAAAACATAATACAAAAGAATTAAAGTGCCAAAAATGGATAAGATCAATAAGTAGTATCAGGCAAACTAATAAAAAATCACTGTATGTGTATTGAATGTGAAAGTGAATGTAAAATGATATTTGTCAATGATTCATTTGTATTTATACCTATATAGATAAATATGATAACAAAAAATATGATAAAACATAAAGAAATTATATTTTATATGAAATATGTAATAATAAAACTTATCTCTAATAGAACGTTTCGAGCCATCAATTTTTGGGCTCACGTCACAAATAGAAATTATAGTTCAAATTCAAAAAATGTTGTTTTGTTAGTTTGACATGCTGATTTCAGACATAGTCCTAGAAACCACAGCTACTTCATTTTTAATATTCCATTATCAATCTCCTCTTGTATAACGGGAATCCATATTTGATCAAAAAACACTGATGCTGTTGAAATGCAATTGTCGCCATTAAGTTGAATAAAGGCACCCTTTTGCAATTTATCTAACGCTGCCAATGCTCAAGTTGATACTATGAAAACTTTCAAAATGATTGAGAAATTTCAAAATAAACTTTGAATACCTTGTATCCCTTAAACCAGCAACATTTGTATAAGGCATGTCTCTGGTATCTCCAGTTTCGAGATTTCCCTTTCTGTTATTTTTTTTAGCTCAGCGTTAACCGTTATAAGATTTATTTAAATTTTTGTGCTTACATAGACCTTTTGCATCTGAGGATATCATATAAACAAATAATATGTGTCGAATTTCACACTACATGTATTTTTATAAAAACTACTTGAGAAAGGAAACAGGTTTCGTTACGAGAAGGTTAGGGAAATATTTTAATATATTTTTTGTTGTTTTATATCAGTTGTAAAAAAAACACCCTTTGACGTAAAGTTATAGGTGCAGATGCTTATTTTTCCAGTGTTATAATGCGAAAAGTATATTTCCTTACCATTAGTGGCAACTCACCAAACCAAAATACACCATTATTTAAATATTTCCTCAAACGAAATATGCAAGTTTGTATGAAAAAGTTATTAATTTAAATTATACTTTTATACTTTTCAATTAAAATTTAACAATATCTTGCAGCACTTAAACCACAATATTGAGCAGTAATATTTTGCATATTTTGTTAAAAACATTTAATATTTATGTCAATAAAATTTTATACATTTTGTTACATAAGGTGATTTATTAAGTAATGAATCAATAAATTATTAAATTAGTAAATTATTGTATTAAATCGGCCGCAGTCAGTCTGTACTTTCTGCTCAGAGTTTATTGATTTAATTAAATAATAGGATAATATGATAACAGATTAATGAACAACAACGAGATCCTAACTTTAGGACGTTCGGGTCATACGTCCTAAACGCTATATCCTTGAGTGACTACAGATTTTATTTATTCTTGTGATTTTTATTATAAATTTACAAACTGAAATTTTACATTATTAAAATTATATTAAAAATTTGTTAAGGTGGTCCAAGGAGCTTGTAACTAACTGTAATATCTTCTAAAAGTCCTTATTTAATTCTTGTCTCGAGTGACGTAAAAATAATTTTGTTTGAACTCATCACGAGACATGTTAACATCAATTAATTGCATTCCTTTTCACTTTTCTATATTTTGGCGGAGGAGAGGGGACAACGACTATTGCTAATCATACAGTATACATAAAAACTGTAGAATATTGCGCATAACTTTTTAAGTAGCAGTTTTTGAAAAATAAATATATTAACAAAAGTTGTTTGAACACACTCGGGCCTTCAAAATTTTGTTCGTTAAATCATTGCATTGCTCTGACAACCAAGTTTTTATGTTTTTATTAAAAAAAGAAAAGAATCCATCCTTACCGAGTTCACTTGGTCCATGGTTAAGCGAAAATATATACCCATACACGGTGTTCCAGATTTAAAGTGACAGAGTAATGGGAGATAGAGCACACTTAGCCGAGTTCAAGCAACACCTCCTAATAGGAGTTGTTGGTTCAAGGCACCCCAAACTTACCCTTAAATGTTAACCGTTTTTGAGATACAGAGCGTTTTATGGTTTTTGACTAAAATTGTAGTCGGCCATATTTCTGAAACAGCTTTAAATTTTGAATAAATTTGGTACAAATACTTTTAGTACAATCAAAATCATAATTCACTTTGGAAAATTTCTAGGACCGGACTCAATTTTTATAATGTTGCTCACAGTGCCGGTATCATCACCTCATGTATCATTTTTGGCACGTTAAGGTTATTCTCCAATAAATTTTCAAAGATATTGTTTGAGCAAATAAGAAGAGCTTGTTATTTGTTTTTTTATATACATCGTTTCTAAGCTTTTTAGGTTTAAAATTCTCATTCAAAATATAGTGCATTCCATTTCTTTTATGAAAAAGAAAAAATGTTAATAATGAGGCTTATAGGGCAACTTTTTCCGTTTAAAAAGTATGCGGTATTTTTGAAAATATGAATCAGTAAACGTCACATAAATCATTATACTTACTCATATTTTTCAAAAATTAAATGGATTTTGATATTTTGGTTGGCAAATATAATAGCCGCCATCCACTTACGACACTAAACATTCGTTGAATTTGGTGGCTATTATAATATCCACATAATAAGGAGAGAAAAAACTGTATATTTTATTCATATATATTTTATTTGTGAAAGGGTTCAAAACAAGACTGACATAATGCAACATCACATGCATTATAAATTAATCTGGAATATTTCACTATTTTTTAAGTGCTGCATAAGCATAACGTCTACATTTTGGCACTTGAATTGGCATCAGACAAGAAAGTAAATTTTTGTGGTGGACGTATAGTTTCCGAATCTTCTTCTGGATTATACTCTTGATCCTTCACGGAATCAGCAGTATCAAAACCATTCCATTCTGACTCCTTCAGATTAGACATTGGTGTTGTTGCTCTGGTTGTATGTTTTGGAACATTTTCCCTGTTTTTGTGAACATGCTGTTCTTCACAGATGTTATCACCTTCTACGTCAGAATCAAAATCAGAATCAGAATTTTTATATCTTCTATGCTGAAAAATTTTTTAGTTCTTTGAAAATCCACCTTATGACCGAATGTTATAGAAAAAATATTGCATACTTACATTTACTCTTCACATTATAAAACTAAACACCAAACACAAAGAAATTGGTGTAAAACACTTTTCAGTAAACAACACTGTAAGTACGTAAATGGTTGGTTGATACTATTCTAGCCACTTGTTCACTAACTCCCACCAAAAACTTAAGCGGCTAGACGAATGGACGCCAAACGTTTACAAACAGCATAAATGAACCATAAGGTTGACAATCACATTTATAATACATTGCTAAACAACCGCAATAGAAGTGGCTACAATAGAAGCCACCAACCTATAAAGAGTTAACAAGCACAATTAAAATTAGTTATTAAACACATAGAAAATAATATTAAAATATTAGAGATGAAGGTTAGCAATTTTGTTTTGACAAAATAAAGTCAAAATGGAATTTATGAAACAACAACTTACAACACTTACAACTAAAAAAAAACAAATTAATTAACAGAACGATGCAATTAATTAAAATTACACTAACGTCAATACATTTTTGAGAACGCTTTAAAAGGTTTTTTTACTGATCTATTAATTATTTCCGGGTTATTTCTAATGTTATCTTATCACATACAAATATTTTTTTCTAGTAAATGTTCCCGTGTATCGAATTTCTCGTTGCACATTTCTGACTTGAGTTGACCTTATAAAAAAAATAGTCCAGAAATGTAAGATCAAAATACCTCGGTGGCCAGTTAACTGGAATTCTTCGACCGATCAATCTGTTGGTTGGGTTAATGCTGAATCAAATGATCTCTGACCAGTAAAGAAAAATGGGGTCCAGCACCATCATGCTGAAACCACATGCTCCTAGAATTGATGCCTTGTAATAACAGACATAGTGAATGATAAATGTATCCCTCTGGTGGTCAGTGCTACTACCAGTCAGATATCACTGTGTTTTAGTGACTGATAGCAACCTGCAAAGCAGGTACCAAGAGCTGTGACCTCTAACCTGGTGGGGGATTTTGTCCGCTGAGTAGTTGTTTCCTGTAAAACTTATTCAGTATATAGTTTAACCCACCAAAACAAAAAAGCATAATATAATTTTGAAATAACGATTTGCATTTCTTGTTTATATAAATCTTTTTGCATATACTCGTCTGTGAAATATGTTTATAATCGTAACAAAACTTAATATATACATTTCATGTTTTCACGTAAAGATTAAATAAGATTAGTATATGATTAGGACGTTACGTAGTATACACACAGACTACTATCCTCTGTGGTATACCTATACTTAGTTCTCAATGTTACACAATATGAAATAGAAGTTACTGTGTATGCAAAAATCCATTCTCTATTTCTAGATTTTACTTAATACAACACGGTCAGTGCACTCACGATATAAACAAATATTTATTATGGCCATTAAATAATAAAAATAAGAAAATTATACGTTATTACATTACCATCCATGCACATTCTTAATAAATATTCCAGCCGACTGAATTGCAATGTTTATGTAGTTTGTTGCGTTATATAAAAAAGTGCACCACCATTTTGATTAAATTTTTAGAAAACAATGATGAATTTAAAAATGCAGATTTGCTCATAAAAGTCATAAATAATTCGTTCAGTTACTATCTAACTCATTTATTTCTACTTTGTATCCTATCACTATTAGTGAGACAGGATTCCAACCGATCCTATGGAATTGGGATTTAAAAATCCATGACCGAAATTAAAAGTTTTTATGATCATTCAATTTTCTCTATAAAAAAAATACACCGCTGCAAATAATGAAAATTTAACATAATCTAGAATGCGACTGAATCGACAAATGCAGAAAAAAATTCTAGAATCGTAAGCATTTTGCTTAAGACTTTTTTGGATTTAAGACTGACATAAAACAATTTGTTACTTTGTTAGCGAAAATATTAACATTAACACATGTTGGCGACAAAGTTACTTTAGCCTGGATGGGTTTTAAGTTCAGTAAGTAATACAGTAAACGTGTCCCATGCATTCTTGCACACTATAATATAACCCTTTCAGGAATTTAATTATGTGTAAAATAAATTAAATATTTTCACAGTCACCAGGTTTCATCAGTTTTTTTCGTCTATTACGGCCCCACTTTGTATACTCAGATGCAATCGTGAAATTTGATATAGAGAAACGAGAGAAGGTATTATTTTCCATTTCACCACGAAAAACATATATGGTAACATTAATAAGAGTGCTGATATAATTTTGAACACTCCAATAAGTAATAATCGGTTTTAATATTTCACTGTTAATGATATATATTGTTTTCCTATTTGTACTACTTTATAATGGCTAAGGAATGAACGAAGAATATATTTTATTTATTTGTTAAAATTGATACGAAGCAGGCAAAAAGCTATGGAAGTTATTGTTTTGTTATACATAATTTATCGCATCTTGAGACATAGAAAATAATAAAATGTGAGAAGTTAGTGGTGAAAAAAGAAGACGTAGAACGTAATATATTACGTTGTCGCGTCAACATATAGATGACTGATTAGATTAGATTAGAAAATTGTTAGTGCCAAAATAAATAAGATTACCAGGCTACATATATTTTGTAGCAATTGCTGTAATATTTTGGCCATAAAGATTATAACTGTATAAAATATTCTTATTAATCTATTAAACTTTAATAAAAATGACAAATTCGCTCTACCCATTCAAACATTTTATAAGCTTATCTTTTTCGTTAAAATTTCATGTTTATTTTAATACCATAATTGAAAGAGGTAATGTACTTTTGGTATACATTTTTTATTTGCATTATACCAATTTACCTCACATTTTGACAAATAGGCAATCTAGTTATTATTTGCTTTTTCTTTATACAACTTTTCATGTAACCAGGTTTTGAAAAATGTATACCATTCGTTTGTGTGAGAAGAAAATCAAGTGCACTTCAAGAATACAAGAGCTGATGTTTTGTGAACATTTCAATAGAAACATATATTTCACACATGCAAAGAACTGGGTCATTTCCATAGTTGGATACATTTTTATCATAAAATTATATTAATGTGGTAACCATCTAGTTATCTATTTTTGAGTCTTTTAATGACCTTCACTGATACGTTGTGATTAATTGAAATAAATCTGGAATTTCTGCATAATACATACATAATAAATATCGAAATATATTCCAATACATGCCATACTCAGTACTATTCTACTATGTCTCCAGACTCAAGCGTCTTGGCCTCCGCTGACGTGAGAGGTACACACGAAGAACGAACGATCTAGGAAGAATGCTTTTGTGTATATTCATCATCTTACAGGTATTTCTGCATAATTGGTGCAGCTCATACACTGACCACGTCACTATTGCAAATGAGTGAAGCAAAACTAGAGCTGCAAGCATATTGGTCGAATATACATTGTTCTCTCAAATCTTTCAGAGATAATACCTACTTTAGTAGTTGTTTTGCATCCTGAATGTGACGTTATATACCTAGGTATGTATAGGTCTCTTCAGCATCCAGATGCCGTAGGAGGCTTTTGGTTGCGAGCTGCACATTTTCGGAGAATTTTTTGTATTGTTTGTCCAACCTGAATTCAACACCAATTGCCCATCCAATGTTTTGTAGTTTCTGTATTCCGGAGGCATAAAATTTGAAGGCTGTTCAAATAAAATAGACGACCTATGCCTCCGGTTTTGGCAAAGGGCAACTGCTGCCAGAGGATCTGGACACATTCTCACCCAATAAAGTTATCAGTTTCATTAAGAGACTGAACTTATTGGGTGAAATATAATTAGGCGTGAGCCACCATAGGCCTGCTGATGGACGCAGTGGAGGGTCTACTGAGACCCACTCACAACAAACCTAACCTAACCTAACCTAATCTAACCTAACCTATGCCTCCGGTCGGTGGGTGACGACATTGCTATCCGCATGTTTGGCGGAGCCCAGCAGACAACGGGAGTAAGAAGTGAGATGCATAAGAGGAGAGGTCTCAAGGAGACACCCTCGAAAACTACTCTCCTAAATGCCACCTGCTCTATTGTGACCGGTCGTATACCTGGGGCCTTATTCTTGAGTTATCTACCGGGAGAAGTTATGTGTTTTGTTTCAGTCTAATTTATTACTTACACATATTTCTATCTCTTTTATTCTCCTAATAATTCTACTCCCTCAATTCAAAAATCGAGTTTCTGATGTTATGAAGCGAGTCCTCCAGTGTGACAGCAGCTATTCTATGCATCTCACTAGTAGTGCTTATAGGCATTGCCAGTGTAACAAAAGCAAAACGAAATGCCTTTGCTAGATTCCGCAATTTGCACAAAACAGATTTTTTTCTTTGCGTGTACAAATTACCTTCAAGTCTGATGCTTTAGTCACCTTTCAAACTATCATTTACATGAGCACCCTGTACTTGTTTTTATCACGATTGATTAATGTATAGTTAATTAATTTTGTTAGCGTATGACAACCGGATTTACAATTTATCTGCGAAATATTTAATGAAATCATTGATACGCACGTAATAATTTAAAGTAAATTCCGTAAGACTTACATAATTTTTTAAAAATAGTTCTCAAACTCGTTTCTAATCTCCATTATTTACTATGTTAGATATGCAACAGATGATTGGGGAGCATTTTAATAAGTTTTTATTCACTGAACGAAGTACAGGTGTTATGGTTCGTTATTTTTTTATGAAAATACATAGAAGTATCATATAAAATAACTCCAACAAAGTAATCTCATATTATATTCAGTGCAGGTAGTAAGTGTGATACATAAATAAGTTTTTGAATTGAAAATTACAAATTTTAATCCGGTTTTACGATTACCTTGAATTTTATATGATAAACCTATTCATTATTTCCCATTTCATCGGAAAGGGGAAATAAAACTGAACTAATTAAAAGTATTAATGTATTAATTAACTGAACAATTTAATTGGTGTAAAGACATGAAATATATATATATATATATATATATATATATATATATATATATATATATATATATATATATATATATATATATTTAGTCTGATCAAATTTCAAGAAATTTTCAGCAAAGTAATTGGCGATATGTAGGATGTTGTTAGGTGTTTTTAATTTATTTCAAGCATTTTTAGAAATCTCTTATCATGTATATGTATATAAATATAAAACAATTTCAGGCATACCTCAAGGTTCCCATCTGTGTCAATTAACTTTTCGGTTGCTTATTATTATTATTATTATAGTGTACGCCAACGTTGACTTGTGGGATTTAACAATCATTTTTTTTTACTTATTGTTTGCCTTCTTCCATCTTTAATGATAGAACTATCTGTCACTAATAGTGATACCAAACGTCGTCATGGCCAAATAAAAGAAAATCCATGATTACAATTATTGCTGCTATGGTTATCTGTTCTGGGGTTACAGCAATCACATTTACTTCTGGATATTTGATTTTCATCAAATGATAATAAAATAATAATATAATCACGAAGTGTCCGGTGTCCGATGATCTATACTTTTCCTTATTTATTCATAAAATCAATCAAGAGTTCTCGCTGCTACGTATACCCTAATTACATATTATATTAAATCAATAAAAATAATTTATTTAGTGGAAAGGGCAACAATACAGGAAATATCTAGAATAAATATAATAAAAACTGTTTAGTTTACTTTACTCGATAACGTAGATTATGCCACTAAAAAATTACACAGCCACAAAAAAATATATTTTCCTAATCTGTGGGTTTGACCATGTTTACTATATTATTGGAGGCGCTGGAACCGAGTCCGAGTTTTATTTAACCCCATCACATCAGGATTTTGCCATAACCCCAAAAAACCCATAATTTCAGCTATTAGACGCATATAACCCTAACAATGAAGTTGTAATCTGAAAACCCAAGCTCTTAAACCCCATAACCCACTTAACCAAAAATCTATCAACTCTAATAACCACATATGTCAGACATTTAACTTGATATGTATGCGTATCTGTCTCGGTCTCCAAAAATGCTCTAATTCTATGCACATTCATTCATGAGTCTTTGTATATCGATGAAATATGTCAGTGATAAATCTACGTATTTTGGTACGTGGTTCTAGAAAATATTTTCTTTCAAAGAATTCAAAGCTTAGGTTCTATTTAGAGCGACTATATCTTGCGTGCGTCTACATCCAGGGTACCTCCACGTGGTGACGGTGGGCAACCTACTCGCGGTGTACATCGGGTAACGCCAATGCCGACGGTACAATGATTTAAAAAACTAACATTAGTTAAATAAACGTATATAGACTTTTAGGGTGAAGGTGTATTTAGGACACAACAGTATGTTTCGGGTGCTTGAGACAAAACAAAAATTGTGCGCGAAAAGGTGCAATGACCAGAGTTATGCGGTTAATAAAATAACGTACATATCAAGTTAAATGTCTGACGTACGTGGTTATTGGAGTTGACAGATTTTTGATTAAGTGGGTTATGGGGTTTAAGAGCTTGGGTTTTCAGATTACAACTTCATTCTTAGGGTTATATGCATTTAATTGCTGAAATTATGGGTTTTTTGAGGTTATGGAAAAATCCTGCTGTGATGGAGTTAACTAGACCTCAAATTCAGCGACCTCAAAAACATATAGTAAATATGGTCAGACCCCCAGATCAGAAAAAAAAATTTGTGTGGCTGTGTTACAAAACGCAACAATATAAAACTGTAGTTGTTTTGATGCCTAAAAATGGTCAATTATGGTCTGGAATTTAAAAATATTAAAATAGGGTATGTAGAGGTTTAAATTCATAGATATAGTTTTTAAAAAATGCATATAGTAATTACAGTATCGGGAATGATATTCAACTTTTCTCCGATTTTACCGGTAAATATGTGTTTCAAAGATTATATTACACATCAAAGATTATAGTCTTTGTGTGTAATAACACGCAAGTTTTCGCAAGTAAAGTTTATTTCAAACTTATTTGCAACACAAAAAACGTCGGCTTCTTTGATTCTATTACCGCCGTCAAATGAGCCGATGTTTTTTATGTTACAAATAAGTTTGAAATAAACTATATTATCTTCATTAAAACGAACTTTCATTTTTTCTGCCGCCATGTTATCCATACATACATACATACATACATACATACATACATACATACATTACATAAGATTTACAACACCCTGTATGCCATAAACTAACAAAATAATCTATTAAAATTGAGTGAAATATAGTATCCTAGAAAATTATTTATCGAAGATAAATTAAAGTCAGTGTTTACAAAATAGGTTGTAGTATATGCGGCAATGACATTTCATTTTCCATAAAAGGTTAGGTACCCGACTTTATTTCTGACATGGTCGAGGTACTCGATACGGAACGATTCACATAAATTCAAATTTAATTAAAAAGAGAACAACTAAAAGCTCAGTCCATTATTTAATTCTGATTCATTGTGGCAGATTAATTGTTATATTAACTAGTTAGAATCTAATTAAAAATCAAATTATACCTCAAGATTTTCCACGGTTTTCATAAAAAATTGCAATTATGGTTTTTCAGAAATAACTAAGAATTTAAAATAAAATTTTAATAGATGATATTGCACTTTGTACAAAAAAAACATCTTGTAGTACATGCTATATGGATATCCACAATACAATTTCAAATTAGCTAGTTTAAAAGCGTTTTACTAGTCATGAAAACGGGTTACAGATTAGTAATTTTATCTAGAAATAAATCAGCCTAGTCATAGTCACGAGTTAGTATTTTAGGCATAGCAAAGTAGGTTTTTTGTTCAGCTCCATGAAAGTACCATTTCCGTTACGATCATTTAACACATACAAAAACTAAAATGCCGTTTTATTTTAGTCGTCTGACAGAGGAGGTTTTCCTTTATCGTTAAAACTATGTTCATATTTTTAAATATACGCTGCGATATCGTTGGTAAAAGTACAAAATTTGACGAAGTAAGCGGTATGCCTAATTTTAAAATTAACAAAACAAGTTAGATTTATTGGGGTTCAAAATAAAACAAAGAAGGTTTAGTGCCATATCCCAAAAAAAAAAAAACAATTATGCAGCTACGGACACGTGTTTCGGAGTTATTGCCCCTCATCAGCCTAGCGTAGCTAAGGAATTGGATCTACGATTGGATAGATTAGGAACAGCACTAAAATAAGGCTGGCTGTGTACTGTACTTTCCAGTCTTATTTTAGTTCTTGTTCCTGATCTATCCCATCCTAGATCCATTTCCTTAGCTTCGCTACGCTGATGAGGGGCAATAACTCCGAAACACGTGTCCGTAGCTGCATAATTGTGTTTTTTTTGGGGATATGGCATTAAACCTTCTTTGTTTTGTTTTAAAATTAACATCAAATTCTGCGTTACCACTGAGCGGGAGAGGACTACACATATGAAAACAACAGAAATAGTATATCAGTAGACTGGGACTAATTTTTCATTTTTTTATTTTCGAAAAAATCTGTCCCAGTCTTTTGAGGGTTTCAGCTGTCATTTAAGAATGTATTTTCACCAAATATCCAACTTAAATCTATAAATCGTCTGCTAATAATATTAAAAAACGAAAACAAACGACATCCTAAATACCATATAGATCAGATCATCACCAAATTTTTCATTGTCTTTGGCCTTTAGAACAAGTGTACCAATTTTGAGAGCTTTATCTCAAAAACTGTAGTTGCTATCGCGATATTACAGACATGCAGACAAATTTTTTTCCGTAGAGTTATGTTTTTTCATTATAATTCGTCGAGATTCGTCCAGAAATGCAATAAAAATTTTTTATTTTTTTTCTCCTAAATTGTACCTTTCTATTTCTTTCATTCATTATGTCTCTTCTGGTGGTACCATATTTACCAAATTTAATGTGTCACCTAAAATGTTGTAGGAAATCTTAATTGCCAGATTTGAGAATTCTCTCTTTAGTACTTTTTGAGTTATCGCGGATACACACATACACACACATACACACACACACACACATCCACACACACGCACCGACAGAAATCATTTGGAAATTAATCAGAATGGATTCAGGAGGATTCAAAACGTTTATATCAATCAAAATCTCAAGGTCGAAAAAAAATCACGATTACCATACTTCCTTATATTAAGTATAAGAAAGTAAAAATTGACTGAACACACCTCAAGAAGTTATTTGATAATAATCCATGTTTTCATTTATTTGATTAATTCATAAAATAATATCTATACATAACACACAATGAATAACAATGATTATCTCACGAAACCGCTAATTCACAATAAATAACTACGAACTCGAATCCAGCCCTGAATAAAATCAACACGTGACATTGACCAATAGCGAGGCAACAGCTGGGTGGTAATGTCCATCTCCCAGTACAGTATTTTTATCATAATTTACTGACGCAATCGTTATGTGCTTTGAAGACGGAACTCGTAAGATAATTGTTCATCTTTTATTTAGTTTGAGTTTGACGAAAGTTACTTTGCATTGTTACTATCAATAGAAAAAGTTTTGCGGATTTGTGTTGCCATCTAATGAAAATATCGCCTTAATAGTAAACATTACAACAAAACAATATTGTTTTTATTTCGTTAATTAATATTATTAACTAAATTTAAGTATTTTTAAATGGTATTGTTTCAACATTTATAGTTCGAGATGTACCTGTTGTTAATTTGTAAAACATGTTCTAAAGTTAATAAGCTGCGGCACGTTAGACACTATAAATTAACAATAGTCTTAGTTTTTCAGCTAATTTAAAAAAGCTTCGTTATTATCAGAGGGGTACTTAAACGCTTGGACGCTCTTGGGCAATATGTTATTGGTCATCTTTAAATTGAAAAAAAAAAAATTAAAAGATATTCTCAACACTAAAATTCTAGAATTAAACCAAAGGACAATATTTTCAGATGTCATATTGATCACAATATGTTCAGGTCATAAAACAACTCTTTAAAAATAAAATCGCAAAATTATACCAAAAAATCCCATTCAAAATTTCTAAAAGGGACACTACGTAATTACTACCTACAGGTAATTGCCGAAAACTGTATCAATATATATCTTTTTTCTACTCGTATTAAGTAATACGTTCATTACATGTGCGTTTTTTTTATAAATAATGTGTTTTATTACTCAAAGCCCTGAGTTATAAATTCAGTACTCACGGATTGTGGCCAATTGTATAATTGCAACATCATCGAGGATGTTGTGACAGCGTAATATTTAAATGTCATAATTACTTTCAAATGTCATAGTTTGTTGTCACCAGTAGTTGACATAATTTGGATATAGCAAATAAAAATATCCAATCAGATCAACAAAATACAAGTATCTATACATAGAAAATTGTTCCAACATTGCCATTAATTTAGTTATAAGTAAAAATAAATTTATGCAAACTAATAATAATTACTTCCGTCTTATCTAGACCTAAAGGTGAATTTTTCTATTGAATAGTCGTAGACAAAGTATGGTATTCTACTCACGTGTAATGGCTATTATTCATTTGGATGAATCATCGTCAGTCCTGAGTAATAGCCATCATTATACGCTCGTTGAATAATATACTATTACTACATATCTACTATGTAACACAAGTTTGTTTCATTATAACCTGGAAAACAACACTAACGTAGTTTTCCAGAAAACGCCAAAACTCTGCAAACACTGCACGACGCGCGTTTCGCCAACCAAGTTAGCATTATCTGAAGATGATTGAAACATAACTGAGTTTAGTTTTAATCATCTCCAGATGATGCCAACTTGGCTGGCGAAACGTGCGTCGAGTGCAGTATATAGTGTTTTGGTATTTCGTGGAAAACTACGTCAGTGTTATCTTCACATCAAAGGTTCCAACCCACTCCAGAAGTATAACCTGGAAGTTAATTTAAATTTGTAAAATGACAAAGCGGTACCATCGATATGTGCTCTTATTTTCATTAGTTAATTTAACGTTAGAAAAATTTGCTACTGTACGTATATTGATTTCAAAAGACAAATAAAGAAAACGTTTTGCTAAAAATGTTTGCATTGATCAACGAATTTTATTTTTCTCTCTTTGTTTGTTGTGCCTGATGAGCAGTCAGCTACACTGCTCTATTTAAGAACAAGGTATTATCATCAATTCCGCTAAGAAAACTTTTGTCAAATTTTAAATATGCGAGAGGTGGTCAAAAAATCACGTTCACCAAATTTTGACACCCTGTATATTATGCATGGAAATGCTATCGCGTTTTGTGTAAATGATCACCAATTACTGAACGCCAAGCGGGGTGAGCAATCACAGGTTGAGGTTAAATATTTTATAGATCTAAATTTGCAAATACGAAGCATACTTTCATTTTTCCATAATTATTAAAAAATAATAGCACTCTTAGGTCAGCAATCTATTCACCAATGCTGCCCCTATCTTTGATCGCCCCTGCTATTGCCTTCGTATGGCTCTGGTTATGGCATAAAGTTAATAAATTTTAACTTTGCTTTTTGTTTTTAAAGTATTTTAAAATAAATTAGTTTATAAACTTCACCTTATTATTTTTATTACTGTGCACACAGCTGACGAAAATGGTTACTAATGTTTATAATTATACAGTGCTTTTGTTTCATGGTTGTTGGTCAATTTTTTTCTGATTCACTGTGCGCTGGTCAGCACCTCAAAGGAAGCCTGACATTTGACGAATCGTCGCTGAAAACTCTGACATGATAGACAATTTTTGTTGCCAGATTTGGATTCAGCGTATAAAAAACGACTTGAAAACACTGCATTTGTCAAAACACAGAAAGAAATATAATTTTTATCTGTTTTCCCTTATTTTAGAATTATTACTGAATCATTCAATCTCTTGGTTTTTGTGACGAAAAGATATTTCTGTACCAGTTTTCCAAATTATTTCTCTCCATCGATTTTTTTTTGTTTTCTAGTATATGTATAAGTATACGTTGTCAATAGGTACGTGAATTGAAACGAGAGACGCAATTTTTGAAAATGTATTCATTTACATCTGTTTGAAAGCTGTTAATGCATAAATATTTTAATGAAAATCAATAATCCTTACGGACCAGAGACTGACAGATAGAGTATATATTTATGTTACAATATACATAATAAAAGAACATTTGAATACAAATATACAGCCGAATATCGAGCAATATTTAAGAAAAAAATGTTTTTTAAGAGTGAAATTAGTATTTAGACCTAACTTGACATATTTTATTTACGACGCAAATGATAGTTAATCTTATCGATTCTCATTTACTGTGTAAAGTCATTTACGTTAATCGCACCGGTTATCATTTAATTTTATATTTTTTTATATATCACCATAGACGTTTGTCACAAAGTTACATCGGCTGCATATAAAAGAAGTTCGTAGACTTTTGTCTGGCAGATAACGATGTGGAATGAGTTCAAGAAGCTCAGATATAGCACAAAAATTCACATCTAGAATGTCCAAAATCGATATGGCTTGGCACTGTATTCTGGTAATTTCAGACATACGGTCGGCGGATTGTTGAAATAGATAATCTCCAATATCCTAACTTGTCGCTAGTGTAAAAAGTATATTCTTGTTTCAAGAGAACATCCAGTATATCGAATAGTATTAAGATTTTGTATACCTCTTTACTCTTTATTTAAATATACATATGAAACTTTGCAAAGGTCGAAGGAATTCGGTACAAATTAGCCTCATTACGCACAAAAGTTGTTCATAACGTGCAACAAAAATCAGATTGCCAATAAACAACATTTTGAGCACATTTTCAGTTTTGTACTGTTTGTAGTATAGTGTTTATGCTAACATTTTTATTTGCAACCTATTACCAATATCCTTGACAATATCATAACTAACGACCGTGAGTAAATAGTAGATTCCAGGTTCGTACATACATCGTAACGTACATAGGTATATAACATGGTAAAAAAATAGATGTTTTTGCAGAAGCACAATTTTCCGCGGCGCTCGATTTCGCTATACGGGTCGTCAAGTAGGCTGCGGTAACCGCTTGCGGCAATATCCGCTTCCCGCCGGTATCCCCCAAAATGGTGCTTGTTATTTTTTGTTCTTAGAAAAACATGGAACGCTAACTTGGAGAACAATAAAGGACGTGTGTTACTGTATGTAACCGACGCAGCTTGTTATATAAAGGCATCTGCAGTGCTGTTAAGAAACACATACACGTATGTAAATTTATTACATGTAACATGTTTAGCACACGGACTCCATCGCGTTGCAGAAACTGTTAAGAGAATGCTATCCCACAATAGACGACAGCTTAATAGCCAGCGTGAAGAAGACATTTTCAAAAGCGCCATGTTGAACAAAATTACTTGAAAACGAACTGCCGAATAAGCCATTACCACCACGGCCTGTTGTGACGCGTTAGGGCACATGGTTATATGAGGTAAGCTATTATTATGTCCACTTTGATGATGTAAAGAGGCTGATCGACAAATTAAATGCAAACGACGCACTCTCTATTTCACACGTTCAGCAGACATTTAATGTGGCCAACAACAAAAATCTGTTCGATCCTTCGATTTTTTAAAGAACTTTTTTCAAAACTTTCTGTTTTTCGTCCAAAAAGACTAAGACAGGATAGTAGGTTGCCAAAGTCGACGGGCGTGTGAGGTGGGGGTGTTTTTCCATTTATTTTTTCGATATCTACATCCCTTAATGAGTGTAAGAACATTTTTAAAGAATCGTTTGTACTTGAGCAACAAGCGTCAAAAGTTAACTCTTGAACATCTAGAACATCTAGAACAGATGCTGCTAATTTACTGAAACTATAGAAATTACTAATGCGTGTATTGTGTGTTCTGTGAAATATTTATTGCTCCTGTTGTTTTGATACTATAAAATAGCCCATTAAAAGGTAATATACAATTTATCATATCTTTAATATACAGTGTGGAACAGCCAAATGGAATTAATTCAGTATCTCAATTATTGTGCATATGTACTAATAAAAAATCCCGAGATCAAGCAGACCGTTAAATTTTGCAATAAATATTAAACCAACCATTTTTGAATAGAGAACGAAAATACCTTTCAAACGACGTATCACAAGCCCCCTATTTCCCATTTAAAAATTTAGGGGCTGCAACGGCCACTCGAAGGGGGGTTAAATTAAGGGATGCAATTTTTACGTTGCCGGATGTCATTTTCGTATCGAAAATCGACATGTCTCGGGATTTTTTATAAATATGCACAATAATTGAGATACTGAATTTATTCCATTTCGCTGTTCCAGACTGTATGTATGTCAGCGCAGTATCCTGAATCAGCCCCTGGTTTTTACGTCATCTACTATTTACTCACGGTCCTTAGTTCATAACTCGTTAAAAAATTAAATATTACAGTAGTTGTAGATTCCCTATTACAAAACCGAAGGGAATGTTCAAATGTTTCCTTAATAAATTGCTTGTTCTCAATTTATTGAATTTTTTTAAATTTCTGAGTGTTTCTTCTTAACTTTTTTCGTATGTAATCCATGGAAATATGTGCGATAGCTGAAACAAAATTTTCAGCCGTGTTGAATAATAAGGGGAAAAATGGCTAAATAATTGCGAAAATATACTTGAAAAGTGTGTTTATTTAAATTACTAGACTGGTTCGAGCAATTTTCCAAAAAACTGTTAACAATTTTATTAAATTTATTCTATATTTAGGACCGCACTGTATGACAAAATTATTTAATAACAATGTGATTTTGTAAGAACTCTTTACTAAGATTTCTCTTCTGAAGGAAACAATTTCTAGGTAATATCAATAATTGACTTTTTATATTAAGAAATATTTGCTATTTGGTATATTCTGAGTTGGTTGTAAAATTTGTGAATGTAAGTAAATATTTTGTGACCAGTGATGGACAAAGTTGTGAAATTGAATTTATAATTTGAAGGTATTTCGTATTATTCATATATAAACACGAATAAATAAATAAATTACTGAATTTTTTATTATGTAATCATTTTGGTAAGAATTTAGAAGTTATCATTGCTAGAGGAAAAACGATTTTTGTATAACTATAATAATCTCAGTGCAGATTATCATCGTTAATCATCGGTTAGTACAAAAAGTTGAAGTGATGGTAATTTTTTTTTATTTTTTCAGAATTACAATAAGGAAATTTGTTTTTCATCAAGTATTCAGCAATGCCGCAATGTAGTTATTGCAACTATCTTATTTAAAATTTAGGATAAAACTTGAGTTAGATCTTAGGAAACGGTCTTGAAACTAACATTACAGTGAGATGATGGAAGGCCGTTGGGATGGCCTTAAAATTTCACAGTAACTGGTTTAGATATGTTGAAATGAAATGTAAAAAATACAAAATAATTCTGTTCCACTTCCCCCTAGGCGTAAATATATTATTATTCTGGTTTACTGCATGACCAGTGTTTAATATTGTAGGTATATTCTTAATTAGAATGCGTAGTCCCACGATATTATTAATGGTAATTTTTAATTAATACCTACCATCTATAAACTAGACAAGGTTTCGCGGTGCCAGTTTAAGGACACCGATGAAGTTATTGGCAAATAAAACTAGGACATTATTTCTGAACGTACAATTTTAGATAAATTGTTTAAAAATAAATATCGTGAATCATTACAAGAATTAGTTTCATATTAACTTTAACTTGGTTTATACGTGTACAAATATTTAAGAATAAAAATCATGGTTCACTTATTATACATACAATTTATAGAATTTATTTGAACATTATAATGTATCATTTTCCATCATTCAGAAAGTTGTATTATGTGTGTCTATTCTTCAAATTAGATGGTCGATGTCGTCTAGAGATATTGCGTCCCAAACTATCTGAAACTCTTTTAGTAAACGCTGAAGATCCATTGGTGGGATCGGTAATCGACCTACGCGTTTGTCAATTATGTCTCAAACGTATTCCATTGGCGAAAGGTCAGATGATCTTGCGAGCCATGGAAGAACGTTCATATCAGCTGTTGTAGGACGTGCTGGTCATGGCAGCAGGGGTTTGGCATTAGTCTGCTGGAAAATACGGTTTCCATCCGCTGAAGATACAGTAATTCAACCGGTTCGAAAACATGTGAATTTACTTTTGTGCATTTCTGTTACTTTTTAGAGAGGACCTGCCTCCATATTCTATTACACATATACCATAACCCCTCGGGTAAAGACTGTCTTCCGTTCCACAGAAACCTGAATATCTGACTCCACGTCGACGGCGACCTCTTCTACGGCCATCTAGGCTCAATGGCCAACAGAATCAGAACTCATCACTGAACACTATCCGATTCTATTGTTCACTGGGCACGTTTTTTGGAACTACTCAAGTCTTACCTCTCGATACCCCCATATCAGAGTGACAAACTGATGCGGGACGATCGAGGATCAAATGAACAGATTCTTCGTATTTTGACGATTCATGAAACAACCCCTAATAAAAATTCTCGTTGATTATACGCAATAGATTAGTATTATTATTATTTTTGACAAGTTGAATATCTGAAAAAAAAAAGGAACTGAAAAATTAATGGCGCATTCTTTTGCAATGCATTTCAACTGAAATTGGTTTGTTTGAGATGCACTGGTTTTTCTTGGACGACCACTTCTAACCATCTCAAATGCTGATCCAGTGTTTTGTTGCCATGGAACTCGTCGAGAAATAGCACTTTGAGACACTGAATTTCGTAGCGAACTCCACTGAGTTGTGACCAGCACAAATCATTCCAACAACCATATTTCTTATTGCAATTAAGAATAAACGTTATTTCGAGTTCACAATCAAAAATATACTATGGTTGCTAATGATATCCTGACGACTGACGACACTGATATTAGTCCAGAAATTGCAAAATATCTATATTTTTTTGTAGTATGCAGTTCATTTATTCTTAGCCACATAGCACAATTTGTCACAACTTTTCAGGTTCCACACAGGTCCTAGACACACAATGTGTATATTTTTGTTCATCCTGAGGATCACCCACGTATGTTGGGTATATGTTCATCCCACCAAACAAAAAAATTTACTGTGAGTTTCATACACATCATAGGGACTAGGAGCTTCTGGTGGTCGGTCGCGCCATCTGTCGGTTTCGTAAGAAATTTCAGCAATGTCATTGATGTATGTACTAGAAACGGAGCAAATATTAATTAGGACCATTATTTAGTTCAGTGTAAGAGTAAGAATTTCCAGTGCGAAAAAAGCAAAAGGAAGTAACGAAAGCAAGTTTAACACGGATGCGCTTAAAATCCACGAAACAACTAGAAAATTTGAACAGAGACTTGAAGAAAAGCTGGACCTGAAGAATAACATCTACGACGATGTTGATGAATACTGAGGAGAATGTAGGAGAGTAGTGGAATAAGTAGCAACAGAAGTCATAGGAAAACAAAAACAAGAGTGAAGGGGATCAAAGTGGTATGATGAGAAGTGTAAACAAGCAACGCAGAAAAAATCAAGCCTACATGAGATTTCAATGTCGAAGAATAAGACAAGTAGAAGAAGAGTACAAGGAATTGAGGCGTGAAGAGAAACGAATAATAAAGCGAAAGAAAATGGAACACATAGAAAATCAACTACAGGAACTAGAAAGACTTAACATGCAAAATGAAACACGAAAATGGTATAGGAATGTCAATCGAAATAGAAAGGAAATCAAGCCTAGATTATCAATTGTTAGAAACAGAGAAGAGGAGATTATCATTGGTCAAGATCGGATATTAGAAAGATGGACTTTGAAAAGAGAATAGACATAATAAACCAGGCAGAAGCAGATGAAGCATGCGCACATCCATAAAACATAGAAGACGAGAGAGAGAAAGATAACATCCCAACAGAAGAAGTAGTCGAGGCAATATGGAGACTAGAAAACCACAAATCTCCTGGTATGGAGGGTATACCCTATGAACTTCTGAAATATGGAGTAAATGAATTAAAATACCATATATCTACACTAGTAGTATTAATCTGAAGACAGGTAAAACTCCCGGATGATTGGAACATAGGTATAATAATACCTATACATAAAAAAAGGAGACCAACTGTTATGTCACAACTATCGAAGAATTACCCTCCTAATCGTGACGTATAAGATACTGGCTTACATACTCTATAATCGCTTAGTAACATATAGTAAAGATATAATAGGCAAATATTAAAGTGGATTTCGTAAAGAAAAGTCAACAACCGACCAGATATTTCTCCTGAGACAGATGCTAGAAAAGACTTACGAATATGGGATTGATACCCACCAATTATGAAGCGCCTATAATAGCACAGACAGAAAATCACTTTATAATGCCATGATAGTATGTAATATCCCAATGCTCCTAATAAAATGAAGTGAAGGAAACCCTCTCTAAAGTCGAATGCAAAGTTAAGGTCCAAAACAACATGTCAAGACCCTCTTAAGCACACACAGGACTACGACAAGGAGATAGTTTATCATGTTTGCTGTTTAACATAGCGCTAGAAACAGGTATAAGAGAATGAGGTATAATGACTAGGTGAACAGTTATTAACAGGAGCGTCCAAATACTAGCATACGCGGATGACATTGATAGCAAGATCAAAAAGGGACTTAACACAAACCTTCAACGCATTGGAAGTAGCAGTGAGGAAAGTGGGGTTACAGGTTTATATGGCTAAAACAAAGTATATGAAAGTTTCTAATAGTAACAATTTAGCGCCACCCGAGGATCTGGTGGCGCTAAATTCTGAAGGGGTAAGAGAACTTATATATCTTGGATCTCAAATAAACGAAAAAAACATAATAAGTGCAGAAATCAAGAGAAGAATATACATGGCTAACAGAGCATACTTTAGGTTAAAAAATTTTCAACCATCAAGCGGAGTAACCAAAAAAATTAAGGTAATGATATATAAAACCCTTATTAAACCTGCCCTCACTTACGCATCAGAAACATGGACGATGACAAAAAGCGATGAAGAGCTGCTGGGAACGAAAGATACTTCGTCACATATATAGAGGTGTGCAGTAGAACGAGACGTGGCTTAGGCGCTATAATTTAGAATTTTACAGCCTCTACGAAGAACTTGATATTGCCCGTTCCATCAAAGTCAACAGACTAAGGTGACTTGGCCCTAGAAAGGATGGACGAAAGAAAACCCCCAAAACAAATATGCCACTAAACACCAGCTGGAACTCATAAGAGAGGTAGGCCCCGAGCCAGATTCAAGGACCAAGTAGAAGATAATCTAAGAACGCTAAGAGTCAGAAATTGGAAAGCCAAGGTAAAGAATAGGAAGGAATGGAAACAAATACTAGAACAGGCCAAGACCCACCTAGGATTGTAGAGCCAAAGACGAAGATGATGATAACGATAATAAGGAATTACCTTCTTTTTATACGTATATTGATGTCATTTTCTGATCATGTTAATACACAAATATTAGGTGAAAGGAATTAATTAACACTATTATATAATCCAATTTCTTCTAGCATTTAGCGAGAATGAGGTAGTCGTTTTAATGAATTCTACGGAAAACTTGTATTTTAAAATGTTGATTAATTCAGCTTACCTAATGTATGTAAAACTTGACTGCTAATCCGGAGCCTTGCTATAAATTCCTGATAGATAATTGAACCGTAAAAAAACATTAATTGTTTATTTATTTAGGCAACTGACACCTACATATATTAATTAAATTTATTAATTTTAATCATTACGAATTTTTATAGCAATTTTTTAATTTATTTATGTTATTTATAAACCGGTCTTAGGAACGCTATACTGGTCTAAAGTACATAATATTTAATTGGTATGTAAATTTGTAATACACGTTGTCGTCATTCATAATTCGAGGTAGCATTATAGGGCTACGTTTAATGTTTTAAAAATAATTTTATAAAGTTCTTAGTTACAAAATGACATCGAAAAATTTTATTTCTATTAAAATTTTATAAAATACCTATTACTTTAAATTTATTATTATTGTTCTCTTTAAATCGATACTAGTCGCATCTACTTATTCTTTATAAATAGCCGAGTAAAGAAATTAAGATCTAAATATAGATCATGTCACCCATATTTTCTATTTTCTAGTTGTAATACACCTAAATTGCTGTTGGGATTGTCGACAGGAAATATACAACAATGGCGTCGTCACTCTTCGGGCCAAACCACACAATGCCATATGCTTTATATCTATTTTCCATTCCACCTCATACATGTTCTATATGTTTACTTACATTCACTAGTTTTAATTAAATTTGTAGTTTTATATTCTAGACTTCGATTAGCACCTCCGAAGTTGTTTAAATAATTTAAATGAAATCATCGTAATAAAAATATACATTTAATTTCAAAAGTGATTCTCATCTTTCATCCAATAACCTTCGTCCTGTTCAGTGTGATTGTACACCATTTCCTTTTTCATTTTAAAAACAACACGTTGAGGTACCTAATGGTTTTGTTTCATGTTTATTTCTTAGGAAATTAGCTTCAGAATATTTTCTCAGTTTATAAATTCGCTGTACAATAACAACAGAAATGGGTTCGTACTATATGTACTGTACACTGTTCATAACAAAACGGTTTCTGTCCCGAGGTGTCTGTTGTTTTGAGTGTCATTTATCTATCACTTCGGTGATAAAGTGGTTAATAACAATTATACAGTGGTATGCACTATGGTTCCAGAAGCAAAACGGTGTCTGATGTTAGGAGCTTTTTCAGCTTAGGGTGGAAACCTTTTTGTGGTTGTGACATGTCCGAGGTACAAAAATCATAATTGGAAAAATTACAATTAATTCCTGTGTCAATATACTGTAAAGGACTTTACACATTTACTTGAAAATTCACTTATCTAGAAATTATTTCTTCAATAAAAAACAGAAAAAACTTTATTTCCTATTTTTATTTCTAGAGGACTTCCAGCCAGGTACATGAACAATAGGGAACTTGCCTATAATTTTAAAAATAAAAATAATACTAAAAAACATAGCGTAACGTTGTAATAAAACGTGTACTTCACAAAAAAAATAAGATTTCTAATTCCACGCGATCAGTATGAAGGATCTAAACAGCGATAAAATTGAAGTGGCCCGAAACGAGCTACTATTGACTGTGACGTCACAACATACAATATTCGGTAGTCGTCGCGCCGGGAAGCAACACAATCAGATGTTTACCAATTCCAATTCCAATTTAAAATCTTTATTCACAATTAAGTAGATTATTTACGACTTGTATGGGGTACAGAGTAAGATTTATATTAATATATACATATATTATATACAGAAAAAAAGAAAACTAAAAATCAATTCATTCATAAAATACTTAAAAATAATAATACAAACAAATTAACAAAGTATGACATTCTATATAAACATATGTACAATATGGTGTTATTAGACTGTGGTTGATTTGTTAGTGACTGTTCTGATATAAATATATAATTGTGTTTTATAGTACCGCTTATTGTAGTTGTCAGTGGCGGCTGGTGAAATTTAGGCTATGTCATACCTCAGTATTGGAGCATGGGACCCAAACGATACTTAAAGGCGTAACTATCAGGACTAAATGAAGAAGTTTTGCAGAAAGAATATTGCGCTTGAAATTTGCGAAAAAAAGTTGGAAAAATTAGTGCCCCCCCAGGTTATTTTGTAAACGATTTATAAAATATTTGCGAAACATTTTTTTTCAGAATCAGGTGGAAAATATAAGTTCACATTTCAAATTTCATCGAAAAATATTGGTTTTCTATAAAGTTACACCGTTTTGAAATTTTATTTTAGATTAATTTTTCACTTTGCAAACTTCAAAACGGTGTAACTTTATAGAAAACCAATATTTTTCGATGAAATTTGAAATGTGAACTTATATTTTCCACCTGATTCTGAAAAAAATGTTTCACAAATATTTTACAAATCGTTTAAAAAATAACCTGGGGGGGCACTAATTTTTCCAACTTTTTTCGCAAATTTCAAGCGAAATTTTTTTTCTGCAAAACTTCTTCATTTAGTCCTGATAGTTACGCCTTTAAGTATCGCTTGGGTCCCATGCTCCAATACTGAGATATGACATAGCCTAAATTTCACCAGCCGCCACTGGTAGTTGTACAGATATTTTAAAATGACTGAACAAGGTTTTTCAAAGGGCCAATCTGATAATTTGCCTAAAGTGGATATGTTTATGGTGGCATCTTTTATACAAAATAGTGAAAGTTTTTCCCTTGGAGAGGTCCGCGGGGTCAAGACAGAGAAGTATGTATTTTTTTAGCTTTTAGTAATAATTTATAAACATAAAATAGTTATGACTTGATCACGGAATAAAATGAAATAACTACAAAATGCTTAGTCGCAACTAAGCATTTTTGTTGTCTTATGTTTGAAAGAATTTAGGGTAATTCTTTACAACAGCCACTTCTATATTTTTCGTGTTTTTTTTTGTACACACGTGTAAAGTGTCTCTATAGAAGACATTTGCTGCAAAGGAAATGTTGCGCAAATGTATAATTACCTATCGTAGGTATTTTCGTACTATGTTTTGGGGCAAGGGAAATAAGTGATTGTGTCGTGTTATCATTCACATAATAGATAAATGTAAGATTTGAATAGAATAAATTAAAGGGCAAGGGAAAGGTATTTGCAATATACTATAATACTAGAGGTAAACATTTTACTCTTCGCAGACAGTAGTGTTATTGAACTTTTATATAATTGTTGCACATTCTGTGGAATACTCTTCGCCGTTTTTTGAAAAGAATCTTGTGTTTGTCTTATAAACTTCATTCTTACAATACCTAATGTATTGACTACATATTTAATTTTCTCTCCCGATGGTGCCGACTGTATTGGCGAAACACGTGGCAGTATATTTTATAGTATAAACTAAGATTCATTCTTACAATACCTAATATATTGATCACATATTTAATTTTCAACTTTTTTCATCTCCCGATGATGCCGACTGCGTAGGCGAAATTTGTGGTAGTATATTTTACAGCATTTTGGTGACTATAGAAAATTACTTCAATTTTAGTAGCACATTGAAAATTACAACCCTCTGTAAATTCATATTTTTAAATAAAATGTCCTATAACTTTTTTATTTACTATTTGACTTTTTCAAAAACAATGGATTTCTTCCTCTAGCTAACACTAACTTCAAATTTCAATTCGATCGGACTTTTCTTTCTTTAGTTATCGTGCTTACAAGAAACGTGACGGACGGACAGACGGACGGACAGATGAACAGACGGACATTTTGAAAGTTGTTCAGAACTCGATGACGAACGAAATGATTTTTTCTCTGTGAGCGATATTAACGATTTTAGAAATGTCCCGATCAAATGCAATATACTCTTCGTAATCGTATTTGCGAAGAGTATAATAATAAATAGCTGTTTACTTTCGCACCAGGAAATTACCTTTACTTAGTATCACTAAATTATATTCTATCTACTAATCTTATTTTCTAACATTGTATACACATTCTTTCTTTAATCCTACCCTAATTAAAATTCAATAATTCGGAATTCGGAATATTTTATTGCCCGCCTGCGAAAAACTAGTAGATAGACATATAGTATTTAATAATGTACTTACATTAAAATGATCACACACATGTAGAGACCTACTGCTCTGTGAAATGTCTTTTTCATTTTCTTCTACACGCTTTTGCCATTTTGATCGACGAATCTTATCTTCTGGCAATATTATAAATACTTTATCTGGCATTTTCATCGTAATATTCTTATACAACGGTACAATGCAATATTTAAAATAAGGAGTTTTTGTTTCCATTTTAAGTATACACTTAAAATTTATCTGAAATCAAGCGGTCGAGTGCTGGGATCTCCGTGCGTCGTTTGTAAATTGTATGGTGTGATGTCACGACTACTCCCGCGCTTTTGAACCTGTTTGAAACGGTTCGCTCGCGCGCGAAACTTTAATAATTTATAACAAATTTATTATTGGGAATTAAGGCGTCATATTTTGCATATCTTATTTTTTAGTATTGTAGAACATTTTTATGAAGTAAAAAAAATGTGCAAGTTCCCTATTTATCCTACGTTTCGTTCGAGTTTTCGGACTTTTTCAAGGTTTAAGGTTATTGAAGAAATAATTTCTACTTTAACAGCCAACAACTTGTGTAAAATATCATCTATTCACTTATCTAGTTATATCTGTGGTAAGTTTGGATCAACCTATATTTAATATCATTTTAAATATATTATAGTATGGTATTATCTCAATTAAATATAAATCCCTGGACATATTTATTACTGACACATCAACATTATCATCATTGCAATCGTCGCATCGTCGCATCTTGATCTTAGTTTGAAACCTTATCTTCTGCCTTCGAGTAGAATAACGCTTTGTTTTGCACATTATTTGTTAGTCAACAGTCAACTAGAAAAAGTTTAATTTCTATAAAAAAAAGAATTTATTTTAAAAGCGGCTTATTTTTACCGAATTAAAATAGGAGTGTCCTCCCTTGCTCGTTCTAGGCAATGCGACTTACAAATTAGTCATAACACCCCGTTTCTACACGCACGCATTTTGCAGCAGTGACTTTTGTATAAGTTAGAGGTGTTTTCTTTGACCCCTTAGGCTCTGAAAGGAATGTTACATATTTATTTACATCGCCAGTACTAGAAAATCTTAAATATATTTTGTGAATATTTTGGCTTCATTAATCTTCAGGTTTGCAGAACTTTCTTTACTACCTACCAAGCAGAACCTAATTTAGAAATTGAAAGTAAGGAACGCCCACTATCGTACCGACAGCTTTGAGTGTCTGTCCGGAAATTTGCCCATTACAGAATGGATTTTAGTGAATTTATTATTTTATTATTACTGTTTGTTGAGCCTTGTACAACGTTAATGTTGATTGTGATATACTAAAAATTTGGAGAACGACGTGGAATGCCATTCACACTAATTAAAATATACATAAATGTGAATAAGTTAATGTTATTTTCATAAATCCACTCTAATCCTTGTTTGCACCCTTTTGCTTAAATTATAAGGCATGTTTCAAAGAGCTGTAATGTCTCTTTCATTTTCATTTTATGTTAGACGGCTTATACCTTGCTTTCTGAAAAGGTGACAACATTGCCACCCCTTTGTTTGATGTGTAAAAACTGTTTTCGATAAGGACAAATTTTACTTCAGAATTCCTAGTAAACTAAAGAAATTTTAGCTGCCTCTCAAACATTTCGAAAAAATAATTACAGTGTGTTTTCCCACGAAATAGGGGATAATTTTAGTTTGAATTAGACGAAAAAATATTGTACATGTTAACAAGATTTGCTACGCCAACCACGGGTAAGGCAGACATGTCATCGTGGCAGTGTAGACATTGTTAACCATTAACCCCTGTAGTAAAATATTTAGTATTTGTATATATAATATTTTGATATATATCCTAGTTAAGATAGCACTGTACTGAATAGGCAGTATTTTAATTTAATTGGCAAATTGGCTACGGATTCTAATGCTTTTTGATTTTTTCTCATTTATAACAGTCTTGATAGTTTTGAAATCCACCTTTTTTGTATCTAAAATAAATCTGATTAAATCAACACGAAATGAAATGTGCTATCTTTTTAATAATATCAATTGCTACTATTGTAGCATGATTTGGAGATATTTTTAACAGATAATATTTAGTTCATAAATTAAATTAATTTTTAAACTGTACATTTAAAATGCCAGTCTATATTGAAAAAAACCGTCAGACTGAAACACAAGCAGGTACTTGGCTGTTTGGCTTTTTTAGTTAATAAACCACTGATTTTTGACAAAAAACCCTTTTAAAATAGTATAAATTCACAATCCCTAGGCCCGAACAGACCGTATAGAATTCCGCTCTGCAACCGCCGATACCTGGACCGCTAAGGGTGAAAACAAAACACAGCGGTGCGACGTCGCATCGCAAAAACGACGTCGCACGGCGATGCGATGCGATGACGCAACGTTAAAACTTCATCGCCACGGCATCGCAGAGAAGACGCTTCTAGAGAGATGTGGACCGCACAATACGTGTCCTACGGCTGTTGCAGGCCACAACACCGCGGTGCGACGACGCATCGCAAAAACGAAGTCGCACCGCAATGCGATGCGATGAACGTTCATTGCACGGCCACAGAAGACCTATACCAGAAGCTACACGTTTGATGTATGTATGGCGTGTTATAATTAAATATAAAAACCAAATAATGTACCAAATCTTGTACACACGCAACCTGTTGGCACAGCAGACTAAGTCGCGTATAAAAGACCACCAGACTTCCGTGATTTGCGCGTGCGTTGCTTGAGAGAATCATTCCCGATCTCATAAGTAAAAACACAACATTGCGGTGCGATGTCGCATCGCAGAAATCAACGACGTCGTGGAAATTTGCGATGCGTCGTCGCACTGCAGTGTTGTGGTTTCGCCCAGGTTTTGTACTAAGCGACGTTGCATCGCAAATTTCTACGACGTCGTTGATTTCTGCGATGCGACGTCGCACCGCGTGTTGTGTTTTCGCCCTAAGAGTAAGATAATTATTTGCCTGTAATTATTTATATATTTCTCCAATTTACTGACAGTTGCGTTTTTATTTAAATTGTATTTTTTCCTTCTATTTTAGACACAGGGTAAAAATCCTGCTAGCTGTTTTCCGTATTTAATTTTTATTAATTTAGATACTTAATAAAAATCCTGCTAGTTGTTTTCTGTATTTAATTAAGAACGTTTATCTACCAATGATTAAAGGTTTAGTCATTTGAAAAGTTAGTAATTTGAAATTTTTATCTGTTATATCTTTCTGTAATTTTAACTGTTCGTGCCACCCACCTGTCCAATAGGGCTTCGATTATTGTAGTTTTTTTTCTGTTAGTAGCTTTTCCCGTGTAGTATAAATTAACTACTTACTTTGCACACCTTCCGCTGTTTACATTTTATCCAGTTAACACCAGTTTTATGTTTTTTTTTTCAAGTGTATACGATAACCAGTGTGTACATTGCTATTTTTTTCTTCTGTTGTAGATACAATACAAATCTTTGTAAATATATTTTCTCAAATCTGACTGTATAAAAATATTTTGTAAAATTATTAGTGCCTCGTTTCTTATTTCTGATTGATTTTTCTAGAACCCTGGACATAACTGGTTTTCATTGCAGCTACTCGAGACTCTATTTACCGCTAATAGGGAAAAATGCTATTCTTGCACTTTAAGTAGGAACTGGAGCCCGAGAAATAACCGTAAACCATAATACCGCCTCAGCCGTGGGCGTCACAAGTGACCTCTTGTTCTATAAGGGAAAAAAGACCTCCACACGCTCTCCTTCATCGGCATCTGAAATTTTGTCCATATGGCATGTAAAGTTTCAGAGAAACGACGGATTAAAGCTATGATAAAAATCTCGTTAAAATTGGAACATTCTTTTTATATAAATTGGCAAATAATCAAAACTGCAACATAAAGACATCGGTTCGTTTAATGGCAGTAAAGGGATCAAAGACGCCGACGTTTTTTTATGTTGCAAATAAGTCATTCAATACATACATTTTTTTTAATTAACTGCTGGGCGTTGTGCCATTAAAGTGAGTGTCGATACATTTCAGTCCAAAAAAAATTTCATGGAAAATATTAGTCAATTTGAGTGATTATTTTTCTCTTGGTAATAAACCAGAAATATAAGAATAATAGTATAATAAAAATTATACATAACATCATTCATAAATTGTAATCCTTTTGTTGCCATGTGTCATAAAACTATTTAAAAATTCTGAAGTAGGAGAACAGGTTTTTAATGACCGTATTTTTTAGAGAAAATGCTGCATGTATGATGAAACCTTTTCTATCATCATAGGAAAACTTAAACATGAATTATGATTAATAATTATAAAGTGCGAAAAGTAATACTTGTGTAATGTATTATTTATTCATTAGTATAGTTTGATAGTTTCCATTTATATCATATAAAAATAGTTCACGTATTTGTTAATTTGTCAGTGTAAATATTCACATTTTCGAGGTTACGAATTGTTAATTCAATTTATTTAACATGTTATATAAATTTTTGAGTGTTTTCCGGAGTATTTATTTTAAAAATTGATTTCTGTTTTTATCGTATTGTTTAATTCTGTTATATTGATCATCATTATATTTGGAGTATGACATAGTAATAATTCGTATTATAGAAAAAACATAAAATTTGTGAAGGGTTTAATTTGTAGTTATATTTGTGAGAAATTACTATTAATATTAATGTTGGAAACATATTTATAAAATGAGAATACTTATCCGGTATATTACAATTTTGATTTGTATTTAAAATTCATTTCAAATGATACATGACACGTTTACAAAAATAAAAAATATCCGGCCATTTAACAGAGAAAAAGACTAACAAAATTTGGGGAAAACGGGATTTAAGATTCTGGTACCTTGTAAATTGTGTGCTCCTCGATGTTTATTTATTTTAATGAATACTGGACGATATAAATGATTGTTCTTTATGTCCTATATCAAAATATTTTATTAAAAAATTAATTGTCAAACATAAATATACTGTGCCATCTTACAAATAATTGTTAGAAGTTATTACTGTGTTATTAGATAATTCTCATGTCTCCAGAGAGACGGACTAAATAGTAGTTTTCAGCCATCCTCAAATCTGTTTGTTTTTGCTCATAAATAACTATTCACTTGACAAGGGGTGTTTCCCTTTAAAAGTTGATACCTCTGTCTCTTATTTCTTCCTAGTAATGAGATCTATTTTCGTGCTAAATTACAGCGCATCGAGTTAAGTTGTGTCGGCTATTTCATGTTTACAGTCCCATAAACACACACACGAATACATTTTGTGAAAATGGTCCGGCTTCTTTAAGACAAAAATTTTGATTTAAATTTTTTAAGTTATGGGAATCTGCAATAAAAAAGGAAAAAAGTAACGCTTTTTAAGGATCATATTTTATGAACACATCCAAAATTTGAACATTAATGAAACTATAGTCTATATAAATCTGAATTAAAATAAAATGTTTTGACTCAACCGCACAAAGGTCGGGCAATCTTAAGGGCCATGATGGAAGAGTATTCACATTAGAATCATATAGGAATCTCCTGGTTATGATAGCGTATGTGGTCTGGCTAGAAAAAAGGCTTTTCCAACATCTGCTTCCTTATGCTATTGAACCCTATGCCCTAACCTCTCGAGTAATTGCTGTTGCACACAAAACTACTAATCTGACATTTCTCTAGTGAATCCACAAACAAAATTGGGATTTAGAAATGAACACAATCCAAAATCTTAGTTTGACAGCGGGGTGGCGATGTTACTATTGATATTGAAATTTGTTTCACCTTAGTTAGCCATGGCGGCCCACCTAACAATGCGGGAATCAGGAAGTTGCCGGTGTAGAAGCAGACCTAAAGGTCATGTGGTAATCGCTGAATTAGCGGAGAAAAAGTTACCATTTCCGCCTTTCAGGTGACAGAGGAAATAGATCAGCTAAGTTTGGATAGGTGCTACACCCCCCACTCTACCCAGTTGGGAAGAATGGGAGGAAAGAAAAAAACTGCTCTCCCCAGATTCAATGGTATGCTACACAGATGGTTCTTGTGTGGCTGCCAGACCGTTTTCGAGGGTGGGAATGTACCTGGAGGGCAGAGGAGTGTAGATAGCTTTGCTCTGAGGTCGTATACCAGTTTTCCAGGCAGAGACTTGCCATTCTAGAAGTAGCAAGCAAATAATAAGTTAAAAGAGTATGGAGCAAAGTGTATATATTTGCTCCGACAGCCAAGCGGCTCTAAAAGCAATCTGCACTCTTGGAACGAAGTCGGCTGTTGTTCAAGAGTGCTTTGGAAGAGCTAGCTAGACACAAAAATTGTGTGGGTCCCCGGACATAGTGGGATCCCAGGAAACAAGAAGACCAACAAATTAGTTATGCGTGGAGAAGCCCTGTCTTTAACCGGAGCCTGTTAGGCATTACAGGGAGGCAGTTTACGACGATCCGCATGAATGAACTCACGGGGCATTGAGGGAGCTTGGAGCGTAAGCAGTAACTTCAGATAGCTCAGAATTTTGTGACTGGGCTGAACAAATCGCGGTCGGTCTGGTTACTTGGCCAGAGCAGAAAGAATCTAAAGAGATTGATCGGAGTCTTGACGGGCCACTACAAGATTAGGACACACCTGTCACTAATAGGTGTGGAGGAAAACCCTACCTGCTCGAGATGCGGGAGAGACGAAGAAACGTGCTACCAATACATGGTGCAGTGTGAGGCGTTCTGGTGACTGAGGCATGAACCTTTGGCGCTGGGAAGTTTCCATGGGAACAGGTGGAGTAGATGGTGCGTGGAACTGTAAAGGGTCGATAAAAAGGATCTGTATGTGGTATACGCTTCCCCCAGTTACTACTACTACTATTAAGCCGATAATGATTCATGAGGAACGAAACATCGTAAGCATTATACTTTATAACAATGTAACAGAGCGAAAAAGTAGTTTTAGGAATAAAATAAATTCATTAGCAAAAAAAAATTTTTTTTTAATTTCGATTTTTTTTCAAATATTTGAAAAATCAATAAATAATCAAGATTTGTTTACGACAAATGTATGTTTGTATGTCTACATATGAATATTTCACGAGACGATTGTATCAACAATATGAATAGATAATTCTTAATATATTTAAACGTGTGACGTAATTAATTGAATACGAAAATTTTAAATAAGCTTACTCTATGGCATCATTAATTGGTTTTTAGTTATATCATCAGTATCACAGTAAAATAAATTACATATTTTAGATATTGTTAAATATTTATTATTACAGCAAGTTACAAGTGTAAATTGTTTTAATTTGTATTACGGAATGTGGAATTATGGAATTGTTTCTTCGTAATTTTACATTATGTTTGATTTGCAATGTATCCTTGATTAATAACATTTCACAACTGATTGCACCTGTCGCTGTCCAATAAAGAAAAATTTACAATAAAATGTATGCTTTAAAATATTGCTACGTAACTGCAAGTTATTTGTAATTATTTAATTAGTATTTATTTATATATTTTTTTACATCCATTCAACATAGGAAATTTGGACGTCACGACGTGAAGACATCTTTTTTTTGCATGTACTTACATTTGCAAGTACACTGTCAGAAATTGCAATTTATTTAATTTTTTTTCCGAATAACCGATATCGGACGGTCCTCCCGTGACCTCCGACGTCTGACGGGAGTAGCGTCGGCGAATTAACTACAGCCACTCCTCACATCCTGCAGGGTTAGTGTTACTGTTTGTTACTTTCCACTTTTACTACTCCAAAGTAGTAGAACAGAACCGGAACGACAAGCATGTTAGTCTCAATCACTTTGTTCTTCCCCGAAAGTTCGGAAACTCAGTGTTCCTCCCCAAAAGTTCGGAAACTCAGGGCCGCGCCAACCTATGGCGCAAGGGGTGTCCTGTACCCAGGCGGCAGATCTAGGAGGGCGGCAAATTGAAAAGCAAAGTCAATAGTAACGGCGTTCGCTGTTATAAGTTAAACAACACCTTCGCCTTAGGTAATGATTGCCGATGCACGGATCGATCGGAAAAAAGGCGGCAGCGGCCCCAGCCTCAAAGAGTAAAGGCCTTTTGCAGTTGCGATACTGTAATCCCTAAAAAAACATAGATAGAGCGACACGCGTCCTCAAAATAAGTAAAAATGCAGTTATTTTTAAGAGCGATTTTTGTTACAATATGTAAAATATATAACAGAAAAATGCGTCATCCCAATTCATTTTACTTTTTTTCTAAATACTTAAGTTTTTGTACCTAGGTTTGTTTATGATATGGTGGTTGTTTCTAGCGCGCACCCGGCGGCAAAAGCTCGTGGTGCGGCCCTGGGAAAACTCTCATAAATGCCACCTGCTCTGTCGTGACCCGCTGGCAAGCCTTTCCTAGCACAGCGCTGCTCGTTTATCGCTCGAAGACCGGATCAATAGATCTCAGTGTCCTAGCATACAAAATACGAGTACGTGTAAATATCTTGTAGCAGGAGTTGAGGCAAGTGATCGGGTTGGAAAGATAAGCACTGTGGGTCCCTCGACAAACCAGTCGGGAATCTGCTGTACCTCGTTTAATCAAAAACTCACACCAGATAGCGGTGTATGGAACGAAAGTTCTTCCACCACCAGTTGTTAATGCCGTCTGGGTCCGGGGCAGCATAGTTCTTGGTACCAACAAGCGCTTGTTGGACTTCCTCCGTACTGATTGCTGGGCACACTTCTTTTGGCTCTTTTAGGTGTCTGTGGTACAGAACCTCGAAGTGTGCAATTGCTGGAGTGTCGATATTGAATGGACGCATCGTTTCGTAGATTCCTTTACAGAAGGTTTTGACACCCGCTACGGTCGGCGAATTGTTGACAACACGCTGTAGCGCTTGAAAGAGTTCCAATGATTTGTGAACAAAGTGATCATGATTCGTTCTAGTACTTCTGACAGTTCCCTAATTACCTTGCACATAGAGCTCATGTTTGACAACATAGATTATAATCACGTAAACATGTTCGCATTTTCTGGCACGAAGAATAGCACCTACCGTCATCATTTAGCCCTAGAAGCCCGTGATATGAAACGCAATTATTTAATTTCAAATGCAAAATATTTAAAACTGAATTTATGTTGATAAAAAAATTAAAAATGCGCAAGTTGGAAAAGCGATAATATACATAAGCAAAGTACAGTTCGAACTTATTTGCAACATAAAAAACCTCGGTTACTTTGATCCCTTTATGGCTGTAAATGGTGCCGACGTTTTTTTATGTTGCAAATAAGTTTGAAATAAATATTAAAAAATATGTTTTAAACATAATAATTTACAAATGAGGACTCAAAATTTGCAGATCCAAAATTAGGATCTTAGCGGGTAATGGGTTAAGTTTGTTATTTTCTAGACCAATGGATGCAGCAGATAAAAACACACCACATAAACAACCCCCAAATCCAGAAGCTTAAGCTGTGTGAAGTGGGGGTTTTACTTTGAAAAACCATTCACTCTGGCAATGCCATTTGACGGAGCTGGGAATCGAACCCACGGGCACGATAAACAGTGACTAGTCGCGCCTGCAACATAACACGCTCTAGCCAACTGTGCTACCCCCGGTTTAATAAATTATATCATTTGTTAATTCATTATAATGGGGTTGAATACACATCTCATTCAAAAACCACAGGAAAATAAAACGTCTTAAATTTGCAGATACGGTTCATTGCAGAAACATTAAAAATAGAAAAAATGCCATAAAATCACTGACAAAGATGCCACCGGCGCAGGTATGAGAGTAGGACACGACCGTACTACGGTTTTTTTTTAAATTGTGTATGGAATAAGGTATGACAATATTAGAACTTAAGAAATACATGTTTACAATAACATGCCACTTTGTTTGCTCAATTTAGCCAATAATAATTTAAAATTGCAAATTATTATTGCCCAGCAAGGACCGCGAGGAGGTAAGAGCATCCCTTGCCAAGAAGGGAGGGATTCCGACTCGGATTATGAATACAAGTATAGCAATAAACAGTATAAGTCTAAAAAGAAAAGCATATTTGTTTCTATATAATAAAATAAAAATGGTTATATGCTTTGCTTCGTGTAATGGGAGGATTGTTAAAGATGGGATTATAAGTACCTATACGAAAGTAAATAAATTATTATTTTTATAAATAAAATAAAATTTAAAACAGCAATAAGTTAAATAAAACATCTCGGATAACATGCATTATTTCCGTTTGGCAAGTTTAGTTCGAATGAATACCAGCTCGCACGAAACACTATAAACGTATAGTTTATTTCAAAGTTATTTGCAACATAAAAAGCATAATTTTTTATGTTGCAATTAAGTTTGAAATAAACTTTATACCAAAACACAACATTATTCATTAAAGTCCTTATCACTTTCTTATGAGTCTTCATTAAAATTTTTAATAAAGAGGTCTCGACTGGGATTATTAGTTTTTTCTAGGTCAATATATTCATTTTCATTTTTTTTTACATACATATTCAGTACATTTCTATGTTTGATTAACGTCACCATTGAAAGCCGATTAATATATAAAATTGTATGCTTTATCCAACTGAGAAAATAATTGGAACTAAAAAATTCACCCTTCATAGGAAAGCTTCATATAAAATTACATCAAGTGTTTTAGCAAAAAAGAATATTAAATTATAAAATAAACAAAATTTAACAAAACAGTGTTAATTTCGAATGAATCGAAAAGTGTTTAAAATGTGTAGTTATCGTGTTTAATTTTTTTTAAATTATTTTGCTTTCTGTCGATATAAATATGGACAAAGACAGTGTATTAAAACCCTAAGAAAACATAATATAAACAATTTCTTGCGCATGTTTTATGTTAATCAAAATTACAAATAAGGGGGTGGCAAACATGGTTACCTCCCAAATATTGTAAGGCTCCTCTATAAATAGAATTTCGTAATGCAACTAACAGACTAACAACAATAAACACAATGAAAATACAAGCCTACATTGTTTTAAAAACCATTTCGTCACTTCAAAAAATGTTTCATGAACGTATAATGGTTTTTACGAAAAACCTACAATTTTAACTTTATTAACTACACATTACAATTCTTACAGTATACCTGATAAAAGCTTTAAATACCTAATTTTAATTAAAATTTTGAGGGACAAATGGTTTATTAAAATAGGCAATAAAATTAGAAATGATTGCCACAGAAGTTCCTCAAGGCACAGTTCTAGGGAACTTATTTTTTAAACCTTAGAAATGACACATAAGTAAAATTCATTTGATTAGATTATTTAAGTTCCAGATAACATTATAATAGTCTATAAGGGTTATTATTGATTTGTGAATACATTTTTTTTCGTTTGATGTATCAAAAACTAAATGCCTTGGATGTTATATATGTACAGGCCTAACTTACCGAGCATTCATAGTATATCAACAACCAATCAAAATAGTGGAAACAATACAATTAGGCAAATTCATTTTAATTCGATTAACAAACTGTGTGTTTCGTGTATCTACGACCGCGACGTGAGCACGTTAGAAAGCGTTTCAGGATATGCTTAAGCGGTTCATGTCATGTTAATTTTATTTCATAAGCATCGGTCGTAGTTGGACGTTTCACTCACCTAAGTCCAACCCAACACTGCAAAGTTTAAATGAATAGAGTTTTAATTATTACTGATACCGAGTGTTTTAAAGTTAAAGGGGCACGCAGTCCGCAACACCTGCTTAATAGCATTTTATAAATACATATCATACATATCATATCAGTTCATATAATATTTATTATTTTAAACAGTATATTGAATATAATGCGGTGAAAGACAGTGCCGATAAATACATACATCAACAAACCCCCCATTTTACACTTACCAAATATGGAAGTCTATATGGCTCTGTGTTTTATGTTCTTGTGTACTTATCGGAATATTGTGCGGGATATACATATATTTTTTGGTGTAATTGAAATTAAAAAGTTACAAAATAAATCTGGTAATATACATTTTTCAATAACATTATCATACAATAAAAAAGAAACCATGTAATAATCTAGCAATAATCGTAGTTACTCTTGGCCGACCAATTTAAGTAGAGAGTTCCTTAACGTTGTGAAAATGTTTTAAAGTTGCAATTATTATATGTATTAATAACAATAATGTAAAACTTCTATCTAGGTATCTGTAAAAGTACAGTAGTTATAACGGAATTCTTGAAAATTGTACTGGAATTTAATAAAAATTATATATACGAGGTGTGCCTAAAATGCAGACTGGTGTTAGAAAACGTTTTGATAACAAATCAACATTATCTCTTTCAAAGTAGTTCCTTTGGGACGCCACATACCGTCGAAGACCTTGCTCCCGATGCTGGAAGTCTTCAGCTGAAGGTGCCTACGGCTAGTCTGTCAGGACCGTTTAAATGTTACCCACAGTTGCAAAATGACGACACTTGGCGTGGAATTTGAACATCGTGAAAAGCAAAAAGTCACACGGATTCAGATCCAGTCGAGTATGGTAGACGATTAACCCTTTTCCTGAGTCGTTCGAGGACCTCATGATAGTACTGTTGGTTAACAAATTGTTTGTCCTTGAAGTACGAATTCTTTATGAACAAATGGCGAAAAAACAAATTATCATGAATTTGATTTTCGATTTGCTCATTGTTACTTTCTTGGGGCGCTGTGAGTTGCCTGTGGACTCCAATCTTTGTCGTTTGGTTTCGGGATCTTACTCGAAAATCCACAATTCATCTCCTGTTATGACATGTTTGAAAAAATTTTCATTTCGATGCATTCAAGAAGGTCCAGGCACACTCTTTCGGTTTTGCTTTTGTTCTATGATAAGGTTTCTTGTAACCAATTTTGCACAAAGTTTTCACATAAACATTTTGGAACTGTGGACAACATACAAAAGGTCGTGACAGACCAGCGAGGACACTTTCAGTTGAAGACTTTCAGCAGTGCGTCCGAGAGTGGGAGTAACGTCTCCAGCGATGTGAAGAGGATAATGTAGATTTGTAGATCAGTTAATAAATATTTTTATAGCACCAGTCTCATTACTTTTTAGACACACCTCGTATGTTACAAATTAAACCATTCTACAAACAGTTATTCACCGAGTTATATGCCTATGACGTGTCTGAATTACAGGTAGTAATCCGACTTTCATGTTAAGATTGAACATATTATGTAATGTAATGTTAGTCTCTCAACATAATGTGGTTAGACATTTTATGAAATGTTATGATGATTATATCAAAGGTGCAACAGATTTTATAAAGGGGCATTTTTTACTAACACTCATAGAAAAATATGTATATAAAACCATTTCACAACGCTCTAAACTTAAAAGTCATAAAAGAACGGCACATGTATTTACGGGATATAATTCTGCTGTGCACATAAACCGGTGAATACAATCTATAAAGAGAATAACAGATTGTCTTCGTCTTGAGTTGCTGTCTAGCCACCCTCATAGTGCGGAGGGGACTGTCAGCAAAGAACATCAAAATTAAACTGTCAGTGGCAACCACGAGGCCACCTGTCTCCATAGGCAACTGCTGAGACAGCGATCGCTGGTCGTGATGTAAGTAAAAGGTATCGTTACTTTTAGATCTTTAGATTTTACAGATCAAGATAATGTGAGTTAAAGGAAAAAGGGCAGAAGATGCAACATAATAAACTTGAAACAATACTTTAATATTACTTAGTTCTCTATAAATAACTGTCTACACATGATACACCTTTAGTCGGAAATCAATTTTTTTTGTAATATATTGATTGAAACAGATGTATGAGGATGGCCTTTAATAGTTACATAACAGGGACGTACTTAGGATTGCTGCTATATATTTTACATACCATTGGGAATATGATTGTAATATTTGGGTATATAACAATTCGTTGATGACCATGACTTTTGCATTCATAAAATGTGGCCAGGAAGCAAAGTATAATCAATTTACTGTTTTCTTTCTTTTAATGCATGACGTCGTTACTTGTGAAACTTAATATACATAGTTCATATCATCAAAGATTATATACACTTATGTATATAATCTTTGATATGAACGTTGGCGTTCACGTCATCAATTTATGTACATTTCAATTTTATTATACATGCACAGAATTTTAAAAAATAACAGAAACTTATGTCTACTGGGGCCATGACAGTAGTGCAGTAAAATACATGCAAAATGTGATTTTCTAAATTCAAACAGAAAATATGAATATTTTCATGTCACAATATTTGGTTCCATTTTTAAATTACTACTAGCCATAGTACCTGTTGCTTTAATTTGTTTATCCTTTCCACGCGATGTAATATCGGTGCTACGCTCGCCCTCGTGTATTTATTTATGTACATTAATTCAGGGTTCATTGGAAATTCATTAAACACACCTTCTAAATAGTTTTTAATTGTTCATAACCATACACGTAAAAACAAATTTTAAACGAACTGAATTATATCTAATTTAATATTTAATGTCTGGGCTCTAATTAGAACATGTACCTATTTTCCTTTCTAATTATTTTTTAGGTGTTTGAGAGATTGGCCGAGTTTAATTTTTGTTAACGTTAATTGATATTCCAAAAATTGTTTTTTTTACATGAACATGAACGCCAGTTTTTGAAACTACGAAATAATAAATATTGCCTCTTGCCTTTTTTCTGAGAATTTACATTATCTGGCAGCAGTGAATACACGTAGGAATACATAATACGTGTTATCTTTTAGTATTTCCTTTTGTTTTATATTTGAAGTGCCTATTAAAGCAAAGTTTTATATTCTGCCAAGGACAAATATAAAGTAACAGATCCGTATTGATATACAGGGTGTTAGTATATGTCTTATTATTACATTATTTTACAATTTTAAATTCCCGCTCGAAGAGATATATTGAGAAGTTGGGAAGATGTATACACCGTAGCCCTAAAAAAGTGGTAACTCGAAGAGAAAGTAAAAATATATATTTTTGTAAGACTTGCATGATGTTTTCCTAATCGGGTTTAATTTTTAAACGTACCATATCATATACAACGTGGTCCAAGAAGTTTGAAACAAAATCGATACCTTTTTTCCCCAAAAAATTTATTTGGCCAAATAATCACCATTCAAATTGTAATAAAGTAAACTGTTAAGGTTTTTTTTTTGGCAGTTGTTGTTGAGTTGAAAATATTTCTCTTAAGAGAATGACAGTCATCAATTTAGTTCGGGAACAAAAAAGCAAAAAGAGGAAATTTTAAATTTTTTCGAGTTAGTCAACCAAATTTTATATTTGAGCATAACTTGTAAACAGAAACAATTTTTTAAAATTAAATTGTTCGGTATCTTAAATAATAAGGGTAGTTAACTCGTGAGTCAATTTTAAATAATTATTTTTTTTGGCATAAGCACCCCTACTAATATAAATTTGTGTATCCAGTATTTAATTTAAGATCACGCATCAAAAATAATTTTTTCTGAGAAATCATGAATGAAAAAGTTTTTCATTTGTTTCAAACATTTTGGACCACGTTGTATACAGGCTGTCCCATATAACAAACACCTTGAATAACTCCTTGAAAAATGCCAAGATAGGTCAATTGTCATTTTTAGGGTGACATCTTTTGGCATAAAACCCTTAGCTGTCATTGCTTCCCCCTCCTCTGTGTAGAACCAGCCTTTAAACAATTTTAAATGGGAACATAGGTCGAGTGATATATTATTTGAATGGTTTTAAGATTTCCCCTAAAAATGAATATCGATATGTCTCGGCATTTTTTTATGAAATAATTTTTTCAAGACTTATTTAGTGTTTCATTTTAAATGGAACACTCTGTATATATATTTTTAAAGGCACTGGATTTATTTTACTTACATTAATCTAAATGTTTTTATATGTTAGATAGACAAAAAATGTATAATCATATAACCGGCTAACCGGCTTGGTGGAGTAGTTGGCTAGTGCGCACGATGGCAAGTATGACTCGATAATCTCTCCATCATAGCTGCGGGTTCGATTCCCACCACCAGTACTGGCAATGTTGGTGGGAGTGGTTGTGTGTCCGAGTTCTTTCATAAGTGGAACCCCTGGCCGTGCAGCTCGGCTTTGGATTCGGGGGTGGTCTAATTTCTGTAGTGTTTATTATTTATAGACAAAACTTGTAACCAATTTAAAGCAAATAATGTGAAAGGTCCAAAGCAAAATACTAAAGTAAAAGGAGGTTTAAAGTTGTTGTAAATGGCGGTGCGCAAAGTGCCTTTAGAAAATGTCATATAATTTGTTCTAAGAACTCTATACCACTGTATTATCAAAACAAATCTGGACAGTGCAAACCGAGGCAAAGTATGTGCTAACTTTTAGCTAACGTAATTATTTTGTGTCCTATTAATTGACACACCTTGTATATTTGTAAGTTATTATCAAAGTAAACTACTATGGTAAATTTAATTAACAGCTTAATGATAATTACTTGAAAAATTTACTTTAAAGCCAAAGGCCAAGCTTCCTACATTCGCAAATATTAGTTTAAACATAAATATGTTTGCATGTACATACATATTAAATATTACCACATTTTCTATTTAAACTGAAATTAAATTTTATAATCCATCATTTTTATAAAATTAAATTAAATGTTTGCACAGTTTTGGCAAAAACTTTTTTTGTCATCCCTTAAAGAAACCTTAAGTAGCCCTTTCAAATCTAGAAAATATACATTTTGAAATATGAGTTTTTTTCTGAGAGGGCCTTTCACAATACTTGAAGTGGATGATAGGGTGAAACAGAAAGCAATATTGATGACATTTTCAAATTTTGTTACGTTGTTGAGTTGATATTTTTTTATCTTCCGTGGTCAACATGGCAGGGGTTTTCTATCTTTCATTCCAACATGCCGATAATGTTTTTGTCAGTTTTTCCTGAGTATTTGTCACTTTGCCGTGTGCCGTAAAGTCACGTTTTATAATTCTCAAATACGTAAGTTACGTAAACATAAACAAAAGTATGTAAACCATGGACGAAAAACTTACGTGAATTCTATTTACGAGACATCTAATTAATGTTTTTTAATCATTTTTACTTCCTAAAAATGTACAGGTTGGCCAAAAATTATTTTTAAATTGAATTTTCTCAATTTTTTTCAAATGGAATACCTTATATGTATATTTTTCGACGATGTAATGTGGAAATGAAAACCGAACATTTTTTGTAAGTAGTTCCCTATGGCTAATTGCAACCATTTTATTGAACAATAAGTACGAAAATAAACTTAAAAAATAGAGGTTTCTTCAAATAATTCATTAGAAAAAATTATAATATGTGCTCCTCATGTTGCCTATTTTGATTGACACATCTCTCTATGCGTTTTTGAAATGAGGCCATTTAGTGGGACCATTTACCATTTCTTCCAATCTATTCAGTGGGCAAATAGTATTTAACTGGTCCCTTAGTGTAATAGTTTTTTTGTAATTTTTTTTGCTGTTTTAGTTATTCCACAAGCAATAAAACCTCGGTTTAGTATAAATTGTCTTGTACAAACGAACATTTATCGCACTTATCGGTCGACAATTATCATTTGTATTAAATTTAAAATATTTCGAGTTTTACAAAATGAATTTTAATAAAGTGGAACTTGTAGACATGACTTTTGTTTTGGGCGAGTCAGACAGAAATTGTTTGTTTGCGGAGCACTTATTATATTTTTTTCTATTGAATTATTTGAAGAAACCTCTATTTTGTACTTATTGCTCAATAAAACGAAAATGGTTGCAATTAGCCATAGGGAAGTACTTACAAAAAATGTTCGTTTTTCATTTATATATCGCATCGATGAAAAATATACAGGGTGTACCAGTTGAAAAATTGAGGATATTCAATTTAAAAAGTTCTTAATTGAAAAAATAATTTTTGGCCACTTTGTACATTTTTGGGAAGTAAAAAATGATTCAAAAACATTAACTAGATGTCTGGTAACTAGTATTCACATAAGTTTTTCTTAAAACCCATAATTGTGACTTTGGTGATTTTTTCAATATGTATCTGCAGATGGCATTATTTCAACAAAAAAATTCATTACATCCAAGTGGTTGGGAGATAGTCAATAATAATATAGGAATGAATATAGTCTAAAAAGAGGCTTCAACAAATTTATTGATATACATAGCATTCCATTAAAAAAAAGGCACTTGATCCTGTCATTTTCTCTTGGATAGCCTTGTGTATTCGAAAATAATTTCCGGTTATAGACTTTCTTTATCTAGTTTACTTGTATTTTTTTTTTTTAATTTCTAGCTAGAAGTCCGACGCACTATTGCCCTACCGTATATAATGAGAAATAAATGCTTACAACATAAGCATCAAATTTCGGGTTATTACGAATCTGTAGTAAGTTATGAAGTCGAACTTAGGTAGTTATTGATGTCGTGGAATTATTTTGTCTTTGAGGTTGGTCTATTTTGCTTGTTTGTTAATTGGCCATTAGTCGCATTCACATGTAACAACTTTAATTGCTCATAGCTTATTAATGAGTGAAAATCGGACAGATATTCCATACTTATTATAGTTTTATTTTTAAAAGTAACTCTAAAGTTTTTTTTAACCCTTAAATAACTACGCTGTGTATACCTTCATAAATGACGACGGAGGTCTCTCAGGGACCCCAAAATATTTTAAGAGTTACTTTAGGCTTAAAGGTTTGACAAGTAAAAACAACAATATTTTAAACATAATATATATTTTTTAACAAAAGAACAAATGATAAACACATTTTAGAAACATAAAATACAAAAATAAAAATAAACCAAAAGTACAAAATTATTCGCCTTCTTGCAGATGAGCTGTACACCTTACGGTGGAATACGTATGCCTGTGGTTTGTATATATTTCTTGCACTCGTCGCACTTTATATTAACTTTCTTGCCGCTTGATCTTGGACATAAGTGGCACCTTCCGCGTTTTCTCTCATTTTGTGGAATAGGCACTTCGGCTTGTATTGGACTGCTTACTCCGCATGCAACTATTGCTCTGTATACACCAGGATTGTTCTTCAAGTCCGGAATTCGCCGTTCCATACTAGGTTTGCCTAAACATTGGAGGAACAGTTTTCTTGGTGACGATTTTTTCTTATAATCAGGATTTTTGGCAACATATATGATAAAGCTATTCAATGCGGCACTGTCAATAAGGTTCATCATGAATAAACGAAAAGGCCAGCGGGAGATACGACGGGCGCACGTATATTCACGTATGAGCTTATCAGCATTATCAACAGCCGGCGTTAGAATGTAATATAATGTGGCGTTTCTTTGATTCGTCTTCAGCAATAGATGGATCTGCATGCTGAGTAGATAAAACATGAACCAATTTGTTTTTTTTTTTTCGGTGTATAAGCTACCATGGAAATTTGTTCCGGAAACACAAACTCTGACGAGAAACTTCTCTTCCTTTCATTACATTCAGTTCCTTTGGAGTGTCCGGTTTAATTTTCCCTACGGTTCCAAGTAGAGTCATATTGTTTGACAGTAAAAATTCAGCTAAAGATGTCGACGTAAAGAAATTGTCGGTTGTAACACCACGACCAGTACCAACTAGAGGTGAAACCAATTCAGAAACTACACGAAAACCTTTATTTTTTTTCTGGTTGACCGCCGGGTTGCTTACCGGTGTAAACTTGGAGATTATGAAGGTAAGTAGTCTCAACGTCTGCAGATGCCCAAATCTTTACACCGTACTTAGCAGGTTTAGAACTCATATACTGCTTGAATGAGCATTTGCCGCAAAAAGTAACTAGTTGTCTACTGTCACCGTTTTGTGGGAAATAAAGGCTTTCTTGCAGTTAGTTACAAAGGCATCCCATATTTCTCTAAACGTAGCTTAATTTATCTGTTTGCCTTCTCTTCTGTCTCGTATTTTTGTCGTCAAATCTTATGAATTTACTGAACATAATAAATCTATCTCGGGGTATGGACGCTGTAAATATATTGCGACGTATGGATTCATCGGTACTCCACATTTCTTTTACATTTTCTTTTCGGCAGCGAAGAGCTCCTGCAGAAATTAAGACACCAATAAATGCATCGAGCTCTACGATATCAACATTTTTCCAGGTTTTCTGTTGTTGATTAGCGTGTGCCTTGTTGTATATTTTATAAATACGGATTACCTCCTCATTCGTGTGTTTACAGATTTTTTTCTTTCCAGGACAAGGTTGAACACTTCAAATATTCCATTGGCTGAATTTGTATATATTGTTGGTCCAGGTTTAGTTATAACAATATTTCTCAATGGACGGCGGGAAGGGTCTTAATATTCACAGCTCCAAATACGCCCCGATTTTGCTACATACTGTTTCTGGTTGCCATCTTCTACTTTATTTCTTTCTCTTGTTGGTTCTTCTCCTTTTTCCTCTTCGTTCTCAAGAAGCTCATATTCATCTTCCTTAATCTCTTGTTCACAATTGTCTTCTATTTCTGATGTGCTATCAGATTCATCAACAAAATTGGGATCGCGATCTTCGGTGTCACTCAGATTTAGTACATCGATATCACTATCTTCATAGAAACGGGACGGTAAATCTTGGAGTTCTTTTTGGCTTAACATCTTTTTGTTGCGTTTGGACATTTTAATTTACAAAGATATCTCTTCTATAGTTATATTATATACCTGAAACAATTTTTTACTTTTTTTACAGATTAATAAATGTGAAACATAAGAGACGTCGCGGGATCTTTGAAGGACCCCAGACAACTAATTATTATTTTTGTAAAAAATTCACTCAAAAATGTTCACATATAGATTATACTATTTGTCAAAGATAGGAAATCAGCTATCTAGAAGTAGAGCACGCAGTAAATAATATTTTGAAAAATAATTTGAAAAATGTGAACCTAGGGTCCCTGAAGGACCCCGCGCCGTACTTTAAGGGTTAAGAAGTGAAGCACACAGCACATGCACTTTTTTTGTTTAATTTTTAATATATATTTTTTTTATTGTTATAGGATTCGGCCACAAACACCCCGCGAAATAATTGATATGTGTCACGTATGCACGACCGTCACACCAGGAGAACCACAAGTCACTCTAGGAAACGATAAATCATTTACATATAATTATGTATTTGATATGGAATCTAATCAGGAATCTGTATATGAAACATGTGTTGGTTCTCTAGTCGAATCTTCCCTTGACGGGTAAACATAACTCACACTTTTTCAGTATTTATAATATAATTTTGCTTATGGTTCATTGCAGAGATATGAGAAATATTATAAACGCCATAAAATTACCGACAAAGATGCCGCCGAGTGGCATCATTCTCGGTGATTGAATTGTACTTTTTATATGACGTGTTTTGTGTTTTGGCTAAGCATATTTACATAAATATATCAGTAGACCCTTTTTCCGCTATGAAGGATAATTTTTCACGTTGACAATTGTGATTTGGGAATTTTCCTTTTTCCCTCATAATTGTGTGTCACAATATAGTAATTTGGCTAATTCGTACCTATAATCTATAGTCGAAGAACACATTGTAGTTCAATTATCTGAAATGTCAATATTGAGATATACATTCAAAACGTACAAGAAAAACGAGATATATATGAGGTTAACTTACAAACTAATACGCCAGGTTTATAAAAAAAAAAATTAAAAATAAATAAATCTGAATCGTATGATTCAGATTTATTCAACCCTCAACTTAACTGCAAATATGTTAAAACGGCGTTGAAAATTTTTTAAAAATTACGTATTTATAACATGTGTCTATTGTAAACCAATCACTGAAATTTGATAAGAATACTATTATTTAATCCAATGCAATCTTGCTTCTAGATTGAGTAGTTGTTTTAATAGTGTCTGCGATATAATGTATTTGAAGTGTCGTGTTTGATTTATTATCAACCTAAAACTTTTATACTATCGCATGCAGATAAAGATGACAGTATAAAATGTAAGAAACTATATATTAGGTTTGAATGGATGCTTATGCTTATGTAATGTATTTTTTTTTCTAGAAATGCATAAATACAAAGCAAATAAAATGTCAGATTTTTTAAAATAGGCACAATAAAAAAACATAATTTTTTCTGCTTCTCCATCTCTAAGATATTCGTGGTTAAACTGAGGGCTTAATACATTTTTGAATCGTGTAGTAGAATCAATACCGATAATTTAGAGGCCGATACAGATATATGCATACAGAGTGTCTCAACACTAACGCATATCGCCTTGGTATTTGACACAAATAAAAATAAATCTAAATTGTACAACGACAATATGCAGTGTTGATATTCTTACATGATTATTCTAAACACAATGTGTTAATAAAATTTTAACGACAGACAATAAATATTTATAAATACAAAAATTTTTTAAACGATAGTTTCTCAAGGATTATTGCCTTGTTGTGTCGTTCATATTTGAGGTGTTGCCACCATCGTTGTTGCTGAGGGCAGCAATCTCATATTTCATGATTTTTCAGATTATTTACATTATTTCTTCAATAATTGTTAATTTACATGTAAAAACAGTTGAAAATTGTATTAATATTTATAATAGTTAATTGTTAATTTGTAATTTTTGGAAATACTTTCAAAGACATTGATTTTCCCTTATATTTTTATAAAACCCAAAAACAAGGAAATGATTTTATTTAAAAGTGGTTGAGTAATAATGAATATTAAGAATGAGTTATGTCAAATTTATTTCTACAAAATTATTTATTTTATTCAGACTATATCGACCTATACATCGGCCAGTAATTATTATCGGCATATCGGCCATAAAGGCCATCCCAGTATATACCGGGTGTAACAGGATCATGGTACACCCCCTTTTCTCTTTTACTTTTGAAGATAATTGATTGAAATTTGGGCTATCCTATATACATAATAAGCGGCACTTTTTAACATACAAGTAATTTTTTTCACTTCCGATTTCGCCGGAAGGGACACTAACTTTCAATTTTTAAATGGAACACCCTGTATATTATTGCATTTTTGAATTCTGCATAATTTTCTGAATCCAACGATACCGAATGAGTAACATTTCAAACGTCAATATTTTTTATAATATAATTTTTAGCTTTCCATTTAAGTGTGCCATGACGGTTCCAATTTATTCTAAAAGACACGTATAATGCTAGAAAAATCGAAATCTCGTCAAAGATACCAAATTACGTGATTTATGAGCAAATAAAGTTCATCAAAATGGTTTTTGGGGAAAAACTCAATTTTTTCAAATTGAACCATATTGGTACCGTGGTACCATTTATTAGTACTATTAATAAGGAATTTATTTGTATGTTGTATTAAAATGTGCTATAAATACAAACAAAATTACAGCTAAAAGAAAATGAGAAAATACCGGAAGTGAGAAAAAATCACTTGTATGTCAAAAAGTGCCGCTTATTATGTATATAGGATATCCCAAATTTCAATCATTTTCAAAACTAAAGGAGAAAAGGAGGGTGTAACATAATCCTGTTACACCCTCTATACTGGAAATGTCATATTGCCTAATAGAAAGTAAAATTATACACATGATGAAATATGGGCTTGGCAAAGTTTGAAAAAGGTACCTACTTTACGCAAGTATAATATTTAGCTAACTTGTAAACTATTACAGCTAAGGCAAATAAGACAAATAATCGCTCTGCTAGAGCTGGTCATGTTAATCTGTTTTTGTGTTTAAAAGCCGGGACTTCGTAAATACACTGGTCGACAGTGATTTTGTTAAATAAACAATTTTTGCTATTTCTTGTGTTTTTGAAGATGCGGACTGTATATAAAGTCACAATTTCTCTATCAGTCTCCTTATTTTTCATAAAGTACTTCGCTGGTCTCAATAATACTATGACTTTCAGATGATGTTTACTGAACCTCACTTACATAGATAATCGGGCAGAATTAAATGATTTGGTTCTTGATCTCATTTTCTTAGAACTTCAAGCTGAGATAATAGCTTCAAAATTGAGAGAGTGGAATCTTTTACAAAAGGGTACCAAAAACAGTACTCTCTATAAAAGGCAGCATGTATTTGAACACATCTTCTCTAAGAAGGATAACTACAATGATGTGGAGATTCTCCAAAACTGAGTATGAAAGCAGTCATAATGGAAATAAGTGTCCCTCGAACCCCTTGCTTATGCTCCTGAAGGAGTCGCACTAAAATATTACTCTTGTTGACTTATTGTATACAGTATAAGAAATATTTATGGCATTTTTGTTGCTTCCTGTGTGAACGAGACAGCAGACGCAGGAAAAGTTAAAGTACTTCAAAAAGCAGTGATCAAAGAGAGATGCACTCATTTTGGGAGAGACGAACGTTAAATGTGAGCCATTAGTACTAAGAGAGAAAGTTTATCTTCCACCGTTACGTATCAAGCAAAGTTTGATGAAACATTTTGTCAAAGCGATGGATCGTAATGGCCAAGGTTTTCTTTTCTTGAAGGGCAAGTTTCCTAGAACAAGTGACGCAAAGATCAAGGAGGGCATATTTGTCGGTCCATAAATAATGGAACTAATGTATTTGATTATAATTTGAATAAAGCTAAAGCGGTTACATGATTATCTTTTCAAAAAATGGTAAAGTACTTCCTTGGAAACCACAGAGCCGATACCTATAGAAAACTTGTTAATGAGCTCCTACAAAATTACAGAAAGCTTGGATATAATATGTCTGAAAATATATTCCCTAGAATCGCATTTGGACTTTTTCCCAGAGAACCTTGGAGCTGTAAATGACAATCATGGCGAATGCTTCCACCAGAATACATCTACCATGGAAAAGCGCTACTACGGAAATTGAAGCCCGAAAATTTTATCGGACTACTGCTGGACTCTCAAGAGGGATGTTCCTCAAGCGGTGTAGAGCAGAAAATCTACAAAAATATACAACTTTTTCTGCTCTCACAAAAATATTAAATACTTAAAATCTATGCCCCATAGAGAAATTTTGTTTACATATTTGAAATCAGCACAAAAATACTACAAGAATCATGTTTTCATTTCCTTTTAATAGGAAAAAAATGTAAATTTGCCGATCAGTGATCATTTATCTATTCGAAAGGCTCTGATTTTACTTAGCTCCGTTAAAAAAAGTAAACGGTTATGATTATCTAGAAACGCGCTTTTGAGTATGTAATTTTCTACCCATGAACTTGTAAAATCAAATTTAAAAATAAGCCTCAAGTTAGTCAAAGAAACGAACAATAAAACGCTTGTTCCGCAAAGTAGACAAGACAATGAAATTTCATTTAAGTTAGAAATTTGTTATGAATTTAAAACAGTTCCAAACTTTGTTAAATTGAATAAAGATCCTTTGTTGCGATGATATACAGTTGACCGCATTTATTTTGTGACATTTTTTTTACTTTTACCACCGCGTTTGATTTTGAGGAGCAAAAGCAAATCCGTGATTTTAAAATTCGCTCTGTGTGTTTCCTTCAAGTGTATGTCATAAATTGTTCTTAATAGTGTGTCAACTTATTTTAATCTAGCAAATTTTACTAATTTTCAAAAAACCTAACTTGTATAATCTAAAAATTCAGACAATTGTTTTCATTAGGTATAACGCCACAGTTCTTGCTTACGGACAAACAGGGTCAGGAAAAACATACACTATGGGATCGGGATTTGATGTGGAATTAAAAAATGAACAAAAAGGTATCATTCCCAGAGCCATTCATCATCTTTTCGATGGTATCCATTCTCGAATTGAAAAAGCTCAAGAAAGCGGTCACTTACCGCCTGAATTTAAAGTCACTGCACAATTTATGGAGCTGTACAATGAAGAAGTGATAGATTTGTTTAATCCCTCCTACAGTAAAGTAAGTCTCATAGAAGCAAATCTTAAATAATTTTCTGATTAACTGAACAATCATTTTAATTAACTTTTATCTAAAATTGGCGAATAATATTGACTTTTATTACTATAGGATTCGATAGAATTGAATAATGAAGGAATAATCCAAATTTTTTTCAAACGCTTTCTCTTGTTTTAATTATTAGTTTCTATGATACTATTGTTCAAATTTAAGGGCCAATTTTTGAATCCTATAGTAGAGACCCTAATAATAAAAACTTGTTTTCGAATTACAGGTGTGAATTAATTTTAAACAACGTATTTTCTAGGAATATATTACGTACTGTAGGAACTGCTTCTTTATTATTTCGTTCAACGTTATTGCTTTGAAAATTTTTGTTGTTATTTCATATTTTAAAACATGTTTTTACATATTTTATATTTGAACTATAAAATTTACTCGATGGCCAACACAAATCTCGTCGCTATTAAACTTTTTCTATTAATAATAATGACAATCAACTAAATGAAATGCAATACTGCCTTAAACCTCTTTGTTCTCCCATTACCCTGTCATCAATATTCTCCAGACGACATAATTCTTAACGTAAACCTAATGTAAAAATTTAACTATCACAAAAAAAACGCAAATTGTCCTTGTTGCTAATTGTATTACCATATAGTTGTCCTCTCTACTTGGTCATATTCACCATATATCTTGGTTTTAGCTCCTTAAGTTTCGGACGATGAAATGTGAAATATTACGTCTTACTATGTGGTTTGTCAATTATTTCCTAAGTTACCTATAGCCATAAATGCCACTGATCTATGCATTTTCTTTCGATGACAAAGTAAATTAAAGTTCACATCCTCCGATAACGGTGAATTAACTGTTAGGAGTGGTTTCTTGTTTTTTTCAGTTCATTTTATCACAAATTTTCTGTTACTGATACTTTCAGCACCCGATAATACATGTATATGCTCCCAATTTCCATATTCTTCTATTAATGTTACAGCATTTGCGTCTCTTTCCAACATTACTCGACGACCATCATAGCTTTGTTCAGAATTTTATAAACACTTTGTGTATGTCTATTATTTTCATATACAGTGTGATCCATAGGTAACGGTGGATTCCTGACATTAAAATTTTACGGTTTAGTTAAAGTTACCTTAGTACAAAAGGTGATATTAACAGGGTGTCAAAGTCATATTGCATTTTCAATTTTCTCACAACTTTTGAAGTGTTTTAAATATTGATGTGAAAATTGGTGAGTAGGGATTTTTTCAAATCCGTTCCCAATTTTTGTGTAGATACTAGAGGGAGGCACATGCGCCCTTCATTCCCTAAAATCGCCGCAATTTTTCTGTGCCTACATGCATGGCACTTTTATTTAAAAAAATCTAACGCCCCAGCTTTTCCAAATAAAAAATGCATAATTTGTAAATGTCGTTAAAGTTGAGATATTTGCTATGTAAGTAGTAGATGCAACAAAGTATTCACTTTCTTGCGATTGTAGAAATCTAAAGAGAAAAATTTTACGAAAAATGTTAAAAAACGAGCTTAGGATCACGATGTAAACAAAAAATAATGCAGTTTTCAAAAACAAAAAAAATTTGTGGAAACATTTTAGAAGCGTCTTTTAAAGGCTAGATTCCTAGCTAACTATCATTTATTACTGTTGAAACTAGAATTACATATATGCATATATTCTAAAAACTCTCCCTACGCATTTTAGATTAAATTTACATTAAAAACAACACTCAATCATTTTAAACACAAAAATCTAAATAAGGAATCTCACTGTGACCAGTTCTTAGTAATGTTATGTTTATAAAATGACCTCGAATTCAGTAATTACAAATTATTTATAATTTATTTTTAGGATAAGGCTTATAAAATTCATGAAGACCCTTATGGCGGCATTCAAGTCAGAGGAGTAACATTTAAGACTGTTGTGTCAGCGGAAGAGGCACTTCAGTGTTTGAGAGTTGGGGCTCTTTCCAGAACTACTGCAAGCACTCAGATGAACACACAGTCTTCTAGATCCCATGCAATTTTCACGTTGCACATAAAACAACAACGACTGGTACCTTCTGAGGAAGAATCAACTAATGAATTCGAAACCCTCAGTGCCAAATTTCACTTTGTTGATTTAGCTGGTTCTGAAAGACTTAAAAGGACTGGTGCCACTGGGGAAAGACAGAAAGAGGGCATTTCTATTAACTGTGGTTTATTAGCTTTAGGGAATGTGATATCGGCACTGGGCGATAAGTCAAAAAGAGCATTACATATTCCTTACAGGGATTCAAAACTAACCAGGTTGCTTCAGGACAGCCTTGGTGGTAATAGTCAGACTGTGATGATTGCTTGTGTTAGTCCAAGCGACAGAGACTTTATGGAGACTTTAAATACCTTAAAGTATGCCAATAGAGCAAGAAATATTAAGAATAAAATATTTATTAATCAAGATAAGAGTTCAAAGACAATATCACAACTGAAACAACAGATTGCACAATTACAATTAGAGTTAGTAGAATATAAACAGGGTAAACGTATGGTTGGAGAAGATGGAACTGAAACTGTCAATGATATGTTCTATGAGAATAACATGTTGCAAGGGGAAGTGAATAATCTGAGAACTAGGGTAAAAGCAATGCAAGATACTATTGATGCACTGACACTTAAAAATACTAATTTGTTAGTCGAAAAAGAAATAGGGGCTTGGATAGGCAGTAGCTCTGGCCAAGACCATGACGTCGCTTATATGGTGCAAGGTTACTTAAAAGAAATTGAAGAACTAAGAGCTAAATTAATAGAGTCTAACAATACTTGTGAACAATTAAGGAAACAACTGAATCGCCCTCATGGATTACACGCTACGACGTCTGCGTTGAATTCATCAATAGAAGAAAATACCTCGCTTATTGAAAAAGCTAAACAAAATCTTCAAAAAGAAAAAGAAGCACTCAACCGTAGATCCTTAGAACTAGAGAATGAAAGTGATGGTGAAAGTGACGATGATACAGACAGCGAGAGTGATGAAAAAGATTTGCATAATGAACTTAAAGATGAGCTGATAACTCTAACAAATGACATTGACATGAAGCAAAAGTTAATAGATGAATTAGAATTGTCTCAAAGAAGAATGCAAACCATGAGACAGCATTATGAGGATAAATTAATGCAGTTACAGTTGAGAATTCAAACTACCCAGGAAGAAAGAGATAAAATATTACATTCTTACAGTGCAAGTCCTGAACCATCTGATAAAATTAAGAAAGTTAAAGATGAATATACTAAAAAGATATCGGATATGCAGAAAGAATTAAAGAGGTTACAATCGGCTCAGAAGGAACACGCTAGACTTGTTAGAAGTCAAAGTCATTATGAAAATCAATTGAAATCGTATAAAAATGAAGTATTGGAAATGAAAAGGACTAAAGTACGATTAATAAATAAAATGAAAGAAGAATCGCAGAAACACAAAGAATCAGAAATGAGGAGGTTAAGAGAAATAGCACAATTAAGAAAAGAATCTAGAAAAAATGCTAATGTTATCAAAACAATGCAGAATGAGAGAAAAATTAAGGATCAAGTATTAAAACGCAAACAAGAGGAAGTGTCAGTATTAAGAAAAAATCAAAGAGGAAGGCTTAGTCTAAGGGCAGCTGGAAGAATTACCAAAGGCTTTTCCGAAAAATCTGCTAAACAAAAATGGCTCAGGTTTGAGAAAACGATTAATAATATAGCTTTAAGTAAAAAAGGTTTGGTGGAACAAGAAGTACGAATGGAACATTTTCTCGAGAAACGTGAAACGCTAGGTAAAAGGAAGATAATACAAATATAAATACCTATATAGAAATATGTTTCATTTTTAGGTAAAGAATTGGATGTTTTAGAACAAAGGAGGGAACAAGCTGTGACGCGGAATCAAGATACAACACAACTTGATAGTTATATTGAAGATATAAAAGAAAATATAAATTATGTTCAAGAAACTATTAGCGAAACACAGCATAATGTTATAGAAATTGAAGAAACACAAGATACAAATGGAAATACAGATTTGCAACAAATTGTGACCTCAATATGTGACGTCGATGAAGCCAAATATATTATAGAAAAAATTATACACTATGACTCTTAGTCAAAGTCATGCTGTTGCCCAAAGAGATGCCAAGTTAAAAGAAAGTGAAGCTACTCTTGCCGAGGTAGCAATAATATTGATACATCGTAATTCTGGTAAACTATAATTTTGTTTTTCAGTTGCAACAAGAAAATAATGTCAGAGGCCAATTATTGGATCACGTGCTTCATAATGAAATTCCCATATTTTCCAAAGAACTTATAACCAGTATTTCAAGTAATACAAATGATACCACAAGTTCTAATTCATCTAGATCTTCCTCTCCAGCCCCTCTGGACTTGCAGTAAGTATTCGAGGATTTTACGTATTCCTACATAATTTTGAATCTTTCTGGTCTAATAATCAACTCAAACGATAACACAAAGGAACAAATTAAACACCTTGTACAGTGTAGTAAAAAATATTAATCTACTAAGAACCGACTTTTTCCATCTCCCATTAAATCTGTTTTATAATAAGTTCTATATTAATACAATTGTGTCCAAAGAAACTATCTACCGAATAAATTTCCATTTCTAATTACATTTATTTGGTAGATAGTTTCAGTGGATACAATTGTATCAACAATTGGAACTTATTTATCAAACAGATTTAATGCGCTTTAGAAAAAACCGGCCCTAAATCTGAAATATATTGACATGTGAAATAAACTAATTGAATTGTATTAGTTTAAATAATTCAATTTAATATATATATATATATAATTACACATACATGTAATCATCTGTTGGTTTGATATCAATAAATTGAAACTGGCGTAGCTGGTAGCTACGTACGATTTGCTTTTCAGTCTTATTTTTTTTTCTGGTGAATATTCAAAATGACTCATTCTCTTTTAGTTTATCTGTTCCTGAATCTCAAGCTCATACTCATTCGAGCCGATCGAAAATAAGAAGGAGGACCGCTCAGCCAGCCGAGTTACTCTTTGGTTTGCACACTCAACCAGCAATGACACAGTCTCAAGATTCTTCCACGTTGAGGCTGGATTATGGTCTACAGCGGATTCCGAGTGTTCCTGGAAGTCTTAAGTTAGTGAATTTATACAGTTATTAATTATATTAAAAATTAATGCTCTCTTGGGTAAACATTAAAAGATACAACCAACCTTGATTTATTCTTTAACTTTTTGCCTAATATGTTCTATCATTACAGGTTGAATTCTTGATGATACATCAAATACGAGTGTCATCCAGTGAAGATAATAGTCCAGAAAGCGAAAGTGTATTTTCATATACATTTGTAAATCAGTTTCATGTCATTAACTTCATCAATATTTTTAAATTAATATTATTTATATCCTTTTTAGTGAGTTTATTGTTATTTTACTTATTGTTTATTTAACAATGTATCAAAATAGAAAATAAATTAGAAGTAACGAATTTGTATTGTTACAAATATTTTTTTATAGAAATTAACTATTTTGATACATTTTTTAAATGAAAAATCATATTTAGCGTATGATGTGAACTATAGTGCAAACTTTTAACCAAACATTACATCTATTTTAAATATAAAGCAGTAATTGCATCAATAGAGTCGTTCGGCTTTTTTAAATAATCATTAATGCATTCATTTTTATGTTTTGTAATTATTTATTTAATAATAAGTTAAAAATTTATATTGATGTGCACTAATATTTAAAAAATAAATGTCTGTTCGTAATTCTTTGGTTTAATTTCCTTAATTTTAACAGTTTTCATACTAATAATATTAAATTTAATTCCTCATTTACACAGGTTGGGTATATTCAAGGAGCTGAAATCGGACCCAACCTATCCCCCCCCACTTGTTGTGTTTATAAATTAAATAAATGAATTACGTTTGCAACAAGAAATTGCTAAATCCTAGAATACTAAGCGAGACAATTATATGGACCCACCCTTCTGAAAGCAAAAGTAAACTGCTAAAAAAAATAAAATTTGGAAGGTATATGTGCATATTATGGACTTTGGAATTTGTATCACTGTTATCTCGAACGCAGACTAATGCAAGACAGATATAGTGAGTGAACACTCACTATGTCTGTCTTGCTTAGTCTACTTTAGGCTAGCTTGGTTTGCTATTATTATTTGTCTTTTCCATTGCTTACGGCATAACATAACAAGTTCGAAACCGGTCTATGTCTAGTGAGGAATTGACAAATGATCTTAGCTACCAAATAAGACTTGCAGGTTTAATTCAATGCAGGTCGGGGCTTTTGTCAGCTGAGTAGTTGTTTCCTGTAAATCTTATTCAGTATATAGTTTAGCCCACCAAGGTTAGAGGTCGTAGCTCTTGGTACCTGCTTTGCAGGTCGCCATCAGTCACTAACACACTAGTGATGTCTGACGGATAGTAGCACACTGACTACCGGAGGGAGACTTTTATCACTCACTATGTCTGCCTTGCTTAGTCTGCTTTAGGCTAGCTTGGTTTGCTATTATTATTTGTCTTTTCCATTGCTTACGGCATAACATAACAAGTTCGAAACCGGTCTATGTCTAGTGAGGAATTGACAAATGATTTTAGCTACCAAATAAGACTTGCAGGTTTAATTCAATGCAGGTCGGGGCTTTTGTCAGCTGAGTAGTTGTTTCCTGTAAATCTTATTCAGTATATAGTTTAGCCCACCAAGGTTAGAGGTCGTAGCTCTTGGTACCTGCTTTGCAGGTCGCCATCAGTCACTAACACACTAGTGATGTCTGACGGATAGTAGCACACTGACTACCGGAGGGAGACTTTTATCACTCACTATGTCTGCCTTGCTTAGTCTGCTTTAGGCTAGCTTGGTTTGCTATTATTATTTGTCTATTCCATTAGTTATAGCATACTGACAAGGATATAACAAGTTCGAAACCGGTCCACATGTATATGAGGAATCGACAAATGATCTTAGCTACCAAACAAAACTTGCAGGTTTACTTTGATGCAGGCCCGGGGCTTTTGTCCGCTGAGTAGTTGTTTCCTGTAAATCTTATTCAGCAATTTTTATTATGTCTACCAAAAATATAGTTTATGGTAAAAATGAAATAAGTAAATTGCAACCATAAAACTCTGACATATCACAGAATACATAGTTGAATAGTAGAGATTTTAATTTATTTTTTTAATGAATCAGTACAATAAAAAATTTACCCAATTTTCTATTAAATCCGGTAACTTGTAAATTTTGATACCTGAAAATGAGGCATACTTCCTACCTGTATTGTAGACTTACTGAGGTGGAACAAGGTTATTTCTATTACGGGTCTATTGTGTGTGTACATTTGTGCGATTGATTATAGATACACTAGTCCCATTTTTTATAAATATTCTGGCATATTTTGTAAACATATAAATTGCAAAGGGTAAGGATTTTAATGTGTTTGAAATATTCTGCGATTCTCTGTAATTTAAATAAAACATCCTTATAGTTCCTTTTTTTTTGCGATAGAAAGGTGTAACGAAGTGATTTTTCCGTTAATGATTTTCTATTGTAATAGGACCGAATTAGGTTCTTATTTCACACACGGTATACTATTACTAGTATTAATATTTCTTTTAAAACCGTTTGAACTAGTTAAATTCATTTTACAAATCCAGTATTTGGATAACAATTCTTTCTCAAACATAATTGTTTCAAACAGGTTTCTTTTCGGGGTAATCTTAGTTTATTTTATTATCTTAATGATAAATCAATTATTGTGTTTATACTCAACCAAGTAAGAGGAAAAGAAGTTTAATTTAATTTTATTTAATTTCAAATCAAGTTGAAATCATTTATTCATGGTAAAGATATATCCTAATAATTTACCAGATAAGTTATTAGTTGATTTATTTTAAATATCAGTACATGGTCGTTTCAAATTATTTCTTTTCAGAATATAGTTTATGAGAAAACGATTCCCAGCCATGGAATGGAATATTTTATAAACATTTGTTTATATTAACGCCAGGAATTTATTTAAGTACGATGCGCCGAGCTAGCTTAAATAACGTTTGCCACGGACAGCAGCCAACAAATGCGCGCAGATCCTCACCACTATTTTCGCCAGAATTTGGGTATAAATTAAAACGCGCCGATTAAAGAGGGAATTCTCCAATCAGTGCTCAAGTTAGCAGCACGCAGCTCCCGATCTCCAGTGTGCTCCTCAATCCGGTAGTGGTAAGAAGTTTAAGAATTAATTTGACCGTTTTATTTGTATTTCCGTCAATAACCGATTGCCTGCTTTACTATTCTGTCCGTAAATTATCGATTATCTACGAATGCCTGCTATTCCGATCGACCAGGGATATTCGGGAAATTTCATGACTGATTAGTAAAACTAGGGTTATCTATTTAACGGCTAGCATTTGCGCTGACGTAAAGATATAACTCCAAGGCCTCGTATGTGGATAGAGTTCCATCTCAGTTATAGTTTAATTTCCAGTAACGTTCCAAGACCTCGTCTGTGGATAGGACCTCACTAGGTAAACTCGAAGCGGCTAAGTGAGGTTTTAGGGCCTCGTATGTGCATAGAACCTCACGAAGTGCTCTGGGAAGTAATGTATTAACCGATCTGCCCGCCAACCGTGCTCACTGAACATAAATTGTAAAGAAGATAAGCTTGAAGTTGAGGTGATAACTTATCGCACTGAACTATAATTACAGAAAGTTAACATCCGTGTATCCACGCATATCTCTGGTATAGTTAGTTTAAGGGACAGTTTATACTAAACTATGAGTTAGTAAACTACAGTGCTATAGAGTTAGAAGTTGTCGACGTAACGATACAAATCTAAGGCCTCATATGTGGATATAGTGCCATCTCAGTCATAGTGTCATTATTACCAATGAGGTTCTAAGGCCTCGTCTGTGGATAGGACCTCATTAGGTAAACGCAAAGCGGCATAAGTGAGGTTTTAAGGCCTCTGATGTGGATAGAATCTCACGACGTGCCCCGGAGTGTAATGTATTAGCCGTTCCGTTCGACACACGTAATCAATAAACCCTAAGAAGGGACATTAGGAGCTGATCTTAAAATATAGCATACTCGCGATTAGGCAGTCATATATAACGCCTGTCCCTGGACTAACATCCTACCGCTGTGTCACGCCTGTACCCCGTAACCACTTACAACTGGATATTGCTGCACCGACCGTTTGCCGTAATAACATCTCATTAACCGCTTACGTTAGATACCAGTAGTAGTTGTTGCCGTACCCTTGCTTTATTTTGAATCACCACTTGCTTGCCTTTGTAAATGCTTGTAGTAATCATTTGAATATTGCCGGCTCATAGTAATACCGTAGTAGTAGCTTCCATAACTTAGCTGTACTTAATATAAACGATCACCATTCTTGCATTATCATAACCTCTTGCTTGGTTCTTTGGTTGCCAACTTGTAATATAGGTTAATATTTACGCTGCATTATAACATAATTGTTGTGTATATATATATTTTTTTCTTCTGTGAAGCAGTCTTAAATAAAATTCATACCGCTGATAGAATAAAGTAGTGTCCCTACACTTTAAAAGAGAAACTGGCGCTCGAGACCGTACCCTAATAAAAAGTTCAGAGTACCGGCTGCTGTACTTAATATACCCCAGAAATCAATTGCATATTCTAATATAGTATTAAAATATTAAACCTGTTCCTTCTATGAGATAACGTTCAGTTGATTCGTCAGTTAAAAAAAAATACAATTTATAAGAAACTAACAAATTGGACTTTATTTTTGTTATAAATAGAAAACGTATATGGGATAATAAGTTGAGGAAAAAATTGTTCAAATATAATTCAAAATTAATAAAAAATTTAGTCCTTCAGTTATTGATATGAGATCCTAGGAAACATGTTTCTTCTTCTTTCCACTTTGAACTACAACAGGTGCTGTATGGGTAACATGGATTTTCTGTGAATATCTGTTCATGTAATACAAAGCACACAAGGATATCAATAAACTGAAAAAAAAAAATGATAATAACAATCAATAAAGTCTGTTACTTTGGAACTTACCATGATGTTCCACAAACTCGATGAATGGTTGCTGAGGCAAACAATGATACTATTAAGGCAAATGAAACTAAAACAAAGCTAAGTGTTATTACTTCTTAGTGTTATATATATATATATATATATATATATATATATATATATATATATATATATATATATATATATATATATATATATATATATATATATATATATATATATATATATATATTATATGATTAATGAAACAGGTCTTTTCTCACAACACTCAATTTATCCCAGTAAACACTGTTACATAACCTTTAGGTAAGTATTATATTATCTTATTTATTAATGTAACATAATACATCACATGTGACTTACATTCATATATGATTGTGACATCAAATGTTTACCACAGAAATTTTACCTTGTATTTACGTAAGGGCTATGTATATAATGTATGTATGTTATCTATGTTTCATCATATTTATTGCAATGTTATGTAAAAATTGAATTATTGTTACTTTCAAATAAAGGTGTTTTGTTTTATATATTCGTAACGTAAAACTGATCTACTTTATATGTTTTTAAAATACTATATTGTTGGTATATTAATATCACAAGAATGTTTATATTGGGATTGTTCTCAAAAAGAGAAGAACATAATTTTAAGAATCAGTTGAGAGTTGTGGGAAAAAGACAGGTTTTATTAATCTATCTACAAAACGACCTCACATTTGAAAGACATGTATTCAATCCTTATAATTGTGTAATAATTAGAGCCCGTATCTCAGGTGACATTTGCAAAGGTTTATCGAGTGTTTTCGTTTCTCAACAGATAAAAAAGGGTCCCTGACCCTCGACACAATTGAAAGATAATTACATATATACATTTGTATACTATACAGTATGTCCTCGGATTGAGTTTGCAAGAGAAACTTTTTTTTTGTCATTACAAAAATTGCTTTAGTCATAAATAAGAATGACATTAACATAAATAAAATTTCTTGTGCAAGGTGTCCAAAAAAAATCAAAAATGTGAAAATTGTCAAGAGTAAAGTACCGTTATTTTTAGTTTTACTCAAAAATATCAAAGAAATAAGAGATATTGCTTGTTTTAAAACTACCAAATGTTTTCTTGAAATGTTTTCTTAACCGCCTCTCAAGTCACCGAAGTAACTCCCAGAAAATCCTAGGATTTTGTGTTGAGTAAAGAGAGTGATGTCTGACGAATATTTCTTTTTAAAAGAGAAATGGGTACAGTGCCAGCGATAATATTATTTATCAGTTTACAGTTTAATACAAAACTTCAAATAACATATTATTTCAAAATCAACTACAACAAACATCGCCTTCAGCTAATTTAAAAATCTCAGAAAATACAAATTTGGTCATTTTATAAAAAACTAATTTATTTGAGAAATCATTATTAATAAAAAAAAATTAAAAACATCAACTACTTAAAAAAAAATTAAAATTATTACTAAAAAATATATAAAAAATCACTCGATCAATTCCCCCCATTTTCCGCGCACAACCCAATCCGAATACACAGTTCCTCAAAAGTATTTCTAACCTCATCAAGGGTTATTGGCGCAACGGCCTCTCTGATATGATTTTTTAAAACCTCAGAATTGTTCTGTATAGGTTTATTATAAACAATTTGTTTCTCCTCTTGTAAACTCAATCCGGGGACATACTGTATAGTATACAAATGTATACATGTAATTATCTTTCAACTGTGTCGAGGGTCACGGACCCTTTTGTAATCTGTTGAGAAACGAAAACATCTCAATATACATTCGCAAATATCATCTGAGATACGGGTTCGAAAATTATATTGCCTCATGAAAAATATATAAAACATAGAATCCATTCAAGCATGGGCGGATTTAGAGTTGGTACTAGAAGGTGTACTAGTTTCGTATTTAATTTAAAGTGAATTAAATTGGTCACGTCTTACAATAAGAAATTTAATTTAAAAATAAACATGCATAATAACTAACATTATATATATGAATAAAATATACTATGCACAGACTCGTATACACATTTTATATAAAAATTGACTCATACTATGCATATTTTAGTTAATAGAGAGTATATGCACATATCTCTTCTACTTTCTGCATAAACAGAGTACATTCAAGATTAACATGATCTGCTAAACATGATTACCTGATTGACATTTTCTTAATGCATTAATAATGTAAGAAGCAGTATGTTGGCCAATTTTCCATAATACATACAACACTGATCATAACTTTAAACTTAATTTTAATGAATGTGAATTGTCTCTAAGTACTTCAGCCTAAGTATTTTGAATGACTTTTTACTGACAAAAATGTTATTTGGAATAAGTATTCGAAATTTTTTAATTGATTCAGGAAACTTTTACCATTGCATACTAAATAATGGTTTCTTTTTATCGAATCAATTAAAAAATTCAGTAGATAACTAATAGCATTACTGTCTTTAATATGCCTCCACATATTTGGTGATGATAGTAGCTTACAAGTTTTATGAAGTCAGTCGAAATGTATCAACTGCATATTTGTTCCACAATTTGTTCGATTTATTTTTTGACATATTAACTGCTTCCGAAGCTGCTTCGACATTAATTTTTTTTTTGGTATGTTTTACATAGGGGTTACTAAAAAAGTTGACAGGCTGTTTAGGCTAAACGAGATTAACCTTAAATAAAAGCTGTTTTATACAACAAGGGCTTTTTGTCCATCTTATTTCAAATAGTTTACTTTAAAGAAAAAGTCCATGTTAAAAAAACTTACTTTTTATAAATCAGTTCTGTCAGTTGTATGTTATTTAGCCAAGCAATTTACATTAAAAACTTTATACGTTTACTTAGAACAGGTTCTTACCCTCGGGGAAAAGCTTAACTTGAAACGATTTACCAAACAAGCAAGTTTCTAAATTTCCAAGGGCTGTGAGAAAAAGAATAAATAACAGAGAGCCCAAGTATCCACCTAATAAAGTGTGCAACTGTGAGGAACTAAACCATGGCTTAAACATTTGCATTCCAGAAAATATTAAAACGGAACTAAATGCTGAGAGTAACAATGAAGTCCCAGTGGTAACAGCTAAAAACATTTATTTTTAATAAAATAAGTAACTCTTAACTAATCTACTTACCCATTTTTTTTTTTTTATGGGTAAATAATTGCCGGTTTTATACAGCATTAACAAACATACTACAAAATTTAGGTTATGTGTGGTGTAACTTGTCAAAAATAAGTTTACGTGGCAACAGAAATTTAAAATCTAAATAATGCACAGACTTAATACTTTCAACCGAAGAACGCAAAATGCTACTAGTTAAAAAGATATTCGTCGTTTATATTCCTTAATATTTCAGTAACGGGTGAAATATATACCTACTTTCTTTTGTTTTATTGTTGAAAAATTCACATTCCGCCCTCTATGAATGAAACGATACATTCTCAATGAAATTGTTTTCAAGGAATCTACTATGTAGTACTATGTTCTCCGTACTCATCCTACAGATTCCATTCATTTGTGAGGGGGGTGATGAAATTTGACAATATTTCTGACAGTTGTTTATTTCATTCATTTTGATTCATTTTATATTCGCAAACGTGATTTGTGAGTAGCAGGTGTGCAATTTGCAACTAAAATATCGTGCGACCGTTATCCGCGTAATATAAAAAAGTATAAGTGAATAATTAAATAAAGGTAGGCTTGTTTTTTATTTGCTACCTTACTGGTTTTAGTTTGTTGTCTTCCTGTGGGTCTACACATGTTTTTTCTAGTGTTTATTAGGCTTTAATATGATGATTGGTTAATGTTGATTTAGATTGCACGTTGAGGGCAATTTAAATCTGTTGAATAATTTATGGCTATAACAAAATAATGAATTAAAATTTGTACCTATTCCATTGAAACTTGTAAGTAATCGTAATAAATCTTTCCATTATTTTAATTTTATTGTTAGGTCTGTGTTGCCCTATGCATGTAGACATTGGAAGTGCTCAAAAACAAAGTTTATTCTACAACTATTTATACTAAGTGTGGATTGTTTGATTAAGTTTTGCAGAACGTCATAAAAATTTTTCTTGGATTGAAATAAATATGAGCTTAATCTAGTTGATCTTGAAAACTACGATTTATGTTAATACACACACTCTGCGCCTATGATCTTTAAAGTGAAACAACTTTCTAGTTTCATAATATTTTTATTGCACTTGTGAATGTTCGTCTTTTAATTTAATATTTAAATAAACACTAAATTTAATTAGTAGAAAGAAGTGTAATTTGGAAACTTTAAATTTCATAAAGTTGTAGGCAATGACTTCAGGAAGTCATTGGTTGTAGGTATTATTTGTATCATTTATACATAATGACTAGGTTACCATACGTAATATTCCTTTATATAATCAAAAATAATTTACTAGTTGTAATCCGAAAATATTTACGAGTAGGGTATTTGCCTGCTGCCTGCCGTTTTTATTTATGTACATATTACCTATAGTTAAATACTACCGAGGTTACTGCATAATATGGAAATCTTACAAAAATGTGTCAAATTTATATCTTCCCGAACTTTTTTCAATTTTCGCTTTATTAACGGTTCGGTTCCTCATTTCCAAAGTTGTGTACACAAAGAAAAACTTCTCGGCTTTTTAATATTAATTCACCTTATCAAATTTCATAGCTAGCTATGCCCTTTGATGTCAAAGTTTATGTCAATTACCTCTTTTATTATCTAAATAATCCTGAGAATCATTTTGTTGACAAATTCGATAGGCCATCGTGAGCTTAGTTATTAAGAAATTATAGCTATTTATATACAGATAAATTAACCACTAAATAAGTAAATTATTATTACCAGATACCATTACTCAAAGTACTATCAGCGGTACTATTATTTATTTATTTATTATTTCTTTAGCTAGTTCGTTTTGCATATAAGAAGAATAATTATACCATATTAAGCATTGCAAAGTTTAATTTTGTATCAATTTCGTTTCGATTTAATTTCGGTTGAATTTAAAATAACATAAATATTTGCTTAATACATATTAGTCGTCTATAATATAATAAATACCCTGTAGTAAATACCGTTTTGTTCTCGGTTTTATGTGTACATCGACTCATCGAGCATTATCTGGTTCATGAAATTTGTCCAAGATAAAATACGTAATTAACGTCAGAACAGGATTATAGAGATATATAGTTAATTTAATATCTTATTAATACAGCTGGCAAAAAATTAAATGTGTAGACAAGTCAACTGAACATTTTTATATCGGTGCAAAAAAAACTTTTCATACGTGTCTTCAATTAGCAAAAAATGATACGATATAAAAAGGCAATTTTAAAATCATTAAACTAGCAATTTTAAGTAAAAACTGTAACACCCTAATCCATTTTAAATAAAAAAACTTGTTCCATTTTGTCGTTTTTTATTAATTGTTGAATGTTGTATTATAACGAAGAAAAAATCGCTTATTTGCCTATCACCTTATGAATTCAAAAAATCGAAATATTAGTTCGGTAGCAATAATCAATACATCATTATTCCTTCAATAATTTTATTTAAATATTGTTAATAACAACCACAATATAATACCTTCAGACTCTTAATTTTTTATTACCTCTTCAGAAATCTTAGTGATATATCCAAATTTACAATTTGAGAACGGCTCTCTAATTTTTTATGTAAGAATTTTTTTTTAACAACTAAATTTGAGAAGGCTCCAGCCCCACTAGCCGCTCCATGAATACCCTACTGTCCAGTGGCGGCTGGTGGATTTAGGTTAGGCCATCTCAGTATTGGCGCATGGAACCCAAACAAGATTTTAAGGCAGGACTACCAGTACCGAATGGAGAAATTTTGCACAAAAAAAATTGAAAAAAAATTAAGAAAAAAAAAGTTACAAAAATGCTCTGCCACCCCAGATTACTTCTAGACCATTAGTAAAATATTTGCAAACTATTTTTTTTTTCGTAATCAGAAGGAACATTTATCACCCCGTTTTTTTTTTTTGGTTTTACGAAAATTTTTATTTTTTATAAAGTTGACATTTTGAAATGTTCACAGTGAAGAACTTAAATTTCAAAATGTCATAACTTTTAGAAAATCAAAAAAATGGGGTGATAAATTTTCTTTCTGATTACGAAAAAAAAATAGTTTGCAAATATTTTACTAATGGGCTAGTAGTAATTTGGGATGGCAGCGCATTTCTGTAACTTTTTCTCAAATTCTTTTCAATTTTTTTTATGCAAAATTTCTTCATTCAGTACTGATAGTCGTGCCTGGATTCCATGCTCCAATATTGAGATATGGTATAACCTAAATCTACCAGTCGCCACTGCTACTGTCCATATCTGATTTATTTTAGAAAAGTGCTTAGTGGTCGTGATTTTAAATTACTTTGTCAGGGTGCTTAGTAATCGCGAACCTTTGTTATCAAAAGGGCCTTGTGCTCAAAAAATAAGAGCACTTTCTTGAGTGCTTAGGTCTTAATGCTCGAAGCACTTTTCATCAGTGCTTGGAACAGCTCTGAAAAGGCGGATTTCCATCAAATGGATACACTTGCGACTGCATTTTGTTTGCAAAAACAGAAACGAAACAGGTTTTAAACTTCGGGAAAAAAAAACCAAAATTTCCCACAGGAAAAAAAACTCCCCCCCTTTACTATTAGGAGCCCCCCACCCACCCCCCCCCAAAAAAAAAAAAAAAAAAAAAAAAACGGCGGCCCTCCGGCCCCCCCCCCACCAAAAACATTAAAAAAAAAAAAAAAAAACAAAAAAAACCCCCCCCCCCCCTCTCCCCCCCCCCCCGGCGCCGGGGAAGAAAACCCCCGGCCCCCCCCCCCCCCCCCCAAAAAAATATATTTTTTGGAATCATATACCCGTTTCTGTTGTTTACCTAATACCCCAATTTTTTTTGGTTTTTTTTTTTTTTTTTTTTTCCTCCCCTTTTCTCCCCCCCCCCCCCCAACCACCACCAAGCACAACCCCCACACTCCCGCAGCGCGGCCCCCCCCCCCCGAGTGCAAGCAGTGAACGAGTGCAGACGTGTATACGGAAGTATAGTGCCACTGTGATCTACCCGAAGTGATATCCGAAGTTAAGCAACGGTCGGCGCAGTCGGAGCTAACGAAAGTTAAGCAACGGTTGGCGCGGTCGAGCTTGAAATATTAGTTGCCTTTTTCAAGGCTCTAATATACTTTTTGCGAAAAGAATTCAGAAGAAGAGAAATATTAGTCGTCTTTTTCAAGACGCTAATATAAAAAAGATAAAAAAAGTCTCCCTCCTGGAGACACATATTTTTGTTATATTCTGTGTGTACTAACCATAACTTCTATTTTTGAGCTTTCTTTTTCAGATAAGGCTACGCATACCCAGGAGGAGGGTATGGGAAACCATAGAGAAGTGGACGAGGACTCGCAGAGTGGTAGTTCCAGGGCTTCCACCCCATGCAACATGGATTTGGAGATTGTGGACCAAGAAAAGCTGCGCCTAAGGGCTGAAAACAAGGCACTGAGGGCCCAAATAGAAGAAATGAGCCTAAGGATGGCTCAAATGCAATCAAGGATGGACAGGCAGCACGAGGAGCTCCTGAAAGCCATCCAGGGGGCCCAAGTCGGACCCACGAAGTCCGCTAATAAGAAAAGGAGGAAGGCAAACTCCGACAGTGAAGAAGAGGAGCCCAAACAGGCCAGGACCCAGGAGGCCCGGACTCCTGAAGGCACCGAGGCCCCAGAAGAGAGTACGAGCCGGCAGGAGGACCGGAATCCAGGACCGGCCCCAATGGAACCAGCCAAGACGCCCAAGATACCGCCAGTCGTCCTTAGGAAAAAGGAAACGTGGACGGTGGTAAGCAGACGTTTGCGCGAGGCAAACGTCAACTTCAAGAAGGCCCGCGTCGTTGGTGAAGGCATCTCCATCGACCCATCAACGAGTGAAGATTATAGGAAGATGACAAAAATCTTCACACAGGAGAAAAGGGAGTACCACACCTACGCGCTCCCTGAAGAGAGGCTCCTGAGGGTAGTGATACGCGGCATCCCTAGTGGCGTAAGCTGCGAAGAGATCAAGAAAGACCTGGAAGACAAGGGCTTCTCGCCGATCTCTGTCCAGCGGATGACGTCGAGGAGGACCAAGATGGAGATCCCACTGGTACTGGTCCAAGTGCCACTGGACCAGGAGAAGATCCTGGAGGTAACGAGGTGCTGCTACCTAGTAGTCCGCACAGAGAGACAAAGGGCGCAACAGAGCGTCACCCAGTGCCACCGATGCCAGCGTTTCGGCCACGCACAGGGTAGGTGCACCGCACAGGCCAAGTGCGTGAAGTGCGGCGAGGCCCATCGGACAGCGGACTGCAAAAAGAAGCAGGACGTCCCAGCGAGGTGCGCAAACTGCCAGGGAGCGCACCCGGCCAGCTATAAAGGATGTCCCAAATATCCCAAGAAGCCCGCGGGCCCCCAGAAGCAGGCTCCAAGGACCCAACAGCCATCGAGGGAGGCCAAAAGACCCGCCACCAGCGGGCTGAGCTACGCAAGGGTAGCTCAAGGTAACGCAGGGCCGAGCGCCGGCCCTGCCAGGCAACAACGAGCACCCGTGGAGGCCCAAAACCTCACCGCGGTGCTCAAACAGATGCAGCAAATGTGCTCAGCAATGAGCGCATTTTTTGCACAGATGCCAGGCTTTACTAATCTGTAATGTCTTTTCAGGTGAAGCCGAACTTCCTGCAGATCGCCTCATGGAACGTTAACGGGCTACAAGGAAGAAAACTTGAAGTGGAGGAACTCCTAGCCCGGTACGACATAGACGTGTTGGCACTACAGGAAACGAAGATGACGCCGCTGAAGCCAGCCAACTTCCCTGGCTACCATGTCTACAGGAAGGATTACGCTGGACCAAGGCCGATGAGAGGAGTAGCCCTGCTGGTAAAGAAGTCGATCGACCACCACATCCAATCGTGCTGCCGGACATGGAAAACCTGGAAGCCACCGCCGTAGTAGTGTCAACGGCACGAAATGGCGACATTCAAGTGGTATCCTGTTATCAGCCGCCCCGATGCCGGATCCTGGACACGGACCTGGATGCAATATTCCAGGACCAGACTCAGGTGCTTGCCATAGGGGACCTGAACGCCAAGTCACAGGAATGGAACAGCAGAGTCACCAACACTCTAGGACGAGATCTGCTGAGATTCCTGGGACGACACGCTGGCAACATGCAGGCACTAGGACCGGACGAGCCGACGCACGACAATGGGATCCACCGACCGGATGTGCTGGACATCGCTATAATGAAGGAGATGACCCTCAATGCGGAAATCTCTACCAGGACGGAAGGTTCCACCGAGCATAATCCGATCTTCTTGGACCTAGGAGAGAAGGATGATGTGGACACTGGGACCTTCGTCAAAAGGAGGACAGACTGGGAATTGTTCCGTGCAGCACTGCAAAGGAACATTGCACATATTCCCAGGATTGAATCCGAGGAAGATGTGGAGAGGGCCATCACCTCCCTGGAAAACCAGATCCAGGAATCGATGGAGGAAAGCACTACAGAGACAGAGACCAGAAGGGCACCAACGCCGATGGCAAACCTCACGGAGGACCTCAGGCAGCTGATTCGGGACAGACGAAGGACGAAGAAAAGGGCCCAAAGGACTAGACTCCCTGAGGACAGGCACGCGTATAACACGCTGAACAGGAGAGTCAAAGCTGCCCTCCAGGAACACCGTCAAGAAGGATGGCAGCGTCACCTGGAATCACTGGACCCACAGGACAGGAGCATCTGGAACACCCAGCGTGCTCTGCGGAACAGGCCGAAACCAATGTCCCCAATCCACGGAGAGAATGGGATTGTCTACACTTGCCAGGAAAAAGCCGAAGCATTCGCAGACAGCTTGGAACTGCAGTGTAGGGAAAACCAACTCGATGATGAGGACGAGGACTGGGTTGATGACGTGGAACGCAGAGTGCGTCGGATGCTCCGCCTGCCAGACGATGATCACATCCGTCCGACCACTCCAGAGGAGGTCAAGGAGATTCTAAGGAGCTTAAAGCCGAGGAAAGCTCCTGGATGTGACAAGATCGGAAACATCGCCCTCAAGAAGCTACCCAGCAAAGGGGTGGCAGCCCTGGTGAATATCATCAACGGGATCTTGAGGCTCAGATACTTTCCGGACAGGTGGAAGAAGGCCGACGTCATAGTCATCCCAAAGCCAGGTAAGGAACTACTCTTTCCCTCCTCTTACAGGCCCATCAGCCTACTCTCAGCTGTGAGCAAGGTAGCCGAGCGCGTCATCTTGAGAAGAATAGAAGAGGTAACCGAAGAGCTCCAAATCATCCCGGATGAACAGTTCGCGTACAGGACAGGACATAGTACGGAACTCCAAGTGCTCAGGATCACCGAAGAAGTCACCAAAGGTTTCAACCAAAGACAGGTCACGGCGGCACTACTCCTGGACGTTGCGAAGGCTTTCGACAGGGTCTGGCACGATGGTCTACTAGCTAAAATGATGAGTATGGGTTATCCCATTGCACTCGTCAAACTAGTTAGATCATACCTGCACGGGAGACAGATGCGAGTGAAGATCAGGGACTGTGTGTCCACGTATCGACCGATGGAAGCCGGAGTCCCCCAAGGCTCTGTGCTGTCACCCCATCTGTTCGCTGTCTTCACCTCTGATCTCCCAAGGGCCGAGGGCACCGCAATGGCACTCTACGCGGACGACACGGCCGTCACGGCCAGATCCTGGAGAGCGGGAACAGCCACCAGAAGACTCCAAGAGGCAGCCTCTCTTCTGGAAGAATGGTGTATCAAGTGGAAAGTCGCAGTCAACGCGGAGAAAAGCCAGACGATTCTCTTCAGGAAAGGACGCAAGGAAACCCCCACAGGACACGTCTCCATGTTCGGCGAGGACATCCAATGGCACGATTCCGTCAAGTACCTTGGCGTAATCATGGATAAAGGCCTGACATGGAGACAGAACACCGAAGCCATCGTGGTAAAGGCCAAGCGGACGAGAGCTCTCATCTACCCGATGGTAGGGAACCAGAGCAGGCTCAGTCTGAGGAACAAGCTTCTGCTAGTCAAAGCACTCATCAGACCACAGCTGACCTACGCCTCCGTAGCATGGGGATACCAAGCGAAGACCTATCTGAAGAAGATCCAAGCCGTGGAAAACGTGGCCATCAGAACAGCGGTGGGCGCACCATGGTACGTTAGAAACGCTGACATCTTCAGGGACCTGGAGTACACACCAGTCACCGAAATCATCCGGGATAGAGCGAAGAAACTGTACACCTTAGCTGAGGAGCACAGGAACCCGCTGATCAGGGAGGCCACCTCCTATGATCCGGCCGACGCACCGAGGCACAAGAGGCCGAAGGTACAGTTACTGGATAACGGGTAAGTATAACTAATCCTTTCCTTACAGATGGACCAAACCCACTGAAAAGACATGACACGACCAACCACCCTCCCACAAACCTTGCGGGCGCCGGTCAGTAAACCGACCAGTGCCCGTTGTCCCCCTGGCTCCGTGAAGGACGAAAGTGCTAAGAAAGCACTTAGGCCCTTCACCTCCTAGAGCTACACAGTTCATCCTCACCTTGTCCGATGATCCAGATGACAATGTGTCAATTTACACTTTGCGTACTGGCAGTCAATCCCAAGTTACAGAATATCCACACAGTCCCTGACAGACAGATGACTACCCCCGGGGGTGACAAGCTGGCGAAGAAAGAAGACGAAGACAGAAGAGCGCCAGAAGAGGCCCTAGCCAGCAGGGTTCATCAGCCAGGACCCAGGGAGGTTGACCGAAATCTTCGGCACCGCTCACATTTGTGAGTGGGGCCGTTCGTAAAGTAAGTTAACCCGCCCTGCACGAGGCCGGTCCAGGTCTACAGCGATGACTAGGGTAAAAAGGCAATAGTCCTGCCTGGCCCTAGCATCCGAGACCGTCATCATGCCAAATGGATATTGGCGATGCGCTAACGACTCGCGAGTCGAATTGCGATTGCGTTGTCCTTAATGGAAACAGACAAATAAAAACCTTGGCCCAGGGGCCTTTTTCCGGGTGGGTTACAAACCGGGGGCGGGGGGGTGGGTTTTTTGGGGAAAACGCCCCTTAAAAGAAAATTGTCCGTTTAAAAAACCGTGGGGCCCCCCCCCTCCGGCCGGGGGGTTGGTTTTTTGGGGGAAAAATTTAACCATTAAAAAAAAAAAAAAAAAAAAAAAAAAAAAAACACCCCCTCTCCCCGCCAATTTTTTTCCACTGGCGCCACTGACTGACACTTGGTTTCCTGTTTACATTCGGTGAATGTGTTTAACTAATTGTAAGCGAAAAAACGTGTTTCATTTTTGTTCAGTTCGGGTGTCTACGATTAGAATTTGTATAATATACATATGTTTGTTTCAGAGACATTTTTTATAAAAATGTGGGTATATATTGTTTCAAATGTTCATATCAATTATATTTTTATATACCTCGTAGTAAACAGAATGATTTATAAAGTTTTTATCTTATTAGGTTGTTATAAATATATTATAATCATACAAATGTAACGTATATAGTAATGTAACTAATTTAAAATGATTTGACTGTGTATGAAGGGGTTCTTCAAAGACTTCTATCGATTTACATAGTTTAAAATAGAAAGATTTCATGTTTTAAAGTTAAATCTGTATCTCTGTCTTATCTCCACAGAAGTTCAATAGTCTTGTAATAAATATATTTAAATTTTCAGTGTTTGTTGCTGTTGTTATTTTATTGCTCTCGCTAAACTGGCGCAATTTTAGATGTTAATTTGTTAAAACTTTATGGTAAGATTAGATAAGAAAAGTAAATAAATGCATTATTAATTTTTATACGGGGTGTCCCATAATTGCATGTGTGGGGATGCCCTAGAAGAGCTGGCCAGGCATAAACAAGTGAGACTGGTATGAGTCCCGGGACATATGGGAGTTCCAGGCAACGAGAAGGCCGATGAATTGGCTAGACTCGGAGCCGAGAAACCCTGTCACGGTCCTGAGCCTATGTTAGGTATTTCAAGAAGGCAGGTCACAACGGCCCTTAATGAGTGGGCCCACGAGACACTGAGGACGCACTGGAGGACCAACAGGACCTGCAGGCAAACCCGAGATTTTGTGACGGGGCCGAACAAATCGAGATCGGCCTGGTTGCTGGGACGGAGTCGTAAAACTCTGAATCTCTTAATCGGTGTTCTGACAGGCCACTGCAGACTTAGGAGGCATCTATCATTGGTAGGTATTGAGGAAGACCCTACATGTCCAAGATGCAGGAGTGATGAAGAGACATCTTACCACTTCCTGGGACAATGTGAAGCGTTTGGGCGCCTGAGACACAGTATCTTCGGTTCTGAGGCGCTTCTAAGGGGAGATGAGCTCCCTCGCAATGAGTGGCATCCTGACCTTCATCAGAAGGTCGGAAAGATTCGATGAGGGAGCAAGAGAAGCACATGGCTGAGGGGACAGCTGGGGGTTGGTAAAAAGGGCCCGTCTGTGGCCTACTTGCCAGGCGTCAGCCTCCCCCACCATTACCATTACCATAATTGCATGGACCTGGAACCGCCCCAGACCCTTGAGGTTAAAATAAGTTGGAAACAGCTTTTAAACGATTTGGAGAAAGTTTGGGGTGGTAATAGAGTGGAAGTAGTGCACTTCTGGAATAAGGTTGGTTAGAAATAAAAAAAATGAATGTTGATCATTACCACGGAGTACGTTTGCTTTAGGTGGAAGAAAAAATTAGTTGATCATTACCACGGAGTACATTTGCTTTAGGTGGAAGAAAAAATTATTGAAATGGTAGACAAGAATCTGGGCACCAGTACCACCAAACCGGAATTATTAATCAATCTTTTTGATTTCATTGAAAATCTTCCATATATCCTCCGAAAGATATTAGGATCTGCTCCATCACCGCAACCAACCTGTGTTCATGCTACGAGATTAATAATAGTTTACCAAACAATGCCTTCCGGTGTATCACATGCTAGTTGAGTAATCGTCTACATATCATTTAAAAAAAAATGGGCGTAAACTAGATAAGATAATGATGATTATAAAAATAAGATAGGAGCAGAAGTGCTTGATAATTAATCAGTACAGGTGCGCATGCTGAACAGTCATTTACTCGTAATCTTATCTATCAAAATGTGAGGTCGCGGCTCCAAAAATGTCCACAAATCCTCTCCGCAAGTTCGATTTGACGTCCTCTCACTTCTGTTTTTGAATTTGAAGATCCGAAATCTAAATTTATTCGACCAGTATATATAGAATTTGAACTAAATAGAAAAAAGTACTTAATTTTCAAGACAATAAATTTATTTTAAAAAATTTGACCACATTTTTTAAATGTTAATCATACAGATAATAAAAGCAAGTAAAAAAATAAATTACTGTATCTTTTGGTAGACAATCGTTTCTATAGACCGGCAGCCGTTCAATGTACTTTCTGGGAAAAGATATTAGTCCGTTTTGCCGTAATTTTAACTGCCACATAAACTTTTAATGTCCGTGTTAATGATATACAAGCAATTCTAGGATGATTTAGAAAAATTCGCTTAAAATAATGCCACGGATTAGGCACAACTATGCGTTTCAAAGAATTGAGCATTCAGTTTGAACGCCTACGAAAAAAAAAACATTTCTTCAGTGCATGTACGTTTTAATATAGTGTCAACATTTTACAGACATATTGAATGATATAATGTAAAAAATTTACTAAATATCGGCATCATTTTCGATATAACGGTATTTGCGATTTAATTTCTCTAAAACTGATAAAACTACTTGAGCTTTTCATGAGTAATGAAAAGGAGCTTTCTGTATACTTATGTTTTTTTGTCAAAAAAAAGCTTTTTTGGTATTCTCATCATTATTAATAATATAATTAAAATATTTTCACATTACTTGCACAACAAATACCGATGCTATAAATAAATTATAGTTTTATCAAAAACAAACGAAGTACCATAAGAAATAAATAATTGCAAAAGGACAAACTCGACCTTTTCCGTAGTGAAGCGAGGAAAGGCAAGGGGTCAGTTCACTATAACCTGTCGTCATGTCTCAAGAATGGTTGACGATTTAGAAATTCAAAGTTACTTTATGACTACTGAAAAATACAACATAGGACGTTATGAGACATTTAAATACGCATATTAATTATGGAAAAATTCATCTAAAGATAAAAACAACCAATGACATTTCGGATATATTTTTTATAATAATTATTATTAATGATTGAGGATATAACTTATCAAAACATGTTTAAATAATGAGTATTTATGACATTGATTGTAGTTTGTGTTATTATCGTCTTCGTCATATAATACAATTTTCAGAGTCTTCTTCATCTTTTTCAAGGGTAAATATTAAGAGCCCTACAGCTTCATCGATAAGGTGCTCCTTTTCTGTATAGTTTGTCTTGATTTTTTTTGCATAATCGATACAGGTTATCCACACTGCTACAGGATCATGATGTATCATTTCGTAGGACATGTCATTTAAAACGAGATGTTATTTTGCTATTTGATTTTTTGCATATGGCCAAATTAGTTCGAATGCGTTAAACTCTCAATGAGCCATAGACAACCTTAACGTTATTTCCTTGGATCCCAGTCATGATAGTGTCGAGTAAATTTTTTTTTAAATGAAAAATTCTAGAAGTCTCGCTTTCGTCAGTTGTTCAAAAGTGGTTGCTCTATCTGATAAAGTTACATGCCTATTTGTTTGATCCACATAGTAGATAGATTCATAAAATTTGGATCTAGTATAGTGTGGTACGGCGTTCGATCTATTAAAATTACTAATTTTTCGGGTATTATCGATAATACAAAGCGGAACCATATGGGTAATCTATGGAAAACCATTTTCGTTTCCGATGTGTAAATTGATTACTTTTGTCCGGATACAGAAAGACGTTTAATTCCACCTTTGTGTCCATTTATCTCTTGCACTCCTCTGTATTCGTCAAAATTTTGTCGACGATCAGATGGTACGCGTTGGACACAACCAAATTTTGAGTTATTGAAAACCACGCCATGTTTTATCGGACTTTGAATTTTAAATAACCCCATAAGAAAACATCTAAAGTGGTTAGATCAGGTGATCTCGGCGTCCCCTCCTATTAATCCATCAACTGGGGAAGGTTGCATCTAGAAATTCACGAACAGCGATCGCATAGTGGGGAGGTGCCCCGTCTTGTTGAAATCAAATTATATCATTTGGTACGTCAGGGTCCTGTGGGTTGGGAAACAGAACAGCTTAAGCAGGAATAAGTTCGAATTGAAGAAACTCTAAATAGCGTTCTCCGTTTAGTGTTCCTTCAAAGAAATAAGGCCCAATAATTCGATTACTGAAAATTTCTGCCGATACATTAATTTTCTGAAGATAGTGTGCGTGAACCCCTTGCATCCAATGAGGATTTTCTGTCGCTCAGTATCTGCAATTTTGTCTATTTAAATGACCACTTAAACAAAAAGTGGCATCATTAGAAAAAAAATAATGTGTTCCATTAAATTTAAATTTTCATTGTGCATTCCATGTATTTGCTCGCAGAATTGAATTCTTCGATCAAAGCCGTCTTGCGACAATTCATGCACCAGGTGTACTTTATAAGGATGGTACTTAGCTGCTCGAAGAATTTTTGATACTGATCCCGTTGCCAAATTATAATTTCTTGAGAGTTCTCTAACCGTCACATGGGAATTCTCTTGAACGTGTAAGTGGATATTTACCTTAACATCTTCAGGTACCTTTTTTTGGTCGGCCTTTAGGTAAATCTCATACGTGACCAAACTCTCTAATTTTTTTTCAATTTTGCTCACACTAGATTGGCTAATCGGTGGACGGTCAGGATGATTCTCATTAAATAAGTTACATACCTGCTGTTGAGTACGACCTCTATCACCAAAACCAATCATCATAAGCACCCCAATTCGATCTCTTCCGTTAAATTCATTTTTTCGGTAAATAAATGTCACTTGAACTTACAGACACCTGATATTGGAAACTTGAATTACTTTTTGACAACTTAAAAATCTGTTGAACGCTTACTATGTTAGTGCAGTAAATATCTCACGTTTTTTGTAAATAGTACAAAAAGTATTCATAATAAAAACGTGTTTACTACATCTTTGGAAACGTCTTTTTATCGTCTATATAAATCCGTACAAAAATACAGGGTGTTACATTTAAAATAACAAAGTTCCGGAAAAACCGGAAGTGACACTTTTTTGAAAAGTAAATGACACTAATTGTATCCTAAAAAAATAGCATCTAAAGTTTGATACACAACATCTGTTATGGTTTCTGAGTTACAGCACAAACAGCATTTTTCCAATCCATCTTTGAAAAGATGTAACTCCTTTAATATGTAGATATTATTGACCAAGTAAGTTTTCATTTTATATGGGTCCCATCTACATACCATAAGAGTTTGTTTACATAATTTTGGAACTCTCTGTATATATGCTCCTTCATTTTCTTCTCTTCTTTTTGATCTGTATCAGTATTCTGCATAATTTTTTCACTCGCTTGTCGCATGATGTGTATACCTATTTTCCGTATGGCTGGGATTTTCATTATTTTCTCATCACTAACATGTTCTTGTGTTGTTTTCCCTATTTAGCACATGTACCACATATACTGCTAACATCGACAATGTAATTGTTATAAATTTAAATTATGAAACCCACTTGAACCTTGGACTGGAACCTTTGGTTTTAATCATGATATTGAATAAATTGAAAATATAGAAGTTTTATTATTATTATCATACTAAATTATTTATACATTTATTCAATGAGGTACTTGGATGGGTTTACAGATGCCTTTGATGCTTCCACAATGGATGGTTCCTCGCCGGCCACACGCGGGAGAGGTATATCACATGAATTATCACTTAATTTCAATAAAATGAATAACTCGTCCAGAATTCCTTGATTTTTGTCTGTTATTAAATTTCAACCTGGACCTCTTAATCAACATGCTTTAGTGTTCTTTCAAACAAAATTGTTAATAATTTTAAAGCATTCATGGTTAGTAATCCTAAATAAAACAACCGGTTCACTAAATTATTTTACTTTTTTCAGTGTATACGTATATTCAAAGGGACGTTTAGTTTTATGTGCAGAGTTGTTATTTATTTTATTCACTGTGTATATGCAACCACTCAGGCGTATAATTTTAAAGTGTAAATTTTGTCATCCATGGCTACAATTCAGAAGGCTTTCACAGAACGATAGCAGTAGAACATATCTGACGACAAATCGCCGACCATTGAACTTGAACTGAGATTTCAACAAAAACTTAAACTGTCTGACACTGATTATTTTACTAGAAATACATGTATATATTTTTTATTTAGTATTGTGAATGTGAAGTAATGTTCTGTGAAGGAGGCGGGGAGAAGATCTAACAGTTGACATATTGTTGTGTATGTATTATGCTGAACATACACGTTGTAGCAGCTTTTGAATATGGCCTAAGGAGTGACAAGAAATAGCTCATGCATTTAGTCTTGGCACAAAACGCATCGGCATTCAGTGGAGGGACTCAGTTCACCTTAGTCACTTGCGTGGGGATCCTCGCCTCGATAGCCGCCGACCCCAGCCTAGCCATTCTGAGAGGCGAAAAGTGGGGAGAGTCGAAGCGCACGCATTATTATTGGATATTCAAAAGCGTTTGTTACAACGTGCATAAATAGTCATTGAAGAATAGGAGTCATTTATTTCATCCTGCAGAATGCATTTTCTTGGTTTTTTTGGTTCTTGTATTGAAATGAAATTTAAAAAATCCTGTTTATTTTTTCTAGCAAATGTTTCGGTGCTAGTTTTTTTATCTTTTTCAACATCGGACTAAAATATAATTAATTTACAAAATAGTAATAAATTTTAGAAATAATATCTAAATATGTACCAAAGCGAAATCCTCAATTTATTTTATTGAAGATTAAATAAATTTTGGCCAACACACACTTTTTAATGTTTTATAAATTTGTATCATATTAACATAAGTGATTAAGCTTTAATTGCGATTGCTCACTAGTAAAGGATTTTTATCACATAAATGGACATCCTCGAGGCCGTTGACTATACGATTCGTAGACCGGTTTCTGGTTTTTGCCTTCATCAGTGCGAAGTAGATATATATACAATGACAGCAAGAGAAATCTCAGACTCACTAGTGTCTACATGAAAGCAGAGTACAAATGTGTCGCAGTAAACTCCATCAACCAGTATAACATGGGTCACCATATCATTAAAAATAGTTTAAGTTAATTGAATAAAACAAAGCTTAGCACAAAACACGTTTATTCATAAAAAGCAACATTTACGACTCTTATCTCGGGCCGGGAAGCAATGCGATTAACCCAGATAAATCAAATCAAACTTACAACTAAATAAAGCAAAAACAAAGTCATACACGGCAATCGACAATTCAAATAGTACAAAATATCAAACCAACTCAGTTGGTTGTTATTGGCGCCACCATCTTTTTATGTTTAAAATATACAATGTTTTTTCTTAACTTAAAAACAACAGGCTACCATTGAGAAATGGAAAAAATGAGTAGCTACTTAAACAGACAACGATAGTCAAACACAAATAAAGGTAAAATCCTTACACGAATTTAGCTCAAAGGCACGGGGTGGATTTGCGAATCTTATAGAAATGTATGTCAACCATTTACTGTTCACTCGCGAAGCACTTAAGTCAGCCACAAGTTAATGGGTAATGTCTATGTACCTAGGGGTTCGAAGTTAAAACTTCGTAAGTTACGTATCTTTTTGGTCGTAGAGGCATCAATAAAAGTAAACATTCTTACTTCTTTCTCCTTTGTCGAGTGTACGGCCTAGGCCTAATAACACTCACAACAGCTCAGCTCCTTTCACAAGTCGGCATCCCTTGCCAACACTTTCCACTCACAAAGTTAATTCAAACCACCGTCGTCGGTGGTCATCAAAATTCTACATGCCAACAACTTTAATGCTGCTGTGACGGTGGCCTGCCTGTCGTTTCTAACCTGTCTGCTGCTAAGCACACCCCCGAATTCGTCTCTGAGCGTGCGCGACGGAACTTCTTCGTAAACAACTTTTTTCTCCCGCACAGTAGCGGCGCACTAAATAGCTAGTGCAATAAGGTTTAGTAAAGTTATTTTATTCGAATTTGGAATTTAACTTATAACTCAAATGATATCCATATAATTTATAAGGAATGTAGTCCACATTATTTATTTAAAAAAACGGACCGTTACACCAGTGTCAATCTCAATATAATATGAATTGGAAAAACGCCCGACTAGCGATATCTACTCATAAAAGTATAATAAAAATTATTAATACCAAAGTATTCCAACAGAGAGGGTGAAATTCAATTTACAAAATAGTAATAAATACTAGAAATAATACCCAAGGCGGTACCAAAGTCGAAATCCTCTCAATTTATTTAATTGGGGATTAAATAAATTTTTGCCAACACACACTTCTTAATGATTTGCATCATACTAAGAGAATTGATTAAGCTTTAATTGCGATTGACCACTAGTCACTAGTAAAGGATTTTTGCTACGTATTTATTTAATCTTCAATTAAATAAATTGAGAGGATTTCGAATTTGGTACCTATTTAGGTATTATTTCTAGTATTTATTACTATTTTGTAAGTTAATTTTTACTGTTGGAATACTTTGGTATTGATAATTTACAATAACTTACTCATCAAAACTCAAATAAAATAATATCCTCGCCTATAGAAAAATGGGAAAGTACGCCACTGCCATCATGGCATTTTGCTATAAAATCTAGGTAAAAGCACATATCTTTGGAAATTTTCAGATTACTGGCAATCCTGATTAAGATTCAGTTTAAGTTTAGTGGTCAAAATAAAAACAACAAAATATAAAAATGTAAAATTTCTTCTTTAAAAAAAATACAAGAAAAAAGAATTATCTCTAATAAAACAGGAATACAAGCTAACGGCCCCTGTGTCGGTGATGTTCAACTTTGCGGATATGATATTGGCATAGCGTAGGCGTGTGTGGGCGATTACAACCGTTAGTGTCTCCATATCAAAAACTTTATATTTTCATTTCATTATTTTGCACATATATTTGGCTTATTTTATTATTAGGTTATTATCCAGGGCATAGGCTATGCCTATAAAATTAAGTTTATTTATTTATTTAATTATTTATTTATTTAGGTACACCACCCCACAGTATAGAACCAAAACAATAATGTGACGTAACTGCACATGATATAGGTATTAAAAATAAACATGTACATAGTAATTAATAATTATAGATTAATTCACAAAAAGCTAGGAAAAATTCGCTTAATATTTAAATATTTGAATGTTTATCAAGTTTGTCTTGCACAGATATATCACATATAAAATACAAAGTTGAAAATTTAAGAAAATTAGTTTGTGGGGTAGGAAGATAAAATGTTTGTAGGTGATGTGTTTCAAATGCTTGGGGCATGAAGATTTAACATTTAGGGCAGTCGACTAACTTATTACTTATTTATATAAAAACGGTAGAGAACAAAGTTTCCAAACATTATCAATTTTATATGATACAAATTTTAAATAACGACGCTGAATATTCTCAATGCTATTACAATATTTATTGTATCAGGATTCCAAAAAAGTGAGCCGTATTCTAACCTAGATTTAACGAATGCATTATAAACCATCGTCAACAATTGACTATCATCAAAACCAGTCGAATTTCTGATTACGAAGCCCAGAGTTCTATATGCCGAAAAAACAATACTCTCACCTTGTTTGTTAAAACTCAGTTTTGAATCAAAGATAATGCCCAAATCTGTAAATTGATGACATTATACTTAGAAATGTTCAAAGGCAATTTATTTAAAACGCACCAATCATTAATATTATTTTAATTTCTGTGAAGTTATTCACAGTTATAATTGTTATCAACAGTACAAAATAATTTCATGTTATCAGCACAAAGTAAACAGTTAACGTCCACAAAAGTAACTATCATTAATAAATAAAATTAATAATAAGGGCCCCGATATCGATCCCTGAGGCACTCCAGATATAACTAAAATTTGATCAGTCTTGAGGCCACGGTATTCTGCAATTTGATTTCTGTCTGTTAAATAAGGAGATAACAAAGAAATTAACAAATCAGAGAAACCGAATGATTTGTGTCCAAACACTCCAAACACATGTTCATTCACCACAATTATTAGAAAACCCTCTGTATATTCATTTTTCATTAGACATACTTATGTAATGTGTGATGCCTGTTTGTCTTTTCTTTGAAAATTCAGTAATTTCATTGAACTTAAGTCGATTTGAAAATTAATGAAATATTCTGAATAGTGTAATAATAACTTGTATTTATATCACTATATTAATTAATACTATCTACAGAACGCCCACATTATATACTAAATTATTTCGTGACATCAGAAATTTTTATCAAAATGCGTAGATATTAGCTTATTGTAAAATTTCAAAAGCAGTACCTAATTGGTACAGGGTTTACCATTAGTACGTCCAATATTGGCATTACCAAAAGAATTTGGAAAACATTTTTTTTATGAAAGTGGTGCAATGTCAAAATGTGCATATTTTAAAAATATTTTAAAATAATATGGTGATTGGCTACAGCGGAGCATTGCGAACCCTATCTATGTATTTTTACAGTTTTGATTTCAGCGTAAAATTCGTTTTCCAACGACCGCCGCGTTTTTGATGATGTGGCGTTGCCGAATCACTCGAAAAAATTTAAAAATTTTGGTCGAAGTAAAGTTTAATAAATTAATTCGTTGTGTGAGTATTACGATTAATTAAGAAAACATATTTTGAGGTTATGTAGCCAAGCAAACGACACAACCACCAAATATTCTTTATACTATTCAGGGTGTTTTTACACAGTTGCCAATTTATTACATTTAAAAAAGTATTTTCTCAATGTTTTCAAACGGAACGCCCGTATTTTGTTATATTTTTGAATTGGCATTTCAGTAGATAATATCCTAAACCTAAAATCGATATTTTCAGAGATGTTTCTAGTTTTTCAGTACAAACTTAAAATATACTTTTATTTCTGACTGTCTAGTAGCCATGATTTTGACATAAAGTAAAAACAATTATTATTGACGTTAATTATGCCCCAGAATTAGCTTCAAAACACGAGAAATATCCATTCGTATTTTAATATAACACCATAGAATAGGATTTCAAACTTGATATCGAATGGATATTGATTTTCCAGTACCTAACTTTGATAGTTACCTTGATATTGTCTGAAAACGTGAAAACTATAATGAAAATACAACTTCTAAAGTTAAGAAACTACGAAAAACTATTTTATTTCAGTTTAAGTACCTATTTATTTAAACAAACGCTCAATGTGACCACCTCTGTTCAACACACATTTGCAGTCTTGCCAAAAACGACCCGTTTACTGCTCGTAACGACTCTATGGAAATTGTGCCGAAAGCATCTATTATGCGTTGCCTCATATCCACAATAGTAGTTGCAGGGTTCTGACAATATGTTTTATATATCCCCAGAAGAAAAAATCCAGTTTCGGCAAGTCTGGTGATCTAAGTGGCTACCTCATGGGACCGCCGCGACTCTGTGAAATGTGCTGGAACCACATATTTTGAATTAGATTTTTAGGGACATTTTGCAGGAATTGAGGAAAGGTATTTTGCAAAAAATACGAATATTGTGCATCATACAGATGTCCTATAATAAAATTACGTTGAATCGCAAAATCTCCCACAAAACCTCCCCTAATATTTACAGTCCATTGCCGTTGTCTGTCGACTGGTCTTAAAATTCTTTTCGTTTCATAATGATGAAAATTGTGTCCGTTTGGGCTAACACTTTAGATGAAGGTCAATTCATCAATGAATAATAGCTAGTTGTTAGGAAAAGTGAAAAGCTGCTCTTTCCATTTTAAAACCACACTAGCAAAATGTACTTCTAATCGCCAAATCGGGCTCCAACAGTTCTTGATGGAAGTTAGTCATGCTACTACTCATCACATTTCATAATTTATATTTCGTGTTCTAACGAATCACTCTTTAAATGTTTTAAAGTTTCTCATTGAAGGTTGTCTCCTATTAGGAAATTTTTGCGTATAAGTTCGTTGGATTAATAAGCAATTTCGTTCTTCCGTACTTATAATAAAAATCATGTCAACGAGTTCGTTTCTTTTGAAATTCATACCGAATTAAGTAAAAATGCTAATAAGGGATATGGAAGAAATGTGCAAAAATCTGCATACTCACCAAATGATGGAAAAATGACAGAAATAAGGGTGATATTCAGAAAGCACACTTTCAATACAAAATGCGAGACAAGAAGTATACATTTACCAGTTCCTAGCAATCGACTACTTTTTTTGTTAACTGTTAACTGCTGCTGGTTATATCTCATAGCAATCGAGTCCGATCATTACCACCTAAAAACAAGACCCCAGTGCTGATCCAGCCGTACCCGCTAGGCTCCAGCATTCGAGAATCTACCACGCAGTTGCATCTACATCCAAAAGAACACATTTTCTATTAAAATGTTTTTGGTGTTAAATAGTTTATTTTCAAAATCTGACATGAAAATTTCGGCTAATAAAGGACGTATATAGCACCGGCATGTCAACACACTGTATAGAAAACAATCACTTTATAAATATGGATAATGTAGAATTACTTCATTCCGAAAAGAAAAGTAAAAAATTAGACTTACTAGAAATATTAGAAATTAAGAAAGCTTCCAAAAATAAAAAAACGATTACAAATGAACAACAAATATTCGCAGGTCACCACATTTTAGATAAAGTAATTTAACTTTTCTAAGAAATTCCACATCTTTCAAACCATTTTTAACACGCTTTTATTAGCTTCACCTGTATGTTTGCTTGCTTGCTTGTTTGCTTGTTTGTTTGTAACCGACTCTTTGGACTCGATTTTGACCCACTTTAAACGGACAGATTTAATTGAAACTTTGTACACTTACGAAGAACCGGTAACAATACAATAATTTGATAAGTTTATATCATTATCCTGATCAGGATAGCCAGTCCTTTCCTCACGTATCCTCTGCGTGAGAGCAAAGGCTTAATATGTAAGTACATGCCGTGATTGTCAGTTAGATCGGTGGTCGAGCGGATTAAGGCAGTCGACGCGAAACGATGGACTCCTCGGGCGTGAGTTCAAATCCCATGGCTGAAATAAAAAAATATATTTTTTTTTCAGAAATATCTGTTGGATCGTAATATGTTATAATATCAGCATCAATAAGCAATATAAATATAGTTTAAAACAACTAAAAAACACGCTTTCATAGCACATCAAACTAAAAAGTGAAAAATAAATATAGTTTAAAAAAAACTAAAAAACACGCTTTTAAAGCACATCAAAGTAAAAAGTGAAAAATAATTATTAATATAAACTGAAAACAATAATGAATCAAAAATACTAGTATTATTGTGAAAAAAGCGTGGGGCGCTTTGTGCCATATTTTTCGTATATCGAGCAAGTTGCCAGATGTAACATTCAATATATAAGCAAGGAACACAAATTATAATTTAGTACCTCTCATCTGTACTCTTGAAAAGGGCCTAAAAAGCCGAAACACGTGTAGAGTGAAAATACAATTTTGAAACATTTAAAAGCAAATTTTCTTTGTTTATTTAAAATATTTAATAATGTTTCACAAGGAGCCAACCGCAGAATCAGTACAATGTATAAATAATAATTGTTGTTTGTCGTTTAAGATTTGAGTCTCTGAGCCTGTTTCATAGATGTGTTAAAGAAAAGATCGTACACTAGATATTGCAACATCTAGTGTCCATTACGTTTCTATGCAGTTGATTCATAATTATTAGGATTGGATATGAAATTCTATTAATAATTACCTAGTACTGCATGTGAAAACAAGTGTCAAGGTAATGTCTATTGTTTAAAAAATATGTCATACTAAGCAAATCCCTTGCATATAATAGTATATTGTTAACATTGAAAATGGATCATCATATAAATTTTTCACTGAAATAGATGAAATATTCATATCAAACTGCTCGTAACTGCATAAGAAACTGTACACCTGTCATAATTATTACATATTTATTTGCCACCCACGCTGTAAAAAAAGCAACTACAGTGTTTCAGTCAAGTTTTATAACCGCAAAATAATAATCATAAGATATAATCCAATCAGTTTCCAAATGTCGTTTTTTAGTACGCCGCGAGCGGTTTTATATTAATTTAAGAAAGAATGAGAGATTGGAAGAGAAATTGAATAGGGATAATATAATCATGTTTAACGAAAAACATTGGATATTTCAATTTTTTGTATCACTTTATATACGTTTTAGTTATGTTATTACTTATTTATTAATGGTATTTTATATATTCCCAGGTTGAAAGATTATTGATTTTAAGTTAAACATGAGACGACTAATAAAAACCGGTATGATGTTATTTAAAAAAAAATGTTAAAATGTTTAGCAGCAATTCCGTATTAAATCTACTATATTATAAAATATGTTGCTTTAATATTGTAGTACTCGATTTTTTAACTCTATAGTACGTGAAAAATACATATGAATAATACCAGTACATTTCACTAATCTCTAAAATATTTTTGACATGATCTCCCCATGTCCTATCTAAAGTCGTGTGGACGTTATTTGGCAGATTCGATGACATTTTTCGTTGTTCGTTATAAATTTCATTTACTTAATTTCTCCACACTCCAGAAATGCCGAACAACAGTGTTACCAGTTACTTGATAACAGGGCAGTGTGAGATTTTGCGCCATAAGATGCATCTTCTCTTCTTATGGTCGGTATTGGCCCGATATTGTTGAGTCAGCCTTTCCACGATATCGGGCCAATATTAATCCAATATTGTATATATGTACGATGTATTTTTCAACATCATCCCAAAATAGTTCAATTAATATTGAGTCAATCTAACGATTTGGTCACATTTAATATTGATCCAACCTTTTTACAACATGGGACCAATATTGGTCCACTTTTTTGTTTTCATGTTCTACACGGGCTATGTTTTCATTTGCATGGGAAACACGCAGGTTATAAATATTTTTAAAGCCTGGATGGTATTTAATTTGTCTCAAATCTTACCCTTATATGTTTGTCTTAAATTAATATTAATATTCAATTATGACTTGCGTTTAGAATTTCACCTTGAATAGAATTATACATTTTAACTTACCGTGGATGTTGATAAAAATTGCTAGTATATGAAACGAGGTTTAAATAAATCTTAATAACTTGATAACGGAACAATTTCACCAATTTGCATTATATCAAAATTAAAATAGTTTTTATTAACTAAAATATACTTTAGTAATGTTGAAAAATAGTCAGATGGAACCATCGGGTTAGCCATGGATTATAGGGTAAAATAGAACTTTACAGGATCTAAAAATTTTCGCAAACCATATTTTGGTCATTTTTGATTGGAGAAGTACGAAGATGACTGATCTCGTTGAAATTTTTAAGGAATAAACTGTTTGTTGAGAGGTACATTCTATTAAATTTTCAACTGGTTCGGAAAAGAGAAGGATTCGAAAATGGCCAAACTAAAAAAACCTGATTGAGCTTATCTCGAAAACGAAATGTCATACGACATTATCAAAAAAACGTACAATGAACAACTATATTTAGAAAAAAGTTTCTAATATACTTTTTTGTAAAATAATTGAGATTTGCAAAAAAAAATACATTTTTACAGGAATTATTGATTGAAATCTTTTGTTATTTATTGTAATTACTGGTGGTGTTTTATTTCTATTGCGTTGCAATATTCTCAAAAAGAAATATAATGAAAATATTTATCCTTTTTACAACACATTGTAGATACATTATTTATCAAAATAAATTTATAAATGTAAGTAAAGAAGTGTACTTAACTTTTATACTGAATTTAATATAATTCTAGAGCACGTTTAATAAATTTTGTTAAATTATTATCCATATCCCTTTTTGTAAGTATTGCAGTAAGAACAAGTCTCAAACCGATATTTTCACGGATCTCGAGTTTTAATTTAAAACGAGGAAAATGCTCATTGCCGTCGATGTAGTCCTCATTGTTGACATTTTTTGTGACCTCTTAATCTTGGAAACGGCTCCACAATCGATTTTAATAGAATTCTCTATACGTATCCTTTATCTTACGGACAAGACGCTGCTGCTATTAAATTTATTACGTAATATAGGGTGCATCTAAAAAGTTCTGAAACTCAACAACTTCATAGAAATTTCAGTTCCACTTCTCCTTTACACCGCACTAATTCTAATAACGAAAAATAATTTTAGTGTGTGTGAGTATGAGTATCACGTCTAACGAAATAACCTCAGATTAATGATCTAAGGAAATAACATACTGGTTGATCCGGAACCAAGTCAAGAAGGAACGTTGAAAAAATCTTTCTCCTAATTCAATACACCGTTTGCAAATCGTAAACTAGATGCATTTAACCTCGTTGTGAATGCAACTTATTAATGGATAATTATTACTCCTGCTTAAACACATAGGGTCCACACATTTAATAAATTACAAGCCTCAAGATAGGTCAATTGAATCTAATGAAGTATCCTAACAATGTTGCATCCTGTATTAGCATAGAAATTTCTATTTTTATAATAATGTCAATATAAATTTGTTATTAAATAAAATTTGTATTTGTAACATATTATGGGCCCCATGTCCAGGAGAAAAACACAATAAATGTCGAAAACAAAAGCAGATTTTAAAAAGCTGTTAATACTAATATTTTATTCCTAACGTGATTTTGCTAAATACGGCAATTAAAAAAAATAATAAATCTACACAGAGAAAAATGTTTATTGCTGGTTAATATATATTTATGGCTCCTTAATAAAAAATTTAGCTCAATATGGGACAAGAATCAAATCTATTAGCGGTTAATAAAAACAGGTTTCTGATAATGTATATTTGAGACAAATGTACAAAGCGTGATCAAAATTAGATATTACTGGCAAATAAACGATTTAATCAACAAAATATTAACGAATAATGAACTAAACATTTGTCTCTAATCAAGTTATTAGTGATATAATTGTATATACTTGTGATTACTAAATTTTTTATTTCTGCTAAATAATTAAACCAATAACACTAAAAATACTGTGTTTTCGTCACTAATGTTATTGGATAGCAGCCACTAATGCCCAATTTATTAGTAGCAATTATATAGAAATTATTGGTACTATTTTTTAATATTTACTATTTATTATATTCGTTAGTTATGACAAGTAGATTTATTATTTATTATAAACATATTGTTTATTTAGAAAAAAAATAATTTCTCAAAAAATTTTTTTAGTAAAACAGGATATATTTGTAGCAAATAAAAACAGAATTTAATAAAAAATATTTATTTTTAAAAATAAAAATCATCCTATACATTAGAAAAATAAAAAAAAAATTAAAATCCAAAAAATACTCTAGGAAAAACATCACAACTTAAAAATTCTCTTTAAAACTATAGATTCATTCAACGAAAAGGCCCACCCTTATATTTTGTTTATTTTTGAAGTTAGAAAAAAATTTTTCAAATAAAAGTTATAGTGAATCAAATGATCTCTTTTAGAACCATAAAAGCGGGACAAACCAAACTTGCATTTTTTTAACTGGAACACCCTGTATTTCTTTACATTTTTGAAATCTGTGTTTTTTGTGATTTCAAATATATGTATATGTTGCATCTTATCATTTACTGTTTTTCGTTTATTGCAAATTTTATACTACCAGCATCTGCATACTTATCAGATTAGCCATGGATGAAAAACAATTAATTTGACACTTATGCCTTACAGAATAATTATTTAATGAATTTAAAAAGCAAACTGTTTTCGGTCGTGACGTAACCACACGAATATCAACGAGTTTTGAATTCTAATAAACTAGTAATTTGCTCTTAGATACTGCCTATTTGCCTTAAAAATCAATATATTAATCCCACAACCTCCGTTATTAATAATTAATAAAATGGAATAAATAGAAATGTATATTTGTCATTAATAATCATATCTTAACCATTAATACATTTTTTTAATCACAATATCACTGTTATTTGTACTAAAAAACTAAATAATAGTTTTTATTTGGCATTATTAGTGAACTTTATTATTTCTTAAAAAAAAACATTTGCTACTAATAAAAAAGTGTCAAATTAAAAGTTTATTTGGGCCATTTTTCTCTGTGCGTAAATCTATCTAAACTGTTGGAAACTTGAAGTAACTTAAAATTATAAGGAGATTTGAGATAGGTTTATCGATTAATTAGGAGGCTTTGAAACAAAAATGTATTGTTATGTTACCTGCCATATAACAATTAATCGTAATTGTAATAACTAAGTGGCAATAATTGTCGTATATAATGGTTAGAGTTATGAATCTATACTTTATAGAATAATTGGTGTGGCGAAATCACAAAGAAATGTAGCTCAAAGGCTACATATAGATCAAAGTGTTGTTTCGAGGGCATGGCGAAGGTTTCACAACGCAGGATCAGCGCAAGATATCCATAGAGGAGGCCACACAAGAATAACAGCCAGAATAGATAAGTATATTACACGCGAGGCTCTTAATGAACGGACCATTAATTAAACAACGCTCAAAAATACAAGGAACACAATTTAACGTTTATTCCGAAACCATTCGAAATCGATTACATGAAGCCCATTTGAATGTTCGACGGCCTAACATAGGCACCCCAAATTAACAAGAGACCACAGAAGAAATCGTCAGGCTTTCGCTCAAGAGACCACGTGAATTGGGGTCTGCAATAATTGTTACTCGATCGATTTTCTTATGGAGGAGGTTCCATGATAATATGGAGTGGAATTTATTGATGTGATCGAATGGAACTTTCAATATTCGTCAATCTGTCAGTAAACGCTGCATGGTATCTTGAGGTTTTGCAAGAAAACATTCCTCAGTTTGCAAATGAAATTGGTAATGGATTTATATACGTGGAGGATAATGCGAGGCATCATAGAGCGGTTATATTAAATCAGTTTTTTGAAAATTATCAGCTTAATATTATGATATGGCCCCTAGAGTACAATCCATGTGTTGAAACCGTCGTCCTTCTAATCGCCCTGAACCACCTCGAAATATTGAAGAACTTGTTAATGCAATTCCTGAGGAATTGTGGCTAATTCCACAAGAACTATTGACAAGGTAATTTCCAGCATGCCTCTACGATGTAAAGCTGTGGGAGCCTAACCAGATGTTAATGTTTATTCATGTTTTACGTGTTTGTATATATTTTTAATTTAACAATTTGTTTGCTGATTTTTGACAGTTTTTTAAATAAAAAAACGCGAATATGCATGATTTTAGGAAAATTATCATAATTTTAAAACTAAAGCAGAGGGCGTAGATTTTCAAAAAACGTTTCTTAGGAAAGAATTAGACTTTCTAATTATACTGTTGTAAAAGTTTAATTAATTACCGTCACCCCATGTCACTTATCAAGTTTAAAAGAACACGTGGTTGTATAATTGTTTAAGAAAGTGGATAAGGAGCATTCCTGAAGATTACAGCGCAATTGTTTGCAATTAACGTTTTGAAAAAATCGTTCAATTTGACACAATTATCAAGGAATTATTACGGTTCGAAGCTCACTATAATTTTAAGCGACTTCAGCAGTGTATGTATACAATTTTTTAGTCAGTTCTTAAATAAAAAAAAATATTTCTTATGTATATACAATATACTGTGAGCATAAATAAAATTATGTAAAACTGTTTATTACTCTTTGAACCGTCCTAATTTAAAATTAGTAAAATGCGCAGGTAATTTTGGCCACACTCCCAAACTAGAACATTTCAGTTGTAAAGCAGAATTTTTAATGCTCGTGTTACTCATCTACAAACAAAATTTACAAAGAATTAATCAATAACTTTTGAAATGAGTTAATGAAAAGACTTCCTTTAAATCCACACCACAGTTTTTTTGTGTCCATTGAATTACCATCTGTACTGTTTGTAGCTACATTAGTTTATCCCGGTGATATTTATTTTTAATTTTGTTTTTATTACTAGAGGTCGGATATCGGTGAGTCATTCCAGTGCCGTCTACAGGAACCTTGATAAGAAATGCAAATTTATGTCATATCAGTTTGTTTACATTGTGTAAATATTTATATAACCATACAAAAATTAATTCGTTTATCTATTTTCATTAATCATAATTTAAAAAACCTTCTATGTTATTTAAAAAATTAGTTCGATTATTAAAATTTTGTTTAATAATATAAAACTGTTTGCTAATTATGTAGATGCATAAATCGGTTCGGTGGAGTAGTTAGCTAGAGCACGCGATGGCAAATGTAATTAGATAATCTCTCCATCTACCTGCGGGTTCGAATCTCGCCACCCGCACTGACATTGTCGGTGGGAATGATTGTATTTTTTTTTCCATAAGTGTAACACACGCCCATGCAGCTTCGGCTTTGGATTCGGGGGTTGTCTAATTTCTGTGATATGTTATGTTGTTATTTTTTTAATATAACACCACAGGTAATCATAAAGGTACTTCAAGGTACCTTGTGTGGGAGAGGGCTACACATTTAGAGACAATGGACACACACCCAGTATCTGAGTTTGCTAGAATTAATCTCTGGTTTAGAAGATATCCTAGCTTCTCGGCTGGGAATCGAACCCAGGACTCCAGGGTGAGAGGCAAATGTCCTTACCGCTTGACCGCGAAACATTATACATTCGAGTACCTTCTAAAAAATCATATACGTACCTAATTCAAACTGTGGATTAGAATTTGCGTAATTCTCGCAGCCAGAAAGTTATTAAAGGCACCAGAACGCCCGAACGCAGCATCGTATTAGTGCAGAAACGTTGATGTAAAAAGGGTCATACTACAATTGGATACTAAAGAGGCAGTAGCTTTTGCAAATGCTGAAGAAGCCATTGTTGCCTAAAAGATTTAGAATTTATACACTCTAGCTTGTCACGAATCTCTCTCGCTATAAAACAACTTGAACGTCGACAAAAACAGGAGAGTTTGCCATAATCGATGCGATGAATGTAGTGTTTGATCTTCGACAATATATGGAAAGTGTCTTACACAACAATCCTGCTTTTGTCACACAATTTCAATCTAAACAAGTTTTTTTAATGGAATTTTTTCATAACTTGAAAAATAAAGTTTATTAGTGACGAGAAATTTTCTTATAAAACACTCGATCAACTTAATTTTGATATATGTATGTTAGTTTTACATCAAGCACGACTGAATCCTCAAGTGTCATTCCAAAATTCGACAATTTGTTGTCCATTACACCTTTCGTTACATCTATACTGGGACACAGTGTATGTGTAAATCTGCCAAGCTTCTCCGATACACGTATCCCAATATGATTCATGTAACTTGTCTGGCTATGCCTAGCAATCTGTACCAATGCCTTGAATACAGTACAGAAGATTTCATGAAATGTTAAGACACTCGAGGTAGGTATTTTAATTGTTCCGTACAAATGATTTTTATGTTCCGGCCCTGGGCGCACGGAAATTGTCCGGTGTCTATCAATAATAAAATGTCAGTGTTTTTATTATATTTAAATTTATGAAACATTAGTCTTATTCTGTTGACCGATTTCTTTTGTTTTAAAAATATTTCAAGACGACAATTTTGAAATATTGAATAAAGTAAAATATAAAATATGCATATATTATGTTGAGTTTGAGTTGAGTTGAGTATGAGTTTCACCCTCTTGCGGCAAAAATATAACCATCGCAAGATTTGAACATCTGCAGATGTATCTCATTCCCTTGCGACGATTGTATGTGGTATTTTTATTTTATTAAATATTCTAAAAACTTTTTGTCCACTTCTACTTTTGACAGATTAAAACGTTAATATTTGATTTCCTCTTTTATGTATTATACCAATAAAAACCAATTGGACATATGAGTCTGCGCAAGAAACACCGCATTCTGTCATTGGACATATAACTTACTGTTTAGTTTTCTTTGTACCAATTTAAAAAAATGACAAGTCTATAATAAATAAATAGTGAATTAATAAATAAGTTTTCTGATTTTTGGCATATTGTTTCTGCGTCGGTGTTTATGTTTAGTCTTATACAGCATACGTATCGATAAGTGCGCAGTAGGAATGCGCGAAGTTCATTCAGATCTGAAGTCGATACTTTGTATTAGTGTATAGGCGAATGAATTTTGTAATTTCCCGATTTTCACGCTAGCTTAGTAGTGTTTATATTGTGTCTTTTACCGGACAGTGAAAATTTCTTCAATTTTCCGGTATGTACCCTTTAATATGGTAACAAACATTTAAATAGTGTTGAATTACCAAAAAATGCCACTCAATTTTACATGAATACACTTCGCTTTTCCAACCTTTCTACTCTAATCCACTAAACGTTTTCAATTTGTACTATCGTATTAGTTGTTCTAAAAGTGCTTTTTTATTTGGCACATTCAGGTTTAGTAAACAACAATTAAATTTCTATTAGCGCGCGATAATTTTTTTATTCGCAATTGTCAAATTACTATAATAAGCTTATCGACAATTTTTTACTTGCCTTTTTGTAAATTGTGTTATTTTTACTTTAGTTTAACTTATAGATATATGAACTTGATTAAAAAAAATAAAATTGGGAGAATTAATATCTTAATGTGATTTGAAAATTAAAATATATCGAATTTAAGCCATGTATGTCAAGGCAGTTAATATATAGGTCAAGTAGAATCAAAAGATTGTCAAAATGTCACTAGGGTGAAAACTGAGCTTCTCTAGAGCTTTTCTCATAGTTATTAACCAGCTTTCAAGGAGATACGTCCTGTAAGTGCATTATCCAGTTATAATTCGTTTACTTTAAGAAATAAGTGTATTATTTAATAACTTTGAAAATATTAAACCCGTGATAATTGTAATTTAGACATGTACATGTAGAATATTATCATCACGTATTTACAAACATTTTGTGACGAATTATCTGTCAAGTTTCGGTTTGGTGATAAGGGCTGGGTTAACTTAAAGTACATTTTAAATAATTTCGTAAACAATAATTTCATTGTTAAAAATTAAATACAACTTCTTTGTAAAAATATAAGATAGTTTCACACCCATACATTATATCACACCCAGACAAATAACTAATTAAAATATATTTGTAATTACTTACTTTTAACCCTACACAATATTACATTTTTTTTTATTTATAGGTATGTGTTTTGGCTTTTAACATTTTCATTGTAAACGATTATGAGACAATTTTATCATAAAAGTATGTTTCAGTTATTTCAGTTGTCTTGCAAATTAAATTCGTGTGATAAATGCGATATTGTATATATAAATGCTGTTTTAGAAAATTGTTTTCACCATACCAAAGACCCTATACTGGCAAGTATAAAAAATTAATAATATGGGATGTATATAATGAAAGAGTTTCTTATCCGTAACATGAAAAGGTCGGTTGTTAATATGTAGTTGTTTTTATTGATTGGTTAAATATATTAAATAAGAATGTGGCCACGTAAAAAGCAAGATTTGGGAACGGGCCGACAGGAATGGAAGCATGTTTATTTCACGTTATTAATTCCATAATATATTTCCGTGTCTGGAACTTTTTAATGTATGTTAAGTTCTCTAAACCAAGAAGTCAGTAAAATAACCTTAATTTCTTACAGCTTTTTAAACGCAGAGCAAATGGGTAAAAAACTATTTAGTTTTGAATACATTTTTAGAAATATTTTTGACTAAAAATCCTAGAAAATAGCATTTATATAGTTTCTGTCACTTAAAATTAAAAAATAGTAATTATTTATTAACTATTATAATTTTTATTATTAAATATTCAGATTATGGTTGTTTAATTATTTAAAATTAAAAACATTTATTATAAATTTTATCTGTATTCAGTGGGCATTGAAATTATAAAAATACATCCTCTCACAGTGTTGATAAAGTTTCCCTGTCTGAATTCTTATTGTTTATTTCACAGTGATGTCTTTTGTTTTAGGTAGAAGACAAAATTATATAAAATGGCATTTGCAGGGTTAAAGAAACAAATCAACAAGTGCAATCAGGTAAGATTATTTGCTGGTTTGTTATAATTTTGTTCATCAAAAGGTGGTGGTCCGAAAACGGTTGCAAATAAGTTCTAGTTCAAAAGAAGAAACTCAGTTTTCCTTTTTTGATAAATTTAAAGTAATGCTGTAAGAAGCCCTCTAAAACAATTTTATAAAATCAACAAAAAAATTTTTATGTTACATACTTCCACAAAATAAATATAAACAACATTGAGAAAAACTAGTTTTTGTTAAGTCGTTTTTTATATTACTTACTTTTTGTCTCTACAAATTGTAATATTTTTAGTGTTTTTTTTTAAGTTGTAAATCAATAAGGTTTTTCTTATTTTTCATGCATGTTTTACATATGTTCCAAAATGTATAATTATGTAATGAACAGTAAGAACGTTCATAAATAAATATAGTTTTAAATTTCCGAATAAAATAGATTGATAAACATCTTGCCAAAATATTCCTCACGCATCCACCATTTTATCGATACTGCAGAATTACATAACTGGATTAATATGTAATATTCACTCGGTGGCTACAAGACAATGTATGTCTAATAGGTATCTGATTGAAATTTAATCATCCTGTGTGGTTGGAATGTTTTCAAAAGGTTGAAGAAAACCAAATTTTAAATAATCCACATTTCACCTTTTCAGTCATTTAATTTAATAAATAATAAAAGCTCTGAACAAAATTCGCATGTTCTTGTCATTATCCTCTAGCAATGTTCTAAAATGCTCTGGTATAAAATAGAGTTAATGACACAAAATAATAGTACGAAAAGCACCAGGGCATTTTTTAACATAACGTTTATCGAGCAGCAAGTCAACCTGGGTTTGAAAACCAGCTACAGGTCGACCGAGTTGGATATTTATTTTTCTTATATAATGAAAAATATAAATTTCATAAAATTTTATGTTTAGTTGGGCCATAGGTACTAAAAATGTTTATTTCGTTTTATTACATTTTATTTTTCTAGAAATATAATCAATATATAAGTCTATTTAAAAAAAATATTGCTATGGCAGCAAGTCAGGTGTAAACATCTGGTTTGGGGCTCAGCATTTAGCCTCTCTGTAACAGTGAAGAATTCGGGGGGCAATTTAGTGCGTTGTCGAGAATTAACAGTGCCAATTCCTGTTGAAAATCTGTAGTATAGATGGATCTAAGCGTATCATTTCATTTCTTGATATAAGTGAGTTGCAAATGGCTAATACAATAGTTAACTAGAAAATAAACCGTGAAGTAAAACTGTCAGTTACATATGCAAACTGCAACTAGGCTACATAGAAGTTATCGAACAGAACTAATAATATAGTATGCCAAGTTTACTAGAAAATCTTAAATGAAATCTTGAAATGCAAGGAACTATGACGATGCTGCGCTTCTTCAAATAAAACCAATAGATACAAGCGCGCGTCGTGCTACGATCTCCGAAGCGGTCAGAGTAGAGTTCAGTAGAACCTCTGTAGTAAGATTTTTTTACACCATAGCACAGAGGGCCAGAAAATTCGAAAAGCGGCCAAAAATCTGAAAATGGGCTAAAGGGCTTTAGAATCCTAGGCTTTACATGGAAAAAATAATTAAAAAAATTAAATTACCCGGGGGTAACTTTTTAGGGGGTATAAGGTTATTAACTGAATTTACTAGACTTTTTGATCATTGTGCAATAAACTATTTATAAACAAAGAAATTACTAACAAACATAATTGAATCCCGATAGAATACGTTACCTATTACTAAATACAGTATAATTAATACTAAGATTAATAAGTACTAAAAATCTATGTCACTGACGTCTTTGTCTTCCTCATGAAGAAATTTCGCTGCTTCACGTCTCATGCTGTGGAACTCTAGGAGATTCTGATTCCGTTGATTCTAGCGAGGGTGCCTCTTATAACGAAATAACTTATGGAGACATATTCCAATATTTTCGTGGTGGGCACTGCCGCAAAGATGATACTGGATCGGAAGTTATAAGGAGTCTGTTCAGCAAATCTTGGTTTCCTGTATTGTACGGGAAATTTTTCGAGTGTGTTTCTCTCTAAAACGTTTGAGACCCTTATTTCTTGATTCTTGGGCCTCTTCTGACAATTGACCGATAGGTAGAATAGCTTCTTTGATTATTATGGCTCCATGAAGTAATATTTTATGTACGCTAGCGGGCATATAATACCACGGATATTTAACGACATACAATTTTGCGGTTTCCAAAGCATATTCCACAAACGCTCTCACATCGATTGCATAACCACAAGATAAGGTTCGTAATATCACTCCAAATCGAGTAATACTTCTTCATCTATGCCTGTTAATTTCACTGAAAAGTGAAAGGTTAGCAAAAAAATCGTCGAGCGGTGTTCCCCTCATTAGTGGTTCCGCTACTTCCACTCTTAGGTATATCCACGAGCAATCCTATTCCACCTCTGAAGTTATACTGTATGGTACGTTTCTTGTTTTCGAAAACTGCTTTATTTTCGGTTCCTCAAATTTGCCAAATTTTAAGTTCTAATCTATATGAAATGTGCAGCAAACATTCAAAATCCTGATCCAGCGATGTAGACTTGACAATCCAAATTTCAAATTTTCGCGGACAACAGTGCTTTTTCGATGGCATTCATATCTTTGGGAGTTGCTTTACATATATAGCATGTTTGTAAAGAAGTTGTTTCCGTAATTGCATTACATACTTTGCAATTTATCATCGTCATCACACATGAGAAACTGCAATTTCTTCATTACCTAATATATCTAGTCGGTCGAGGTTCCGAAATTTAATTTTCTGTGTATGCTGTCTCCTGTACCGTCAATTATTTCATTTCTTTCATGAATTGGAAGCGTACATGTCTACAAAATCGACGATGGACGGGGATTTTGCTACATAATCATTTTGTCTTTCTCAGGTCAATGTTTGTTTCAATTTTTGTAGGTGATGGTATTTAAAGACATTCCCAAAAAAATAACTGATGGAACTACCAATATAGCGGTAATTTTAATAAAAAGAGACCAAAACATTTCTCAACAGAAAAGTGTCGCCGTAAAATTGGTTCAACTCAGTTTGTATATATATTTACGTAATAATTTAACGCCTTGCCCAAGATAGACTCCCAATTGTTGTGAAATCATTTATCTTTTGTTTTTTTAGCATTTGAAACATCCATGTTAAGGATCTACAGTCCACTTACAGACAGGTTGATAGCAAAATACTACCACATTGTTTTCTATGGTCCTGAAAAAGCTATTGTAAGTTTACACGTTTAGTTCATTTTTCCCATCGTAATGGATCCCGGTAGTCCTTTGTCCCCATAATCGATGGTACATCAGTTAAAGTTTGTGTGCGGTGGCCATAACAGTGATCCCAGCTCATTGGTAATTCTTTAGGAGGCTGCCATTTCACTTGGTAAATAATCTTGATATTGGTTGTAAACCCTGGTTCGTATGGAATGCATACAAATATATAATTTTCTCCCATTTGAAAGGTCGAACAATTTCGAAATGTCTCTTTAAATTTAAATTTCCCAATTGTTTTATCAACTAAGCTTACAGAATATCCATTATTCAAGGGAGACGCCAGGTATTTAACGGAAGATTATATCTTTGAAAGGTACTCAAAATACTTGCAATCTAGTAAGAGTCACAGACTAATACTAAATATTAAAAAAAGATTAAAATGTATGTATTTCAATACTCCATACTCCATTGTATGCATTGCTTTTTACATAATTTTAATTAACCTTTGTATTAAATTATTTTATATCGTATTTTATAATTAGTTGCAATCTTTTATTCTGTCTTGTATTTTGCTGCTATTTAGGAAGATAGCACTGTAAGAAAATTTTAAAAAGACAATCCACTTAAAGGAGCACAACAGAGTCCTTCAGCTTCAGATATTGTTAAAGAAAATATCAAAAGCAGCTTTGAAGTATGCTGTCACTAGCACGACTGCGGTAAATTAATTAAATCTGAAACAAAATTATCCAAGATTATTATTATAAAATCATTATGAAATTAAAATTGTATTCAGTTTTATTGTATTTATTGTATTCAGTTTCAGAATTATTTAAATGATTTTGCTTAATAGGGTCTTAATTTTGATGGCAGAATATACAGTGAGAAAAATGAAGGGCTAATAGTAACCAAAATCAAGTCTTACATAACCAAAGATAATCTTATTTTTCCGCATATCACACCTTAGTTCATATAACAAAAACAGTTTTTGTTGATTCAAACTTTGTAAAATGTTGATGATTTGCTTTGTTCTAAAAACACAAATTTAAGTAATTTTTCTAATTATCCTAACAATTAGCTTGGTTCCCATAAGCAAGAAATGGAGTAATCATTTTCAGCAGGAATCCTAATGCTTAGTTTTTTGGTCCAAAATATAGGTTAATTATAAACTTACCAAGACCGAGTTGCTTGGTGATAATAAACAATACATATGTTAACTATAGATGTCTTCAACGATTTGTCTGGTTCTTATAACCAAAATATAGGTAAAAAAGTTGATTGAAGATGAAGTTACTTTGTGAAAATACATTTTGATTTAAAAAATTATAAACACTTTTTGCCCAGAATGTAACGCCTCATATGTAGGTCAAACAGGTAGATCGTTTGGAGTAAGATATAGGGAACATATTCACACACAAAAACAACATTCCAACTTTTATAAACACCTAACAGATTCTGGTTATACAATAACTGATGACCATCAACCTAAAATATTACATATTTGTGGGAAAAGTAAAAAACTTAATTTATTAGAAGTGCTAGAAATTAATAAATTAAATAGGAATTAAAATTACAACATATTAAACGACTAAATAGATTTAAATAATTCTCCGTTATTAAACTTATTCAGATAACCTGCTGTTAATAAAAATCACACCATAATATAATTTACTACCTTGAAAAGACCCCTACATTTAAAGACATAACATCTGTACAAATTTCAATTATCAACCATAAAGTGACCCATCCTTCTATTCAGCTCAGTTTATATTTAAATGAAAGTAATAAAGTGTTTATAATTTTTTTAATCAAAATTTAGGTTTATTCTGCCCAACAAAAACTAATAATAATTACTATATTAATTATTAAACTTAATGTACAAAAATAAATGTATTTTCTTTGTTTAATTTTATTTGTTCTAACGAAATATTATCTACCTTCAAATTATTATTGTAGGTGTTGGGGCCGATGTAAATACTCTTATTTATGGTGATCTATTCGTATAAAACATCGGTCATAATAATTGCAATTGTATTGTATTTTCTACTGGGGTCTCTTTATAGGTAATCGCTTAAAAATACAAACCGAGTGTAAACTTGCAAATTAATAGACATCGTATAATATACTATACTTACTTTTTCATGTTCATGCAGTTGTAAATGAAATACGTGATATTAAAATTTTATTTGGACTACATGCGAGGTACTCTCCTCGAATTATAAAATATTTTTTTTGTGTATGTCTCCCTTCTATATATTTTGGATATTCTCAATATAAACTTCCGTCTAAAACACAGTATATTTTCATTAATAAAATGTTAATAATAATAGTAAATTAGTATAATACTAAATTTATTTACCTCTTAGATCTTCATACAGTTCCTTGGAAAATGTTTCTTTTTGGAGAGTGTAAAACTTTTCAACAATAGACAACTATTATTAACTTTTCTTTTGGGTCTAATTATTTTTATTATTCATTGTAGATACAAAATCTAAATAAAACCAAAGTGTCCTTTTATAGGGGAGGCGAGGATGGGACTCCTCAGGTTGCAAAATTCTGGGGAGCTGATGCGTCATAGCCCTCGCTCGAGTCATGAGAGAATTAAAGAGACTGTGGCAGACCCCATCTTTGACATGGATCCCAAATACCCCTTCCACAATTCTTTCAAGGTGATCATACCAGATCGCGAGCTATGGAAGAGAGGTAACCCAGACTTCCTTAACAGAGGACTGACCTGGTACACAGTCGGGTCCAGAACTGAAACAGGAACAGGGTCGGTATACATAGTGAAAACCCAAGGGAAAGCCTTAGCTATGCACTTGGGAACCACAGTACAGTATTCCAGGCCGAAATATACGCAATTCTACAGTGGATTCACGAGAAATTTAGGAAGAGCTTACACAAACAAGCAGATCCATATTGTCTCAGACAGTCAGACGGCACTAAAATGCTGTAAAATGACGTCAAGACTATTATGGAAAAGCCTAGAGGAACTCAAGGTCTTGGCCGAACGGAATACAGTCAAACTGATCTGGGTGCCAGGACATAGTAGTGGGGTACTAGGAAACGACAAAGCTGACGAACTTGCCAAACAAGGATCAGCTACAGCATTCGTTGGACCAGAACCAATACTTGCAGTGCCAAAGTACGTGCAAGGAGGTGCGTATTAGACTGGGTCAAGAAAGAACACAATAGACTGACAGAATTCTAACAGGGTTACTCACAGGTCATGCACCAGTGAAGCAACACCTACGAAAAATGGGTCTGTATGAAGGTGACCAGGGATGCAGGCTTTGCGGAGAAGCGCCTGAAACAGCGGAACATATACTTTGCCAATGCGAGACGCTGGGCCGCAAAAGACCATAACATTTTTGGGGAAACAAAAATAAACTCGAAAACACTTGCACACAGACGGGTCATAGGACTGTATCGGCTAATCAACAACACAGGAATCACCGGACCGGTATAGATAACTTGATTTAACTTACTATTTCGTTGTTTTATCTATTTTCTAAAAGCTATTGGTAAAAATAACATATATTTAGCAATGACTAAATCTATCAAATATTTAAAATTTAACATGTGGTAAAATCAAACAAGTTCTAGATTAAAAATGAGAGAACCATAGTTAAATTAGCTGCTGAGTTAATACGATTTTAACACAAATTTGGTAAAGCCTACCTTAATCTCATGATATCAAGCATGGCGTTTACGATTAATTAATATCAACCATATATTGCTTACGTTAGCTTTGGTAATGTTTTTTTGTACAACAAAGAATCTTGGTTCCTGCAAAACAAATGTACAAAGGTATATAGCTGAGTAGATTTTGTCTATCACTTTAGTAAAATATATTTTAACCATTCAACCGTGATCGATCACTGATCAAATAAGTGGTGCAAAAAGAAACTTGAATATTTATTTTCCTTCAAAAATATCGAACGAACATTAATATCAAATGAAAGCTTACAGAACAAAGTTAATTACGCCTACATTTAATATTGTTCTACATGGCCCTCTTATTAGTAATTACTAATTGAATTTGACACTTAAATTCTTCAAAGGGATTTCTTAACGTGTCTGTGGTAACTGAAGTAACTACGTCTTGATTTCTTTGTTTAAGGTCTTCTAGATTTTGTTTTTAGATATCCCCACAGAAAAAATCTAGGATTGTTATATCTGGTGAATTTTGTGACCATGCGCGAAGTTAGGGTTAATCGGTTTGATTATTCGCGGTTTTGTACAAAATCGAAAACCGGTTAACCCGTTATTCTAATAACCGATTTTTCAGATAACTGGTTATTCGAATAACCGGTTATTGGTGTAACCGAATATTCGAATAACATGTTTTTAGAATAACGGGTTTTTCAAATCACCGAGTATTTGGATAATCAATTAATATGCGTATATTTTCTTTCAAATGTTGTTCAAATCTGAAACTACAAGCGGGCAGGTGGCCACCAACACCTGTTGCATGGCGTGCGCCGTGCGCGTTCTAAATAAAAGCAGTAATGACAATCCTTTGCACGCTTTTCTTTGAATTTTCAACGTCAACGTCTCGTCTCATGCAATATTTATATAGAATTAGAGATTAAGAGGTAGCTGAATACTCTGATTCCGTTCTCAAAATTAGAGAAAAATTTATTTTATTACATTTTTAGCAATTTCAAACATAACAGTTTTCTGTTTTATATGTTTTCATACAACAATCCTTTTGGCGCAGAGGTTTATTAAAAAAAATTTTTAAATAATTTATAAGACAGTGGCTTAATACCCAAAAAAGGTGAGAAAAAACATTATGGGATGCCACAAATAAATAACTATAGACAATATACTTTTACTATTGTGATCGCTAGTTAAATATACATGTGTGTGTTGGTGTTATATTCACCAATACCTTCAGCCCTCTTTGTATTAATTTTGGATGTTACCGATCTCGCCAAAATAACGTACATAATAGTTATATAAAATTGTTTTATCGAGTTCTTTATAGTAGCACATACTCTATTAAAATAAAACTATTCAGTTTATTTGTGTTCAAAAATCTAAATTATAAACTCAGTCCAATCTGTTTGTTTTCTTATTAATCGGTTTTTCCAGTGATTCGGATAACCGATTAACTGTTTTTCGAATAACATCAACCGGTTTTCGGATAATCGATGAACAGGTTTTCGGATAATCGAATAATCGTTTATTTAATATTCGAATAATCGGTTATTCTGGTAACCAATATCCGAGTAACCGATTATTCTATAATCCGGTTACCCGAATAACCGGTTTTGATCTATATTTGGATATCCGGTTTTGTCCGAAACCGGTTTTTTAGGAAACCGATTAACTGGTTTAACTTTTTTCTGGTTTTTTCCAATACTAGTCCTCTCCCACCTATCCATCGTTCAGGAAATGTTTGTTTCAAAAAGTTTTGCACAATTCTAGCGTAATGATGAGACGCCCCTTCCAGTTGAAAGACTATTCAATAAATTTAGCGCCAGCTTCAGCACAAAAAATTCCTGCGTTATTTGAAGGTACGAAGTTCCAGTAACCGTGTTTTCCGTGCAGAAAAATGGTCCATAAATTCGATCCTGGAATAAAGCACACCAAACGTTAACATTTGGCGAATCTTTTTCGTGTTCAAATGAGATTAAGAACAAAATTAGGATTTGTTTCGAATCGTGGGATAAAAAACTCGGAACAGCATCCATTCTTCTTCCATGACAAAGATGACGATGCAAAACTTGAATTTTATATTCTCTCATTTTCAAATCTTTACGAGGAATTTTGTGAAATGTAGAATATGGAATATAAAGTTCGGCAATACAAAGGTCTGACGAAAAACATTTACGGTTTATAATGAGCGCCTATCAGTAGTTTTACTACAGCTACTACCGATCTATCTATTTATTAGTATATCAAATTATTATAACTTAACTTTGATAAAAATAAACAAGATACATTATGTAATTTAACTTGAACAATATCACATCCATCTACAGAACAAATACAGGGACACTTATTTCACATCAAGAGTTCCCAGTTCCCTCTTAAGATAACAAGGTATTGATAATAGGTGAATTGCGGACTACATAAAACAAATACCATATGTACAGAATTTAGTATTTTATTAGTATCTAGTTATTACTATGTTAAACTGTTAGCTCTCTGATTCACTGTTTGAAACTCCGAAATTAAATTAAACTCGATATGAAAATCAATATATAGGAAAGCAAATTGTACCCTGTTACATTAAAAAATCATTGAGTTTTATCAAATAAATTTGTAAGCGTATTCAGCACATTGGTGGAATTAAAATTGCTTTGTGCATTAATAATTAAATCTCTAGAATGAAAATGTACGTACGTATAGGGCACGTGAGTTCAGTTTAAAAATTTTAGCTGTCAGTTATACTATAGATTTTGTGCATAAATGCTAGAAAAAATTCTTAAAATGGAAAAATAATGTTTCCAATTTAAGTGTTTTCCATGCTTTATAAATATAGAATTATTCAGATTAAAATGATGGGCACCAAGCCTGCTATATGAAAAAATATATTTAATCAAAGTATAGCCAGGGCTATACTTTCTTAACAGGTTAAGAAAATACCAAATCCTGACAACTGTACAGGATCATCACACAAAATTGTCCATTTTTGGAATAACTTGGTTATTTTTGAAGATAACAAAAAGGTGTTTAGGACCTTCATTAACTAATTTTATTCGCAGAATCCAAAAAAAACAATTGCGCATTTGCCATCCTACTTTGTTTTTTTTTTTAATATAACACCCTGTCTGTTTTAAAATAATTCGATTTTTCTAATTTTTCTCATTACTAATATTCCATACATATCATGTTATCTCAAAAAGTGTTTGAGGTATTTGGATTTTGGTATTAAATTAAAATATCGTTAATGATTTTGTTAGCCGTAGTTGCCTTTGAAAACAAATTAGCTGTATTTCTGAAATAAAGATGCAGTTTACTCAGCAAAGTAATGTTTCGCAAAAAACAGTATATGTCATCGTTAATTCATCTTCGTCTTTTCAAAGACAACTACATTTAACAAAATCATTAACGATATTTTAATACTAAAATCCAAATATCTCAAAAACTTTTTGAGATAATATGACATTTGTTGGTAAGTATTTTTGAAATCAGAAAATTGAGGAAAATCGAAATATTTAAAAATATACAGTGTTCCATTTAAAAAACATATTTCTTATATGCGATGCTAATTTTTTTTTTGAAAATTTGGATTCTGGAAAAAAAAATTAGTTAATAAAGGTCTTTACACCTTTTTGATAACATCAAAAATAACCAAATTATTCCAAGAAAGGAAAATATTACAAAATCATCTAACTTTAACATTTTTCTGAGCCTCAGTTATCATTCATTACATTTATTGAAACAGTGTTCAGAAAATTACCGTCCAATTGATACAAGCAGCATTTGACAAATTTCTGTTTTATATAAATCACTTTGCTCACATTGAGAGGCAGATCACGATATATCAGCACAGCATGGTTTTGTACACGGTAAATCCACGATAACCAATCTCATTCATGCAATTTATAGAAAACTTAAATGTCAACATACAATACGTGATTTATGCAGATTTTTCAAAAAGTTTCGACAGACATGACCAGGGGATCTTAGTAAACTTCGACATGTTGTTATTAACATTTTTCCAAAGTTACTTGAGTAATAGAACACAACACGTAGAGTACTGTGATTTTAAGTATATCGAAATTCATGCTATATCGGGAATACCCCAGGGCTCCATCCTGGGCCTCCTTTTATTCGTTTTATTCATTAACGATATAATGAGTGACTTGGACACGTTGACATCTTACTGTATGTATGCCCATGATGTAAAGATTTTTGCCACAAAAAATTGGTAGCTTTGTGAAGTTACAAAATAATATTTTTACAATTAAAACGTGGTCCATGTAAACTTGCTAGGAAATATTTTAAAACGTTTTTTAAAATTTATATCATATATGGAGTTTACCCTGAAATAGGGATCCCACAGCAAATACTTTTCACTAGATTTGCTGTAGAAAGCATTGCTGTTTTTATTCAAATTAATTCATAATAAGATAATTGATCCCCCTCTACTAGAAAAATGAACGTTTTCTCTAGCTTGGCACTTAAGTTTGGATGCGCAGTGGTCTAAACCCTGCCCTTTTAATGTAAAATGGTTTGGTTTGTCTCTGTTCCACACTAACGATATTACTTCTCTCTTTGCACCGCCAGGTGCCAAGCTACAATCGTTTAGGTTAGGTTTTTGTGAGTGGGTCCTTCTGGACTCTCCATTTCGTCCATTAGCAGGCCTATTGTGGCTCACTCCTGATTATATTTCACCCAATAAGTTCAGTCAGTTAATGAAACTAACAACTTTATTGGGTGAGAATGTGTCCAGATCCTCTGACAGCAGTTGCCCTTTGCCAAATATTGCGATCCGTATCCTCTCCAAAGTGGGACAGGTGCATAAGACGTGGTCTGCCTTCTCATCATCCTCCAGGCATAGACGGCACTCGGCGTTTTCCTCTAAGCCGAGTTTATACAGATGATAATTTAGTCGGCAGTGCCTGGTATATAGACCTGTTAGAGTTTTCAGGTTTACCCTGTTTAACTCTAAAAGTTTCTTAGTTCTTGATTTCAAAGGGTATTTTGTTGTTTTTGCTCAAATGATTTAGAGCCTTCTGGCAGTTCCATACCGTTTTGGAGTTACAGCGGTAGGAGCCAAGAATTTTTATAGCTGCTTGGTTATCTAAAAAAATTTTAATTAATCTGCATGTAAGATGCATATATTCCAGCCCTCGCACACAGAGTTCAATGACAAGAACCTCGGCCTAAAAAATAGTTGCATTAGTACCTAGGCCATAGGATATCCTCACCCTTGGTATGTAGCTATGTACTCCGGCTCCTGTTCTCTCAGGAGTTTTGGAGCCGTCTAAACCAACAACTGTCTGCCCTCAGTAGGTCGGCTTATCTCTTTCCGGAAAAAGGATATTGAAGGTCAGCTCGTAATTGGTCCTGGTAGGCATAGTATCCGAAGGCATTTTCAGGATGCTGTGATTATCTGTCATCCAGCAACCTGTTCCGCTCCATGATACTAGTCTACGGCATATTAATGGCTTGTTACAGTCTGTATGTTGCCCACGTGGCCACTCTCTCCAAATATATATGAACCGGGGTTAAGTCCAGGAGGATTTCCATTGCAGCTGACGCGGTGGTGTTAATTGCCCCCATTACGGTCAAGCCTGCTAATTTCTGTAATCCAGAGAGTTTGGCTTTGGCCATCCGTTGTGATCCTTTCGGCTACCAAACGATGATCCCTATGTTATCATTGCTCTGATGACCGTTGAGTAGTACCACGTATTCAATCTAAATATATCAACCTTCTATCTTGCCACAGCTAGAACAAGTATCTTACAATTGTTTCCTCTTTATTTTATTCATTATAGGTATTCTATAACTATCTGCAGGTCAGATTTGATATATTTTATACAAATATAAACACAGTAAAAAATTTAAAATTGTAAATATTTATAACTAAACATTTGTCACTTTATTAATATACACTTGTACTGTTGGATAGTATATTTCTAAATAAATTTAAAAAATAATTAAACACCACAGGTAATACAACCCCCTGTATCTCTGAAGGTACCTCAAAGGTACCTTGTGCGGGAGAGGGCTACACTTTTAGAGACAATGGACACCCAATGTCCGAGTATGCTAGGATTAATTTCTAGTTTAGAAAAAATTCTAATTCCAGAATGAGAATCCAGTGTCCTTACCACTCGACCACGAAGCCACACAAATAAATAAATATATCGAAGAGTTGTCAATATTATTATCGCTAACTATAAGCAGTGCTTGAACCCACCTTTTAATTGTCAAGCTTATCTCAAACTGAAAACTTCTAAATGGAAAATGTTGACAATTGATGGTTTTTATTTATTTTATTTCAATTGTATCAATACTGTATCAGTAACCAATCATTCAAGGCATGACCACACTAAGTATAGAATAACTTTTCGATACAATGCCAAGGTACACTAGAATAATCCCGAATAATTTAAAATCGTTCACCACACTATTTACTTAAAATTTTATAGGATTTTTTTATCACGTGGCTATAAGCAAAAGACATACTGTTCTATTTATCAACATAATTTATTGCCATTTGAACAATATAGCTTTTGATTACAAGTAGCAATATTGTTTTGTTTTAAGTTAAATAAAATTAATGTTTTTAAATAAAGAAAAGTTAGTTTTCTGCAAAAAAATCTTTTTCCAAAAATCGTATTTATGTATACCTGTCTAGCTTATTTATTAACTAAATTTATAATTGTCTATTTGGAATTCGTGACAAATATTTGCGAAATTATATCATCTTTAAAATTCCAGTATTAAAGGAACCTGACCTGAATCCTTGGCGCATAATATTGAAACCATAGACTTTTCTTTTTCAAGGAAATTAGCGATATTGAAGGAAATGGAATTTCCAGGTATCTGCGAGTTGAGCTGTATTAAAGCCACAAACTCGGCTGTGATTTGTGAATCATGTAAATCAATTTTTTCTTATTTCCAAGTTAAAATCGTTCTCGAACGTAATATTTTTTACTTCTTTTTCTATAGTACATTCTGTATAGGCAAGTAAATGTATTCATCTCGAAAACAATCCACCTTTTCAACTTATTTCGACCTTTTGGGACTCCCGTAAGCTTATCGCAGTAATCCATTGATAGGGTGGAAGATACGTAATGCACTGAATTTTCTTTTTATAATATTAGAAATGAAATTAATTCGGTTATTGAACGGATTTTATTTAAATGTTTAAATTGAAATGTCAACATGTACAGTGATTTCCGTGAGTTTCATATTTAATTAAAGGGACAAATTATTGTTAATAATTGATTATCATAATTATATGTATACATATAAAAGATAAATATGGTATTTTGTTCATTATAAAATATGTGCCTAAACTAAAATATTGTTTTTTTTTTTCAGTATGTCACGGAAAAAATGGGTGGCGCGGAAGGCACCAAATTGGATCTCGATTTTATGGATATGGAAAGGGTAAGTTTGCAATTATGTAAATGTTTTTATTGATTTCTGATATATAAAAGATAATGTCATTTAAAAACTTTCGAAAAACAGGAATTTGAAATGTGCCTATTGCACAAACTTTTTCAAAACAAACCGTTTTTGAAAAAAATAAGGTATTTTTAAATCGTGACGGAACAGTAAGTATATTAGGTTCATGTGGTGAAATCCATAGCCAACTTGTAACCCTCTTGTGGTCGAAAAAGGACAGGCGTTTTTTAGGTTCTGCCATATCCCTAGTATATAAGGGTTTTATTTTAAAAAAAATCGAAATTACTGTATATTTTTTGTTGCAGAAAACCGATGTGACTTACGAGCTTGTAGAAGAACTCCAAGTGAAAACCAAAGAGTTCCTACAACCAAATCCAACAGCGCGAGCTAAGATGGCAGCGGTAAAAGGTATTAGTAAACTTAGTGGACAAGCCAAATCGAATACATACCCTCAACCGGAGGGTGTACTAGGGGACTGCATGCTTATTTATGGTAAAAAATTGGGGGATGACAGTCCCTTCGGATTGGCACTTGTAGAAATGGGGGAATCAATGAAACAAATGGCTGATGTTAAGTATTCACTTGATGACAATATTAAACAAAACTTCTTGGAGCCCTTACACCATCTACAAACTAAAGATCTAAAGGAAGTTATGGTAAGTGTTAGGATAAAATCACCAACATGCCAATCTAAAACATGACATACCGGTTAAGAGATATTTTTTTTGTTAAAATGAATGGGTTAACCATTTTATATAGATAATTCCTTTCAGGAAAATACATTCATAAAATCTATTAACAGCCACCACGATCGTTACATTAAAATTTTTTTATATACATTAAGAATAATATCAAAAAGACAAGTTATATGAAATATCTAATAATTTACAATTGGGACTTAAGCAAATGCTTGGCAAATATAACATATAATTTAATAAAAAACATATCACACGAAGGTAAATATTATATTAAAGGCATGTATTAAAAAACAAAAAAGTTATTAAAACATGAAATTATTAGAGACCATGTATACCTGAGGCAGGGTAAAAAAAGGCTTTCTGAATATTTAAAAATATATTTGTATTCTTATAATATGAGAGGAACATATGCGGCTGGGAAATCCATCAAAAGAGAAAAATAATAAAATAATTTATATTTTTCAGCACCATCGGAAAAAATTACAGGGAAGAAGACTTGACTTCGACTGCAAACGAAGACGGCAAGCCAAAGGTATATAGAAAATCTTATTATATTTATTTATTTCTTTAATAGGGTAACTAAATAATTACCTTTGTATTTTCAATTTTTTTCATCATTTTTCATCAAATACATGTCCAGGTTAATTTCTTTTTGAAATTTAACACAAAAATTATCGATTTATCATTGAAGAAAACGGTGATGCATATTTTTTTGTAAAAATCATCACACTGGTAAAATCACACATTTTTTATCGAGTTGGAGTTAGTAACGTTAGGTATTAACGATCAGATCAAATAAAAAAAATGGAAAAGTATAGTATTAATGTTAATAACTGATAAAAAAAGAACATGTTTTTATGAGTTAATCAGTTTTGCTCTTAGTTTTGAAGACACTGTTCTGGTTTTAGCAGCAGTGCAAAATTTAAAAAGCCGTAACTTAAAAAAGATTTCAGCGGTTTTGTTAAACGCCTGAAATTTATAAATTTATCAAGGAGAGTATCTGATAAAATTGTAATAGTATCTCTTCTTGATAAAATTATAGACAAGTTATTACTTTATTCAATTTAAGTTCAATGAAACATACAAAAAGTAAGTCTACTGTTTCTCTAAGTTCACAGCATTATTTATTTATATGCAATTGGAAAATGTCACCAATATTCTTTATTAAAACAAAACAACCACCACAATCCCAATTAATTCTTTTGTGACATTGAAACATAGTTCATCTTGCCAAGAAACACTTTCTACTAATACATTGTATTGTTATAATTAATTTTCATAAGTTTTAGTTGGAAACATAGACGTGCGCCACACAGTTCGTTAGGGTGTGCATAGTACGGAATACTCTGTAGATATAGTATAGTGAAGGGGGGTTAATTATACAAAGTTCGGAGAAGAGGGAATATTTTTAAAATTTTAGTCAAAGTACATAATTTGTTGATTAATTTATTGTCTATTTTTTTAACCTCTTATTTATATTAATGTCCTGGCCAGGCCCGTCCCTACCCGAAAGTGCAAGGGGTGCCTTGCACACCAGCGGCAACGTGGCATAGGGGGCAAATATTCAGTTTAAAAAAAGTAATAAAGTAAATAAGATGATTCGTGCCATCTGTAGCCGTAGGCGCTGTCAAAGTTTACAGAAATTAAACACCACACCACACCACAGGTAATACACCCCCTGTATCCCTTAAGATACCTTGTGTGGGAGAGGGCTACACGTTTAGAGACAATAGACACACCCAATGTTCGAGTATACTAGGATTAATTTCTGGTTTAGAAAAAATCCTAGCTCCTCGACTGGGGATCGAACCCGAGACTCTAGGGTGAGAGGCAAGTATCCTTACCACTCGGCCACTAGGCCACACAATCCACAAATGTATACTCTTAGGCGCTGTTAAAGTAAAAATCACATTGACAGTGCCCAAGATTGATTCGACGTCAGCCGCATCAAATAATGTGCCGCTCAGTGTCAAAGGAAGCCTCGTCCTCATTTTTTAGCCTTCCTCGATAATTTTAAGTGGTACCTATATTGTAGATAATGAAAACTTAAAACGGAAAGTTCGTTTTAAAAGTAAAATAAAAAAATGCAATTGCAATTGCAAACTGCAATTTTCATGTTAATTAATATTAATACCTATTTCAAACTTCATATATTAAATTTAGGGCATTAGGATATGCAGGGGCACACCCCGTACGCACGTCTATGGCTGCATTATTTGTACTCGATCAAAATTTTAAAAATTGATTTTTTAAATATGGATCCTATCAAACTGTGCTGTTGGAATTATTTTCTAAATAGGATTAAAAGTGTAGTTCTTGCAAGACAAGACAAGATAAGACTTATCTTTGATGTCACATGCGCCCACATAAAAATCAATATAAAGGTTTTTATTTATTATATACCCGATTAATAAGGCATGATACCAATAATTTGCACGTTTATAGCATATAAGGGGGGGCTCAGCCCCTATTCCAGCCCTGTGAAAACACAGGGACCTGCTCATGGTATGTTGTAGTTAAAATAAAATAATTTATTGCCAGAACATTCGCTTTGATTTATTATTTTGCTAAAGATTAGGATTATGAGATTTTGTATTGTTCATTTAATTTTGTTTATTATTCATTATTAAAGACAGACAGTATGCAACTTATAATTCTTTACAGAATAACTTTTGAAATTTTAGTTAACGCGCTTATATAGTATGGAAGCCAATTGTGCGCCCCGGTCCGAGTAAAGGATGAGATGAGATAGATATACGAAGAAACGTATTGGCTCTGGTAATAAAATTTTATCTACACTCCTCTGTTCGAAACTTACTGACGAAATCACCAGTGTTGCCACTGGCTGAAGATGAACAGATTTACCCTCCCACCTAAAATTATCGGATTTTGTTCAACATTATCCGATTTTTTTTTTATTTTAAAAATAGTTATATTTACATATATGGTTGATACTAATCTAAGCAAAACCATATTTTTTTTAGTCTTTTTTTAGATTTCACAAAAAAAAACGGGATTTTTTAGTACCTACTTTAACCAAAATAAATACTTTGCATACTTATGAAGACCTGCTAATTTTATTACTTCTATCAGAATAAATAAAAATATTATAACAACAAGCCACTTTATCCATTTTGACCCTGCAGTACTGCTGGTAGCACCACTTCTCCACACACATGTTCATTCAAAACAATTTACGCAAATATCCAGTCACCCTATCTATTTATTTATATACCAGTAAAAGTGGAAAGTACCGACTGTAAAATACAGAATGCAGAATGTGAAGTGCAGAAATTTAAAAAAATTTGGATAAAATACCGAGGCCCGGATGCCCGATAGTGGCTCGCTGACGCCTTTGACGTTACGGGGTCGGGGTGTTTCTGTGTTCTCATATTGGTAATATTTGAAAATGTCATTTCAAATCAAGTGTTTTGTTGTGCTGCGCAACCATGTTGCGAAATAATCAGTAATTTTATTTTTCCTACTAAAACGCAAAATAAAGGGATTCAAATTATCCGTTTTTTAGCAGGGTGAGAAAATGATTCGCTACCATCTCAAATTATCCGCAAATCTGATAATTATCCGCCAATCGACAACACCAGAAATCACACAACGTTGCTATGCAAAAGTCCGTCAGCGCTCCCCACTAGATTTACCGTATATCTGTCTATCTCATTATTCGAACCAGGGTGCATAATTTGCTTCCAAACTGTATACATTAAAATGGGTTTTAAACTTATGTATTACTCAACGATCCTAGCTTGACATTTGTCGCGCAGAGAGAAAAAATATCGCTAGTGTGGGACAGAAACAAACAAACCGCTTTACATTGAAAGGGCGGGGTTTAGACCATACGCATCCAAGCTCAAGTGCCAAGCTAGGATTTGAGAGTATGTATGTATGACTGACAGCAAGTGATTCACGGATATCCGGCCATGTCATTCTTAATAAGCCACTTGTTGCTGTTGATGGGAATCTCGTCGGAGTAGTTACATGGCAAACTTCTTTAACTATCTACAGGGATAAAATCTCTCTGGTTGTTGATAATGTGATTCGTTAACATTCTCACTTTCTATTTTCTTGTTATCGTTTCTAATATATCTTCCTTCCTTGAGAGATGATCAGTGGCCAGTTGTTTTGGTACTTTTAGGTGCTGCAGCTACTGTAGTTTTTAAATTAGGTATTTTTTTTGTTACGACTTTTAATGATTTGAATCGGGTGCCCCATATATTTTCTTGAAAAACTACGAATTTTTTTTTGTGCGTGACACTTTTATTGTCCGATGGACACGAAAAGACGTAACGTCACATCTTAACAAGTTTTCAAACAAAAATCATATGACTCATTGACGGTGGCATATTTAAGTTTATATGTTTTCCGATAACACTTTTAAAATATATAAAAAATTACAAACAAAAAAAAATACACAAACATATTTTCAGTGCCCACGTGTTTGGGCTATTATTACCCATAATAAATTTTTGTAGAGCAACACGATGAATGAAAGACGGATAGTGTAAATCGTATGAAAGTCATGGCGAGGTTCAGTTTAAATAGTATATAAAGTCAGGGACTATGACAAAAATAAATTTCTTCGTAAATTGGATTATGTATAAATTTAATGAAATAAAGAAAGTAAAACTGATTCGTTGAATTTAATATGAATTAAACGAAACTAAAATTTCATATCGTGGGACACTTCAAACAGTTGTAATTATAATAAAGAAAAGATGATTTAATAAGAAGATTCGTACATTTTTGTCGTCTATTCTGTTACCTACATTTTAATATAACAAACACTTTTGCTTCGTTTGCTGTAGTCATTTATTTGTATTATGTGAAACGGTTTAAATCGAGATTAGCCTGAATACTTGAAAACTGAAATTAAATTTAAAAAAGTAAATCTGTTAATACTAAAAACACCTAATTTTACTTCATCAAATAAGTATAATAGTAATAGACCTCGCGCGTATGCATTTTCGTGCAAATTAAATAATAGAAGCAAACGGCTTAATCCAAATGTTTAAAAATTATGGTTTAAGAAAAAAGCCCAAATAAATTTTTATCGCAATCACTCGTTTGTCTTTAATTGATATTGTAATCGGCAATTGAAAGTCATACTCTGCGCGTAAATCTTGATTTCCGTATTTAGAGCACATTAATTGTTTTAAAAAATCTGCGATTAGTACATATACACACACCGTCAAAAGTCTTGGACCCCCGATGTTTTGTATTAGTAAATAATTTTTTTTTAAATATTGTATTTGTTTTTCAAAGTATGTTTCTACTACATGTATTTTTTTTGTAATATAGGAATAATTTTTAAAAATTTAGTCAATTAAAAAACAATGGAAAAAAAATTGCAATTCTTAAGTAAATTTATTATGACAATAATTAACAAAACATTTTTTTTTTATAAAGTAAACTCCAATTTAATAGTCAGTTCATGCGTTTGTGAATTGCTCTAGAAACAAAATACCACATATTTTCAATGGGATTCATATCTGGGGAGTTAGCTGGCCAATCTAATTGGGTAATATCTCCCTGTTCAAGTACCTCTTGAACCGTTCTTACGCGATGGGGCCTCGCGTTGTCATCCATGAAGATGAAATTGTCACCTAATTCGTCGCGTAGGGCTCGATGTCGTGGGAGTAGAGTGGGCACCCTTAAACGCCTTGCACGCAAATTTGCACGATGGAGTCTTCTTCGAACTGTAGAGGTCGATATAACAAAACGGAACGTACACTGAAAGTGCGCCCTGAGGGCTGGAGCTGAAGCATTTCAGTGTCTACGGGCATATTGAACCAAATACCGATCCTGTCGTTCATTTGACACTCGAGGCCGCCCACTACGTGGTCTTCTTTCCACTGTCCCTAATTCTTCATACCTATGCACTATTCGCACAACTGAAGATCTAGGAATGTCTAACATCTCGGATATCTGATGATTGGAATGTCCAGCATCATGCAGAGCAACAATTCTTGCCCTGTTAAAAGCAGAAACCTCACGTCCTGTCATTATAACGAGAGAAAAGTATCAAAGTCGCTTAGCTAAATATGTATAAAACTGACGAATATTTTTAAAAATTTATAACTAATCAACAATACTTTATCTGTCAATTTATATGATCTTGTTTGTTAGCTAAATAACTCAACTTTGTTGCCTAGCAACGAAGACAAAATAAACATAGCCCAAATCTACAATATACAGGGGGTCCAAGGCTTTTGACGGTGTGTGTATTTAGGTGTTAAGGTGCCTACAGACACACACGTACACGTCTTAAGAAATGAACGAACGTTCATATATGGTACACGCGTCCATATATGTGGTATCCATATTCCCTACACACACTAGTGCTGGGCATAATCAAATGATTTCAATAATCCAATAACGGTTATTCGAATATCTTTAATAATCGAATGATCATTCGAATTATGAATATAGCCCGAGAAATGGGGAAATCGACATCTATGGCTTGGTTCGGCGACATTCGGGAACTCGAGTCATAATTAATAATCATAAATATCGATTTGGCTGGCAGTTGACTATTATTTCTATACAATTCTCAATTATAAATCTTAACACAACCCAATCCGGTTCTGCACTCAAGACAATCAAACTCCGAATGGCATCAACCCATGATATAATAATTGTATATTTATATCATTGTGTCAGCTAATGCTACATTCCGCAGATTGGCAAGATCAAAACGCCGCGCGACGGCAAACAACTAACATGTGTTCAACTGCACTGGTACTCGCATTGTATCTCATTGCTCGAATCACGTATTTGAAATTGATGAGCCGCTGAAGCGAATGACGATTATTCAATCGGTAGTCGGCGGCACCACTCTCCCAGAACTAAATCATTCGAATTCTCATGACAAGAGTATTCGAGTCGAGATATTTCAATAATCGAATTATCGATTATTTTTCATTCGAATTAGCCCAGCACTAACACACACACATACTTAATTCTATTCAAGCAGCAACAAAAGACATGTTCGATGGATTTTTGACTGAAATTTTGTCTACATACAAGAATCAACAGATCTTGGAGTGCAAGTGCAATTAGAAAATACGATAAAATAATTCGTTGCCTTTGTCTATCTTTTTTCTGTATGCATCTAAACAGTGTTATATCTTTTCAGTATGAAACGTCATTGGCAGTGATGTCATTGGACCACGCGTTGCTATCTGTTTTAATTATTTGGGTAGCTTATACGTTATGACGTACACGCCAAGATCCATTGATTTAACTCATGTCAGTCATCTGTAGTGTTCAACATGTCGATGTGTGAAGACGAAATAAATTTATTAGCAGTGGCATGTGTTTGCATAATAAAAAGTAATTAACATAGCCACATTTACCATAGCTGGAATGTTTAATAGACGAAATGCTAGACACTGGTCATTAGAAAAGCCAAATGAAATTCTGAAATTAAAATTCAGGGAAGACGGTCGGTGCACGTCTGGTCTGGAATTTTTCAAAACCAAATAATTGGTCCTATTATGAAAATCTTACTGGAAATGCCTATTACAACTTCCTTATGAATGAAATAGCAAGCAGATAGAATAGGACTACCCTACCCTGGGAGGCATACTTATTATTTTTTAAGAACAGTGATAATATATCGTACCGTTCTTGTAAACTCAACATTTTCACAATGTAAGATATTTCTTAACGATATCAATAAAGCATTAATCAGCTGAATGGTGTCTTGAATTTATTTTTATGTGCTGTCATATCTGTGTGACATTTTGTTTTTCGTCCAAGGCTAACTAAATAAATAACTATAGAGGCTAAAATCTAAATTACTATTTTCGAGCCATAAAAATTGTAATAAATAGAAAACCCTAAAAGATATGACATATCTATACATTTTAAATCAGAAAAATACACTGATTTCAAAAATGCCAAAAATACCATTTGAAAAAATATAAGTTATTTTCATATCTCCTCTAAACGACTTTCATTTATTTGTTCTTCTAAATACACATTCTAAATGCTTTCAAAAACTCTACAACTTTTATGAGAAACTTTTTTTGTAGCATCAAAAATAAAAGTTATTAGGGGTGGCCCATTTCGTTAGATAACCCCGTACACGTGTGTGTGTGTGTGTAGGCACCTTTATGAACACATGTTCTACCATTATTTATTTATTTTAGATGTAGGTTTCACGCTCAGATCAGCTTTTTGATTATTGTTTTGTATTTTCTTATAACGTTATATTTTCAATAGTTACCTGTAGAGAATTATTTAGTTTTAATTTTTTATAAGCATGTCATTAATATTGCATGGGTATTGGCCTGTTACTTAACATAACAGGGTCAAATATTGCAGATGACGAGATTAGACTGGCTGAAGAAAAATTTGCAGAATCCTTACACCTTGCTCAAATGGGAATGTTTAATTTATTAGAAAATGACGTAAGTAGACATTTTTAAATGAATATCTACAAAGGAAATTTTATATATATATATATATATATATATGTGTTTTTTTTTTTTTTTTATTTATATATATATATATATATATATATATATATATATATATATATATATATATATATATATATATATATATATATATATATATATATATATATATATATATATATAATCAAAATTAGGTAGAAGAGCTCATACAGATTTAGGCCGTTCAAGATTTGCCATCGGGATCTCGCTTTTGTTAAATGGAATAATTAGAAAATGCAAAAGCAACTTAATTGTTAAGTTTAATGAAAATTTGAATTTTAGTTGACCACATTTTAGTTATTTTTTATTCTTTGAAGGTTACGTGTTGTTACAGACATTTTCAAGTACATGTTAAAATATTTTGAAAATTATACTAACAAACTTTTACTTATTTTATACAGGGTGGCCCATTTAAAACTCTCTACCCTCTTTTTTTTATATTCTATAAGTTTTTGAGAAAAATGCTGATACACGTCGAATTTCGAGGGAATGTATAACCGTGATAAATTCAACCCCCCTTGCTTCATCCCCTATGCGGAGAAGCAACCCATCCAAACATTTTAAATGTGAGTATGGCTGAAGGGTTACCTGTCTTTTTAATTCTCTTTACAACTGTGTACAGTTTTTTTTAACTTAGTGAATATTTTTCGAGATATTGCATTTGAGAATGTTATGATCTAAAGAAATTAAAATTCACCAATATAAGAATATTTTATTTAATTAAATATTCGAAATGCTCACCACCAACTTCCATACTTTAATACATCCTTTGTTGAAGGGTTTCGCGAACATTTTGTAGGATTTCATTGGTTATCTTACGATACACTTTTACTATTCTTTGGCATAAATCTTCCAAACAGTTTGATTTGGTGGCAAACATTTTGCTTTTTAAATATTCTCATAGAGAATAGTCTAAAAGAGTAAGATCGGTTGATCTTGAAGGCCACTCAACTGCGCCTCTTCTGCCAAACGTTCATTTAAGAATTCTTTTACAAGCTGCAAAGTGTGGGAGAGCTCCATCTTGTTGAAAAAACAGGTTGTCTTCCGATCGGTTCTCATCATTTACAATAATTTCGGTTAGCAATGGATCAACATTCTAATATGCCATTATATTCATCAAAGCTTCTGTGATGTCCAAATCGTTTGACATAAAAACGAAATACGAAAATATCGACATAAAGGAAAAAAATATATTAATAAACTTATTTCTAAAATTTAAAGAAAGTATATATCTCCAAATTGTGATGAGGGCATATAGCCTAGTAAATTTATAAATTGAGAAAGTTTGTGTAAATCTAAAACCTGGGCCAATAACTATACACACCTGTCAGAGTATCACATTAACTTTCTCGTAGTTTCCCATAACGGCTTCCTGAATTTCAACGACCCGTTTTGACTGTCGTTTGGGGATAATCTGGCAAACCGATCAACACGGTTTTGCTCTCCCCTGTCTTGATTACTGTTAAGTGTCGATAATTTATAACAGATAAATTTGTACTTATTAATGAAAATCGAGTTAAGGTCAGTCAGAAACAGGTATATGAGGTTTTCTATAATTTCTGTGTCCCTCAGAGTAGGTATTCGTCTGTTTTGGGTCTTCCAAAAGTATTTATATTTCCATTGTCAACCAGCATTGACCAGAATCCTACAAAAACAAGTTTCCCCCGTTCATGTTCTACAGTATATCCACAAATTGACTTCGGAAAAGGAAAAACTTACAGTTTAAATAACAGAAATCACGGCATCTTGATATTCTTGATTCCGTAGATTTGAATTTCTATACGACTCCAACCAGTTAGTCGCTATTTGGCATAAAATTTTGATGACAAACATATCAACGCCTTTTTGTACGCATCTTGTACAGTATATGGCTCCAGTACTTTCGCTAATTTCAATTGGTTCGTCATTGTAAATCGTTGTTAATCTGCTCGTGATTTTGTAAATTGAATCTACGGAGTCACGGCAGTTTGATAAAAATATAACTTTTTACAATAGGTTTTCCTTGTAAAACACTAAACAACTAAACATATAAACAATTAGGTATACGACAATATAGATAATTAAGATAACAATCACGTACAATGAATGAACAAACGATGTTTGTTCATTCATTGTACGTGGCGACGAAACGTCGACATATTTTTGAAACTGGTTTTCTTCTTTAATTGATCACACCCCAACAATTTACCACATAAAACTAAAAGAGAACAATTAGAAAGAAAAATTATGTTCAAAAGAATTTCTTGCAGGTAATTGTTAAGAAAAAATCTCAGATCAAATTTTTCAGTTGATCAATCTCTTAAAAATATGATCTTAACGTTGCCATTCTTCGACTTTACATATCGCATTATTAGGTCTATGACCAAATAAACTCGTTTATGTCGTTTTTACTTTCGTTTGAGTCCCGTTTTACAAAACATTACAAGACAAAAAAATCACAGCTTTGCCTTAGCGAGATCCCTGTGGTAATTCTAGAATTTGAAACAAATATAATATTTTATATTATTAATCGATTATAATAATCTAATACAAATATATTTTAGGTAGAACAAATATCACAACTAGCTACCTTTGCCGAAGGCCTTTTGGATTATCATGTTCAGTGTACAGAAATTCTCAAACAGCTGACCGAAACTCTCTTGGAAAAGTATGTCTTTTGTTACTTCTGCAAACATTGTTAAGGATTTCTGTATCTTCCACCATCTCTTGACCATATAGAATTAAAAGCTTGTGTTTAAAATATATTTATTTTTCAATTCTGCATAATTAAAACTATCGCAGTTGAAAAATAATTTCGCAATGGAATATAATAATAGTAATTAAACAGTTGAAATTCAGAATAAACCTGAACTCATTTACCTTCATAATATATTAAATATTATTTAAAAGAATTAAAGTTTTACTATGGGTAAACTTATTAATTGTGGTTGTGTTCAAGTTCTACGGACGGAACCTTTTGCCGAGAAACAAGTAGGCTCACATTTCGCTTTTGGTTTTTTAAAATCAAGATGTTTCCAAATTCCCAAAAAATAAAGGATGAATACATGTTGTTGGCCTAGTTTAATTATAGTTTTGCAATTTAAATTGAACAGTAATCAACAGGTGTCAGAATTTACGCGTTTAAAGCCCAATCAAAATATACCCCTAAATTTCTATGTTTTTTTATTCATTAGTCTATACCGAATATTTTTATAAAATTTTGTAATACAATTTTATTATTTATATTCGCTCAACATTTTGAAACATGATTGATAGAATTTAGGTCAGAAGATTGGACAGCCAAAAAAAAAACTATTGTTATAATTACAAACTATGGTTAATCATATATAACCGTGCTCTGTATCATGAATGTGTATTTTTGGCTATCGTCATTTGCTGCTTGCATTTATTTCGCCTCTACGGGATTTAATTTTGATTTCTGAACTTTTATGGTTTCATCAGATTAATCCATGTGAATATAATCATCATATTTAAATGTTCTTTAGACATTTTTTATACAGGGTGTTCCATAAGTCACGTCAGCTTTTGGAATTTGATTTTGAAAGTCAAAATAATTTAAAAAATAAAGAATGGCAAACAAAAAATTAGGTGTTTCATACTTGGATTATTATTTTTATTTAAATTAAAATGTAGGAAACGTAACATAATCATATATTAATGAAGGTATTTAAATAATCCTCCAGCAACTTGAATAAATAAGTTGTAAAAGAGAATCTCCCACTTTCGCTGTAGATTTGACTCGTCTATTAAAGCAATTGCTTCTGATTTTTAATTGCTACCTGATAGACACGTTTTTTAATGAATCCCCCCCCCCAAAAGTCCATGTGTCAAGTTTGATAACTGGGGTGGGGTGGGGGGTCAAAGCAACATCAGTTCGGGTAAGTTTTCGCCTAAAAATTCATGATAGGTTACGCAGTGTCCTGAAAAATATGTATCCTAGTTACTGAACTATTAAGTAATCTCGAATCCACATCGGATGTTTATAGACCACCGCATTTGAAAAGATCTTTAACGGTATTAATGCGGATTCTCGTCACATCAATGATGTTAATTTTGTGTATTAATGCGACCTTCCTGGGAAAATGATGATTTATCATTATCAATTACCACTCCAGAGGATATTTATAAATTCTGGGTTACGGTTTACGTTATCTAGCAACCATGTGCAATAATTCAGCCGTAGCTATATGTATCATCTTCATAATGCGTGAACTTTTTGCCGACTCGATTTTGCTTTAACACTCCGATGTGCGAGATAAATTTGTTTGTGCCGCAATTTTTCTAATGCTGATGCGAGGATTATAATCGAGGATTTCAAGAACTTTTTTCCCTATGAACATTATGCACCTCTGAGCGCCCTACATTTCTTTTCCTTGGATTTAAATTCCCATTCTGAATAAGTCTCGTCTGTACGTCTTATAACTTTATAATCTCGGTGATGGCGGATGGGAAATCGTTCTGCATAATAGACAGCAGCACCTCTAGCACTATCATTACAAGCACCAAGTGCTTATAGCATGTCCATATATTCACGATTCGAATAACATCTGTCAATTTTATAAGATTAAAAATTCAAAATTATTTAACAGAACAAAACATGATATAATATTTGTCATTTGTTCATAGACTACTAATTCAAATATTTTTTGTGAGATAATAATTTTTGTCCTATTTTGACTACCAAAATAAATTCTGAAGGGTTGGGCGTAACTTATGAAACGCCCTGTATATGAAAGAAAAAGTTTTTTTCCTATATTGCTACTACAGACTTTGTTTATGTTTCAAACTTATTAATGCCCAACCAAATAAGTTTTAATAATATTTTTAAATACTAGAAAATTTGATGTTTTGAATTTCAACGAATACACGGATATAAAGTTTATTTCAAACTTATTTGCAACATAAAAAACGTCGGCTTTTTTTATCCTTTTTACCGCCGTCGAAGAAGCCGACATTTTTTATGTTGCAAATAAGTTTGAAATAAACTATACGTAGTCGTTCTTGTTATATCAGAAAATCGTTCTAAAAAGCAGATATTTCGTAGAAGATACAGATTATGAATTTGTGGTGACGTTATGCACTCCACTAAACCATTTAATTTTTTAGGAAAGATGAAGCAGCAAATCGTCCAAAGGTTGAATTTGTACCGAAATCTTTAACCGATCTTAATATAGAGGGAGTTACGGATGGACTAAATGGTACAAATAACCACAATAATATACTAAATCATCATAGTAATCATCATAGTAGTAATTCAAATTTATCAAGTGGTTATCAGTTTAAACGACCCGCCCCTAAAACAGTTCCTATCAAACAGACATACAAACCTGATCCTTTTGACCCTTGGAGTTTCCCCCCAGGTATCTTTTTTTTTTTTTTGTTTTATTAATTTATATTAAGTTTTACTAACCTTTTACTTGTTTATTATATTTATTTGCAAGGTAAGTATTATTTAATTTTTATAACCTTCAGCTTTATTTTAAATTATGTATTTTTATTTTTTACCTAAATGAAATAAATTGGTACCGCTTACGGGCAAAGTTTGTTAAAATCAATTTGGCTTCACGTTTTATGTGCACGGAACAAAAGAACTTTGTATTTAAAAGTTCGGACAATTGCGCACAGAGATAAAACTTTATAAATTTTAAAATTAATGTGGATATTACACATAGAATACAAAATATTTTTGTTTTAAATTGTTTTTTAGAAATACAGAAATTATATTTACAGAAAATTTTGATTCGCAATACATCTTCTATAAAATACCTATAATTGTTATTAAACATAATAGTCCAAGAAAATGAGGTGAGAAGTTGACAGTAATTAGGTAGTGATTGAAAATATTTGGAAGCTGTTCAGAAGTTTCAGGTTCGACCGATGATGGGACAAATATGCAAAAAAAACATTTTACAAAAGGTGCGCCGCGACCCCTTACTCAAAACGCTGAGAGAGCCGTCATAGATTCGTCAAAATTTTATAGGATCAAAGTTGTAGAGGACAAATCTCTTCAAAAAAATCCACGACGGTATATATTTATCTTTTATAGTTTAGCCGTGAGCCCCGCTCAAAGTTGTGTAATCAAAACCCGTGGCGCGCGGAAGCGGCTGTAATGACACTTAGTTGTTTAATTCATTATGTATCGAAACGAGTTCAAAAAATTTGGATGTTTTACGTAGTGTGTACAATTTTTTCGCAATGAGAAAAAAATTTCGACCCAAAATTAATATTTTGACAGCGCCGCGAAAAAAATTTTTCAATTTCATCGGGATTTCAGCAGAATTAAAGTTAAAATATCTTGGAGATTACTTATCGTAAATCAAGGGGATGAGATATGGACATCCGTTTAATTTCCGATATTCGATCAGTGAAGTTAAGCAGCACTGATCGAGTCCGGCAATTGGATGGATGAACGATAGCTCATCTAACAGTCGGTAGGCTGTTAACAGACAATCCCGGCCGCTAGCCTGATGCAGGCGAAGAGGCAAGCCCGGGTGGAGGGTCGAAGAGACCTACCCAGGAGTTTTGCCACTCTGCTAGCGGTGCAGGCGGGCAGGCCCAGGCGGTGGGTTAGTTGACAGTCGAAGACCGTGGTTCGGAGTCCACGCTAAACTGTAGGTCCCTAGGTAAAAAGGGCCCATTGTGGCCTACTTGCCTAGTAAAATAAGTAGCTACTAGTACTACTATCGTAAATCAAAATAATATATGTGCAAAATGAGGGTCTTTTAATAACTGATAAATCTGATCTCTTGATATTTTATTGTAAAACCTATAGTTTCGCCGTAAAAAATTCATGACTAAACAAAAGTACCATTTTTATCAATCCCGTAAATCAATCCCATAAATTTGAATCTTTGAATTATTATTAGGGCTGTCAAAAATGTTCTGTGAGACAGTGGCGTACGCGAAATTAACTAATACGGGAAACAATAAACTGTTACAATTTATAACAATGTATGTAAAACTTACCCTCTTAACTAGCTTGACGAACTAGCTTGCTTATCACAAACTAGAGAAGATGTGTAGCCATTTTGCAACATCAGGGATGTTTCTATGGTTGTCTCCATGAATGATATTCGCTTTGGTGAAAATGTATTCTTATATTTTGAAAACGACCGTTCGACATCTACTGATGTAATACACGCATACGTAAAATAGTCTTTGAACGCACTTAACGGATCTAGGGCTGCACCATCACATATTTGTCTTAATTTGGTAAAACCGGTGTCTTTATTTAACACACTTGCGATCTTCTCTTTAACGCGCTCATTTGTTGCGTCAGCTATATCGTGTAGCAGTAGATTTACTTCGTCCACTATATGTAGTAACTCCGCTAACGACAACGCACTGTTTTCTAATTTTTATATGCTTTCATGTAATGGGCTATAGTTCTTCGCAATATTTTTAAAGCTGTTTCAACGGAAATATCTTCGAATTTTGTCTGACTTTCCTTAATAGCTGCAGCCTCATCTGGATTGAATTGTGATATCACAGCTTTTATTTGTTGGAAATATTGAGCATAATAAAAAGCTGCCTGCAACCATGTTTCCCAACGTGTAAGAATCGGCTGTGGTGGTTCAGGAATACCGGGACACTTGCTATGAAATGTACGGAGACGTTTAGGAGATTTAAGAAACACTTTTTTTGTACTTGCTATTAATGCATCCACTTCTGGAAAACCTTTTCGAATAGTTTCTGCACTTTACACGTAACATGTATAAACGTACTACATTGTTCTTGCAAAGAACGGCCTACCGAACGCATTGTCACGGCGCCATCAGTCACAAACATCAACACTTGACTTATTGACAGTTCAAATTTTTCTAACGTCTCCAGCACCACCCTGGTAATTGGTTTACTAGTACACTGACTTAGTCTTTTGCTAGGTAGTAACAGTGGAACTGTCGGTTTAATAGGGTCCAGTAGTCGTACTATAACATTAGAATTTTTTTTACAATCTGTTGTCTCATCATACAGATAACCACAGCCGTGTATTTTTTAATTCACATTTCATCTTATTTACCATGTCTACGTGTACATTTGGTAGATAGTTACATAACGTTGTGCGGCTTGGTAACTTCATCTGCGCATTGTATTTATTCCAGAACTCGAAATGGTTGTTTATCGAGTATGTGCAGCGGAACATCACAGGCAATCAGCATTAATAGTAAATCAAACATAAACTGTGTTGTCGAAGGCACGCCATTTTTTAAATTTTTATGGTGTGGTGTACACAATCACGCTTATCCCAGCACATCAAATCTTTCTCGCACACTTTACAAATTATTTTAGCACCATCATAGAATAAATCCGGGAATTCACCTATGAATTTATTCACTTTGTCAGCAAATGGCCGTTTTCTACCCCTGCGTACGTCTGCCATGCTTTATTATTAAATTAATATCAACAATACAGTACAACAAATAAAATAAAAACAAAAACAATATGCAATACGCCCAAGTGAGTTAACGTGTACACAACTCGAAAGCTAATAATAGACTGGACTGGAGAATGAGTTTCACGGTTAAGGTGAATGCCGGCGACAGTAAGTACATCTGTACTCTACGACCATGATACACAAAAACAATTTGCAGCTTTAATTATTTTACTCAGTTTTTATTTCTGAACAACTTTCAAATATTTTCAATCACTACCTAATTATTGTCAGTTTAACACAGGGATATTGTCTCTCTTTCTTGGACTATAAGACAATTTCAAGGAAACAACTGTTATAACATTGATTCTCTGGACATAATTGGACTTAGGGAATTTGGATGCCATGACGTAAATAACGGGGGCGAACTGCAAAACAGAAGTAGACAGTAGAGTAAACAGTATTTTACTTTTATATAATAGTTACTCATTGTTTCACCGCTTTTGTTTGTCTTACCTTTTATTGTGTTTTTTTTTTTAATAAATGAAACTTACAGTTGCTTCTGTTTTTCCGTGTTACATATTTGAGATATTCCATTATTACTGTTATATTGTGGCAATATATTCTAATTACGTTTGTTATAAATTTTTATCGTTTGCTATAAATAGATATAATTTAAAAAATGTTATCTGATGATGCTAACAAAGTTAATTTTTTTTAATATTCTTGCCCTAATTTCATTATGAAATGAAATTTGTAATCTATATAACGGGTCGAAATTTGTAATCTATATAACGGGTCAGTAAACATTCAAGAAATTATTTATATTATTTAATTATTTATTATATTAGATTAAAACAATCAATAAATTTTGGTTTCCTGTACAAATGTTGCCCACATCATATGAAATGGCAGAATTAAGTCCTTATTTTCTTATCTTCTATTTATCTTTGAATGGTTTTTGGAATTGCGTTTTTTAGACCTATTACATAGGATGTTAAAAATTAATAATACCTAATTTTTAATTATCAGTTTCTTTTATTTTAATTTTGTTGGTTTCTTTATCTCCCTCTGACCAAATTCCCAATTTAAGCATTCATGTTGCAAGGTGCAAAATATAATGAGCTAGTGGGCTAGGTAGAAATGTGTTTGGTGTATTTCAGTAATAAATGTTTTGCATTTTATTCATATTCCTGTATGTGTCTGTTTTTTGTAATTTTAGATGTATGTTTCATCTCAAATTTTGTACATATTAAAATATCCATGACAATTTCGGAAAGTTACCCATCTAATTGTCAATGGCCATGCCAACACATTTGGCGGTAGTAGCGTGATTTATATGTATGGTAGTTGCACAGCTGTTACTATTGTGTTGCACACTGTATTAACTTATTTATATATGGTTCATTACAGAGATATGAAAAATATTAAAAAATGACAAAAATTCACCAGACGGCATCTTTGTCGATAGTTTTATGACGTTTATTATATCATATATCTCTGCAATGAACTGTACATCTTGTTTGCTTTAGAAATCACAAATGATTTGGCAAACATGTGAAATACGAAAAAAATACATCTTTATTCTTGAGTGTGTTGCAAATTGACACTTCGTTGTCCGTTGTAATTTGTAGTCTGATCGCGTTTCTAGAATTTCATTAAAATCAATCTTGTGATCTTTAGATAAATGAAATATATGTAATTAAAAATTTTAAATGGTGATAGAGAAAGTAAATGCTGGATTATCGTCCATTTTCTAGGGCTCCATTTAATTTTGAAAAAAAAGCCTAATAACCTTTTTAGAAAGAAAATATACTGAAAATCGAATAGTTAATCCTGACGTTATCAGTAAAGACTGTAACTCAGGTAGTCATTTCGCGATTATCAGGAGAAAAATCTTCTCGTGTGCGCACACCTCAATATTCTCGTGCAAAAATAATGTACAATACAAAATAGACAATATCTTACTTCATACTTTCAACAGTTGATTTTCTTAATGTCTAAAATTAGATGAATGCTGAACATTTAGCAAAAAACATCATTGCACTATAACAGTTATTTTGTGGTACTAGAATAAAAGACAATTGAATGTAGGTGGTGGGGGTTCTGTCTTGCACGTATGGCTTGTTTATATATTTGAACTGCGACATACAAGCGTTTTCAATTTATGACAGACCTTTTACGATCGTACAAAACCTACATTTAATTTAGTGCTTTGTTGTTTAATTTTATTCATATGGGTTTAATTAAGAAAAATTTATTATGGGCTTTTTTCAGTAGTTCTGTACTATTCTTCTACATTTAAAAGATGACAATACAGCTTATATTTGTAATATGACGGCACCCACATTTAAAATATGTTTTTTTGTTTCTTCACTGTTTGAATTAATTACGCGAGTACAGAAGTGTGTTGAACTTTGCATACATTTAGCAATATACAATAAAATAACATGAGAGAAGCTTATTAATTAATTCATAAAAAAATCGTGTACCATTGCATTTTATTATATTTACATTTTATTAGTTGCACGAGAGTTGTACCTAATTCCGTAACTGGAATAACTATCAAAGATACGGTCGCTAGTTACCAATTAAATTTAGCTTAAATTTCGCATTCTGTCGTTTTATTTGCACAGCGGTTTATTTAGATTAATAATACAATATTAAAACTAATCCTTACGAAAAAAATCAACAAAAAGTGCATGAATTATATTTTATAATTGTTAAAACCAAGGTATATTTTTTAATTTAAGAGCGTAATGTTAGTAATGTGTGATAAATTATTCATTTTTGGCTCAGATCCAGTTGTGTGTTGGCATGTTAACAATGATGCACGCAGTTATTTTGAATCAGAAACATGTTTATATGTCTAAGTGTGGCTGAATTAAGTAGGTGTATTTTTAAAGTTAGCGTCAATGAGTGAATAGAGTAGAAAATGTCTCTGATTGCTCGTTTACCATTATTTTTAAAATGCCTGATATGTTGTTCTGACAAAGATGTGTTGTTAGGCTCCTCACAAGTGTCTTCACCACAACATAAACCATACCAACTTGAGTTGCACCCAGGACAACAGTCTGCTAATGGTAACTCTTCTTCACTGCCTCTTCTTTTTGTTTTTGTATTGCTTACTTTTAAATATTGTCTATGTATGTTTTCTGTGTAAAAAATTATTTGAAAAATATGTACATTTGTATAGCAAATTATAACATCTAGCTGATTGAAATCAGCAGAGTATGTATTGTTTATATATTGCTTCCTTAATATTAATTAAGTATAAAATTTTAGGATAGGTATAGGCGGCAAAAATCTCGTATTATTTAAGATTAGCGACATACTTAAAACAAATGTAGAAATAATTTGTTTGTTTTTTTATATTAGAATAACCCACAGAGATTTTATAAGCTGAAAAACGCACAACTATTTTTGGAAATTTGAATGTCAACATATTAACATTTATTATGAACCAAAAATCACGTCAACCACGGTGGTCGTTCTACGCCGAAATTCTAGGGGAGAATAAAAAAAATAGTGTTTCTATTACCTGTTTTTCTTGTAAATACGTAAATAAGGAACATTACTTTTTAGTAAGCATTTTACATACCCTTGATTGTAGACAGATATAGATAGATATTTATTTTTTAATTTTAAATAATAGTATATTGATACCAAATATCCATACATTTTTAAATCAGGAAATATAAAACTGATGAGTTTAGCAGTGGCGGCTGGTGAAATTTAGGCTATGTCATATCTCAGTATTAGAGCATGGGACCCAAGCGATACTTAAAGGCGTAACTATCAGGACTAAATGAGGAAGTTTTGCAGAAAAAAAATTGCGCTTGAAATTTGCGAAAAAAAGTTGGAAAAAATGTGTGCCCCCAGGTTATTTTTTAAACGATTTGTAAAATATTTGTGAAACATTTTTTTTCAGAATCAGGTGGAAAATATAAGTTCACATTTCAAATTGCATCGAAAAATATTGGTTTTCTATAAAGTTATACCGTTTTGAAGTTTGCAAAGTGAAAAATGAATCTAAAATAAAATTTCAAAACGGTGTAACTTTATAGAAAACCAATATTTTTCGATGAAATTTGAAATGTGAACTTATATTTTCCACCTGATTCTGAAAAAAAATGTTTCACAAATATTTTACAAATCGTTTAAAAAATAACCTGGGGGACACAAATTTTTTCCAACTTTTTTTCGCAAATTTCAAGCGCAATTTTTTTCTGCAAAACTTCCTCATTTAGTCCTGATAGTTACGCCTTTAAGTATCGCTTGGGTCCCATGCTCCAATACTGAGATATGACATAGCCTAAATTTCACCAGCCGCCACTGGAGTTTAGGAATGAATATGTTACCATTATGTTTTGTACTACTACGGTTACCTAGAATTTTCGGCCATTTTGGCATTGATCTGGTTTAATGATTTCAGTAAAAATATAATTACAAGTTTTTTTAAAGTATATTTACATACATATTTAGAAAAATATGCTTCAAATAATATTTTACAGTATCATGGCTGAAGGTTATGTTAATTGTGATTTCTTTTATATACATTTCTATTGTTTATATTATTATTTGTACAATAATATGTATTATAGCATCTCCATTGCCGTCCCCGATGAAATCTCCTGCCAGGACTCCAATGACTAAACAACCATGCTGTACGGCATTATATGACTTTGAACCTGAAAATCCTGGAGAACTTGGATTTAAGGTAATAATTGAATTTGGTATTCCTTATAATAATTAGTGACTATCATGTTGCCACTGCATAATTAATTATGAATATTTATAGTCTGTATAATTTAGTAATTTCATTTCAATCTTACAATTTATAACTATAACAACTTATTAAATCATGCTAATGCCGGATCCACACCAAACGGACACTAAAAAAACAAAAAGAAACTATTCGTTTGAAAAAAAATACGAACTAAAGTCGAACACGTCTGCCAAAGAACAATACGAACTCTAGTCCACACCTAAAATCAGACAAACGGCAAACAAAATGCGGACCAAACAGGGACAAAAACAAAACGCGAGCTTAGCCTACATTGAAAGGAAATGTTGCGAATTGAGAAAGAAATTAAAGAGGAAGAATATACATGTCTTTATTGGGTAACACTACTTTGCAAAGATGGGAAAAGGTACGTACTATTAATGTGGAACACAGCACAGAGCATCTCTGAATGAAACTCGATTAAAATTTAACTTAATATGCTACACACACCTTTTCAGTTTTCCGCCAAGATGCGGGACTTTGTGTCCCTGTCAAAATAAGTTCAGAAATGATACAGTTTGTAGGTTGTTCTTGATTTGTTTGCAAAAAGTTCGCGTACGGTCGCCGAAAGACCGTGTGTGTTTTGTTTGCTAAATGTCCCTTTGGTGTGGACCTCGTAACCTAAGTTAGATTAAAAAAAAAAAAATTTTGTGGACTGTGCCAAAGTAAAGGTTTTTTATTAAATACAAAACCGATGAGGCTGTAGGCTTTGTAATTAAATAACTTCTTTATGTTGTATTTGGAATTTTTAAATTGCCCATTTATATTTTATTTATATTACAGGAAAATGATGTGATAACCCTTTTGAATAAAATTGATGAAAATTGGTTTGAAGGTAGTATAAATGGTCGTACAGGTTATTTCCCAGTGAATTATGTTAGAGTGGACATGCCATTACCATGAATTACGGGTTAAATAAATTATCAAGTTGAACGACAACCCCTTCTATTTATTTAGAGATTAAATAATGCATGTTGTTTCCTTTTATAACTTGCCTTTTGTATAAATATTTTTTTAATTAATGTAATTCAACTGCACTCTCAAAAGTGAGATAAAGCCATATGTATATTATATGCTAGTGATTACTGCGCATTTACTTTAGTTAGAAGAGGTACTGAATTTTTAATATATTTAAATCTTCCTAATTGCAGGATTTCTTTCCAATTTTGTATATATAGTATATGTATATTTAAAATTTTTATGATTAATTTTAATGTTATTTTATGATTGATAGTGTGCGTGTATGAATGTGTGCAGTTGAAAATTGTGTAATTTTATTGTATAATTAATAATATTTAGTAAATGATTCTGGAGAAATTTATGCGGACAAGATTAAATTTAGTTGTAAATATTTAGTAATTTTAGCTTAGTTACTTTAATATCGATAGTTTAAAATTGTTGTTTATATTGAGAATGCTTTTACATTCAGTTTAAGCAAACTGAATTTTATAATAAATATATTGTGAAAAATAAAATAAATTATAATAAATGAATGTAATCTACTGGCGCTGGCAGCCATATACCTCTCAGTTGTGGATCAGGTTGATGACGTTATTATATACCTAACAGTTTCTTTTAAAAAAGACTTGTTTGTCTTCAACCTCTTGCAACTTGCCAAAAGTGTTATTGCATGGAAAACTCAATGTTTAAAAATAAATAAAATAAAAACTATGTTTTGTTGATGTTTTTGATGTAGTTGATAGATTTCCGCTGAAACTTTATACATTTAGATACAGAAGAGTATATTATAAATAACATAACTATATTATAAATATTTACAAACAGTTTGGGTGCTGCTTTTTATAAATATATAGGTATATGCACAGAATTGTTATATTTTGCAAATCTGTTTGATAAAGTTTTAGCTGAAATATTACAGATTGTTTAATATTGTCATTTGACATGCTATAGATGTATTATATTTGTGTGAAATTAACACCAGATAGCTGCTGGTTCATGTTGTGTTTTATATTAATTAATAACTAAACACATCTAATAAATCTACCATATATTTATCATCTACTTTTCTTATTAAGATTTATTATAGTTTAAGCAAAATTAATAAATATTAAGTTTTGGAAAATTTTATTGAAAAGGTAATATAATAAAATTATATGTATTTCGTACTTGAGTTCTCTTATAAGGGCGCGTTTTCACCAGATATCCAACTTATATTTATAAATCACTGTTAAAATTTTTCTGTTAGTAATATTAAAAAACGAAAACATTAGATTCATTCTAAATATATAGATTTAATATGTAAAATTACAGGCAATACTGATTCGTATTTTTTTTTAAACCCACAAAATACAAAAGTTTCATAAAATGACACCAAACAAAATAATTCATATTTTCTAGGTTTAAAAAAATGCGCATCAGTATTGACTGTAATTTTATATATTAAATCTATATGGTATTTAGAATGAACCCAATGTCTTCGTTTTTCGATATGATTTAAAGATATCCTGGCGACGAGGGAGTGCTAACGCCGCTTTAATGAATTTATAAAATGTATGTATCTTGGATGTGTTTAGTGTTGTTGCCCTAAAACACTTTTTTAATCGATTAATACTAAAAAGGTTTTGTGTTTATGTATAGTTGTACTTATAATACTCAATTATGTCTAATATAAAACACACCAAACCACTTGAACATGTACTTATTTATATAATATATATCTGGTTCATGACAATACATTAGATATAAAACATTAAAATAAGTAAACAATTAAGAATGTTGTTATAAGACGTATCTAATATAAAAATATGTTTTTATGGTATTTCAAATTTCATTGTAACCACATAATACTTTTTTGGGTAGTTCTCTGTTCTGAACAAATCATCACTCACTAAACTATTCAAAATATATGTTTTATGTTTAATATTAATTTTTAACTCTTAAGCAATAATTTTATTTCATGTACGGGTGAACCCGCGAGAATTCCCACCCCTATTTTCTCCGTTATTTTTGAAGTTAGAAAGACGTTTCAAAAAACAGGTTGTAGGAAATTATATGATTTTTTTATGATCTCTGTGAATATACATGGTTTTGCATAAAAGTGTGATCAAACCAACATATTTTTTTAAATAGAGCACCCTATGTATTTTTAGTTTTTTAAAATCTATGTTTTATTACGATTCTAGTGATATATACATATTATACATTTGCACATTTGTTTGGAAGATACAAGCTGTTAAAATATCGAAGTAAAATGGAGTAGAAACTATTAAATGTCATATTTCTAGAAGCCTATGGAAAAATAAATAAGCGTCTAAATAATTAAATATCTTAGGAAGATTAATCCCATATGAGTAATTATTCATGATAAAGCAAACAGAAAAATTCTCATAAAATTCTGAATTTTATGAGAATTGTTCTGTTTGCTTTATTATGAATTAAATATCTGTCAGTCAATTAACTTGTCATTTTCTGTTGTCAAAACTTGTGTGTGAAATATTTCTATTAAATAAAATCGTGTATTATTCTGAAAATAAATGCAGAAATATACTCTAGCCTATTTTAACAACTTGTATCTTCCAAACGAATAATGCAAATATATAATATGTATATATCACTGGAGTCGTAATAAAACGTGAATTTAAAAAAACAAAAAATATATAGGATGTTCTATTTAAAAAAATATAAGTTGGATTGGTCACATTTTTATGAAACACCATGCATATTTAACGAGACCAAAAAAAAATCATAAAATTACCTACAATCCGTTTTTTGAAACGTATTCCTAACTCTAAAAATAACGGAGAAAGAGGGGTGTGAATTCTCGCGGGTTCACCCTGTACATAAAAATGTATTGAAAAAACAGATCTATTTTTCTTTTTCCATGACTGCACTTCTGAAATAAAAATGATGATAATATGGGCCATATATTTTTTTTTGTAGCAAGTTACCAAATAATTGAGATATTGTTAATACACATGTATACAATTTAAATGTTACCTACCGTATTTGTGCATTAATAAAAATGTGTCACAATATGTTATTTTTTCTTTATTTTCTGTTTTTCATATAAATCGCGCCTTCCTACCGGCACCGGCTTGTTAAGGCTGGTATGTGTTCACTAAATAAAAAAAAGGAACGTGCGTATAAGCAAAAATAATAAAAATGCATACTTTCATCACTCAATCTTAGGCAGCCGGTCGGAGGCTGGCCCTACAACAAATAGAGCAGGTGAGCTATCATGCGGGGTACAACAGATAACATCTTATGCAGTTCAAAAAATGGGTCATTTTTAATTTCGGATGGCAATTGGCATTGGCAAATACATTTTGCATGAAGGTGCGTTTCCTGTATCGAATCTATGATTGTTAGACATTGGGCGTGCTTAGCGAATGCAACTGCTAGTGCTGAAAACTAGCGCTCAACCACTAACCAGTTTAGTTATTATTATTTATTACTGTTAACAGTTGTAATTTTGCTGAACAGTCTGAGAGCAAGCGGAAGAAATTACTTGTGCTGACTAGAAACAACGTAAAATTTGTCGCTAACTACGTTGAGCAGCAGATTCCAGGGCGTATAGTCAACCGTCTCGTTCAGCGAACTGTTGCCGGTGAACCTCCCAACTGTTGTGTTCGTCAAACACGCCCATTGTATCCTGTCACTTCCGTGGAACGTGACTAGCAGAGGCTTCAGCTACGTCGTTCTATCATTACACTTTAGCCATCGATACATGATATATTATTTTGTCCGGTACTTTTGGTATCGGTTAATACTGATCGGATTATAATATGCAAGGAAATCATCGTTTTAACAATGAGAGAGAGAGAGACAGTATCATTCGATTAGTGTTAACCGAGACTGAAAGTATTTGGTCCAGAGACCTGTAATACAAGGTCTCTGATCGGCCGTAAATGTTAAAGTTAAAATGTCAATCGAGTTATTAAAAGAACTACCTTCCGAAATGTTTAATGTTGCCCTTTTTTATGTTTTATATTGTTAGTTTAACTACAGTTTAAACATGGAAATGCTAATAGCTGATTGTTCATCTTCAACTTTAGTATAAACTAAAGTTGAAGATGAACAGCGTTTTCCATTGGTGCATTTTTGTTTGTCTATTTTAGTTTCAAAATTCGACGACACTTGAATTGTCAGTTTGAAGCTTAATCACTTCCCCGAACCAGTGTTGCCAACTCAAAATTAGGAAAGCTGAACTCTGAACAGATACATAAATGTAATAATGGGAAGTTCATAAAATTATCAGTAGATATGTTTTTTGGTTCAATATATTACATATTAAAAAAAGTAGTCGAATTTTTTTCTGTTTTTGAATATCAACAACGAGAATTGACAAGTAAATTATTCAGTGGCATTATTTTACTTAAACTTTAAATAACAAAATAAACTTAAATAGATTATAAGGTACAATACTTATTGAGAAAAAATAATTAGAACTCTCAGATTCAGATTTATAATTGCTTTGTCCATTTGTACATAAAATGTATAAGACTTAATCCGATTTTTCCCGACATCTGACGGTAGAATTAAGATCAACCCAAAATTTGCAAAATTTATTAAAAAGCTTCATTTTAACTGAATTTCCATAAAGAAATATTGCATTTGCAAGAAATATTTGATTTTTTTAAACATAAATTTTAAGCCGGATGATTGGGAAAAAGCTCCTGATTACGGAAGATCTCCCGATTACTTAGGAGGGTTGACAATACCGATCCGAGCTGCAAACGATTTCAACAGTGGTCGTGCAGCCTGATCCGTACTCTTTGGATCTTGGTCGCGCAGTATAAACAGAATTTATTGGTATTTACTATTTCTACCCGGTTTGACAATCAAAAGTTTACTAAAAAAAAAAAGCGTGCGTATTGATAAAAATGATTATTTGAATTTTTGTATAAGTTGTATATAACTTCGGGAGATTGAGAAAAAGGGTTCTAATATCGAAGGCAGTGACGTAGGCTGACGGTACGATGTACGTCACTCGATGGTGATGTTGGTACGCGTACGCGGTATAAGAGATAATGAAAAGTTGTTAATTTAAAAATATTTGAATCAGTACACAAACATGTACTGAACCAAAAGCGAGACAAGCGTACCGGCACTGTTTTTTTACGACTACACTACTGGTCGCAGGATCTCTAGATTAATCGGGAAGGTTGAAAACACTAGTCCTCCTAACTCCTACGACTTCAACAAATGTCGCCTGGTGGGGTCCAATCTTCGACCATAAAACTTATATGCTTTTATGGCCGAAAGGTCCAATTACAATTACCCGGTTTGACAATCGAAAGTTTAAAATGTTTCTGTTATCTCCCAATTGTGGCATTAGTGCTTCCCTCTACTCTCCTATTGGTTTGTGCCTGTGGTTTTCTGGCTCTGTCTTGTGTCTTTGTTTGAGTTGAAGTTGTTGACATTTAAGTCGTTTTATTTGCGAGTTGCAAAAGCAGTAACATTTTTACTTTTTGACAACATTAATTCTGTAATTATAAATTTTGGTACGTAACTTTAACTTTGTGCTTGTTTCAGATAATAAATTAGTTAAGTTGTGTAAAATTACATGATTAGAATAATCAACAGTTTTATTTTACGATTTTTCATAGGAATATTTTTTGTCATGGAGGGTAACAACAATTGGCCAAATTATGACAGAAATCCACCGAGAGGAAGGCCTTCTAATAGCCGTGGGTATCCAAGGCCTGATAATGATGATCGCAATATGAGATATGGTGAATTGCCACCGCCATATACAGGCAGTGGTAACCGGCAAAATAACCCTCATAGATACTACAATAATCCAGCCCCAAACCATGAGACGCATGAAGAAAATTTTCCTAATTATTTTAAAACAAAAAAGCTTTTCGCCACGTAGATCCATGCCTTACTCTAGGCCTCAACATTCTAGACAAACAGAAAATTGGCATAGACGTTCTCATTCTACTAATACTCAAGACTGTGAACCAACTACATCTGTCCCAAGAAATTTGACGCCTTTTGAACAAAAAATTGATAAACTTATTAACGCTGTTAGGTCCCAAGAAGGTGTTACAGGACTCTTAGTTCTCCTACAAACAGAATTAGAAAATCCCACTGTTATTCTCCAAAATGCAGTGCAAGGCCTTAAAAATGGCGCGCTAACAGTGATTCCACAGAAAAATAGGTGAGAATTTGATCGTTCTATAAAAACTTTATGATACCTACCTAATAGTTTCTAATATCAATTTAAACTTTTGTTGTTGAGGCTGTAAATAAGATGCACATAGTTGAAAGATGTCGAGGAATTTATTTTTAATAAACATTCACTGAGGAAACATTTACTCTTATAAATCAAACTGACAAAGTTTAATTTTATAAAACAAGATAGATTTATTGGGGTTCAAAATAAAACAAAGAAGGTTTAGTGCCATATCCCCCAAAAAGAAACAATTATGCAGCTACGGACACGTGTTTCGGAGTTATTGCCCCTCATCAGCGTATCGTAGCTAAGGAATTGGATCTAGGATGGAATAGATCAGGAACAAGAACTAAAATAAGGCTGGAAAGTACAGTACACAGTACTCAATTAGTGTCTTCATGTTCCCATGTGCCACATTTGGGGCCTCGATGAGCACAGTCAACACACAGAGCCCTATGTGTACTGCTCATTTCCACCTGGCACATACAAATAAAACAAGATAGATTTATTGGGGTTCAAAATAAAACAAAGAAGGTTTAGTGCCATATCTCCCAAAAAGAAACAATTATGCAGCTACGGACACGTGTTTCGGGGGTTATTGCCCCTCATCAGCGTAGCGTAGCTAAGGAATTGGATCTAGGATGGAATAGATCAGGAACAAGAATTAAAATAAGGCTGGAAAGTACAGTACACAGTTCCTGATCTATTCCATCCTAGATCCAATTCCTTAGCTACGCTACGTTGATGAGGGGCAATAACTCCGAAACACGTGTCCGTAGCTGCATAATTGTTTATTTTCGGGGGATATGGCACTAAACCTTCTTTTGTTTTATTTTGAACCCCAATAAATCTATCTTGTTTTATTTGTATGTGCCAGATGGAAATGAGCAGTACACATAGGGCTCTGTGTGTTGACTGTGCTCATCGAGGCCCCAAATGTGGCACATGGGAACATAAAGACACTAATTGAGTACTGTGTACTGTACTTTCCAGCCTTATTTTAGTTCTTGTTCCTGATCTATTCCATCATAGATCCAATTCCTTAGCTACGCTACGCTGATGAGGGGCAATAACTCCGAAACACGTGTCCGTAGCTGCATAATTGTTTCTTTTTGGGGGATATGGCACTAAACCTTCTTTGTTTTGTTTTAATTTTATAATTATTCTTCCACTTAACCATACATAATTCACTTTATTTTAAAATTTATGTGATAAAATTTATAATAACTAGTTAGATAAAATATATTTTCTTTTAGCCAAGTTTTTGAATTGGCCATAAATGGGGAAAAACTTGCTGAGGGTGTATTTGGTAGTAAACAAGTTGCCAAAAATGTGTTATGTGAAACCGTAATTGATGATTTGAAAAAGAAATGTTTTTATATTATTAAGAAAAAAAATTATGAGGAAGTATCCACTGATGATTTAAGTCAAGCGAAAAAAAGATATTTTGCCCCCAAATGCAATGGAAGGAAGTAAAGCACATTTAATGATGTTGAAAATGGGATGGGGAGGAAAGGGCTTAGGATCAAAAGAGCAAGGAGAGGAAAAAACAGTTGCTGAAACCTTAACACAGAATGTGACGAAGGAAGGATTAGGTAGCAAAAACGTAATGGGTGAGATTCATGATATTTTGGAACAGTTTGCTGGGTCAGTTAAAGTAACTACATTGGCATTTGATTCTGGATTTACTAAAGATGAAAGGGCACATATACATACGTAAGTTAAGTTTTTTAAAAGATCATAACTTTTTATTATCATCCCCTTTTATGAAAATACTATATTCTCCTTTGCCAGTATTGTTTGATTATTTGATGGTGAAAGTTTATTTATCTCTCTTAAGACTAATAATATGCCAAAGATCTCCCTTTTTAAAGTTCATGCTAGCCAACATTTTTAACAATTGTGATTTATGTGGCCAAGTTGGGAAATATTACCTTCTGCGGGAGACAGGTTTTTTTCTATGAAGTGTCTAAGAATTTTCAATTTCAGGATTGCTTCCAAATTTAACCTCAAGTCAAAAAGTGAGGGAAAGGATGAAAATAGAAGAATAACTATCAGCAAAAAAATTGCACGATGGGATCTTGTTAAGGAGTTATTGTTGGTTAATTGTGAAAATGATTCATACAAACTGATCATACCGTCAGATTTTGAAAATATTTGGCACGATGAGTAAAAATGTTGTTCCTCGTTCATTATATTTCCTACCTGTTCCTACTTAAGTATTTACAAAAAGATATAATATATATTATATTATTGTTATTATCAGTGAAATGTAAACTGTAAATAGAATACCCCTGTTTGTGACATATTTTATATAGTATTTAAAAAAGAAATTAATCAAAAAGTGTGGGTAATGTTATTGTCAGAATACATTTCATTGAATTTGAGGTACATATTTTGTCACTAAGTGATGAGATGACCTCTTCCTCATGATCTCATGCTTATAGAGAGAGATTGTTTCTTAGGATCAACTACACTAGTTGCAAGATTTTTTTTGATTTAATACAATTTTGGTTCTTCATTTGGAATCTAATATCAATGGCCTAAAATCAATACCTTGTATTTGAGAGTCTGTGATATATTCACTTACAAGATATTGATTCAAGGTCATCCCTCATATATGTTACTGACTGATAATTCAATAATTCACCAAATATCTAATGTAAGTCATTCATGCAGCTCTATTTATTGTTGAATTAAAAAAAAAATTATGTTTAAAATATGACTGAATAACTTAATTCGATTTAACTTTTCTGTAATTTATCGTATCGGGTAACTTGCTAATCTCAGTTTTTAAATAAATACCCAGTATAGAATAATTATAAGACTTCATGGTAGATTACAATTTTAAGTACTCATGAAAAAAAAATGTTTTGAAAAATTGAAGTGTCTTACACCTGTTGATTAGTTGATTCTAGGATATTCTCAATAAAGATCAAGAAATTGTGTTTTATGTTTCATTTTTAAAAATTTTAGTTTCTTTTTACCTGAATATTATTTTAAGTTTTGTTTGTATATGTTTATAATATGTGAAAATGTGTTATTTGTACGTATAAACTGTGATTATTAATTTTGGTTTTATTTCACAAATTCATATTAAAAAAATTGCAACATCCATTTATGTTGATCATGTACACAAAAATAAATGTAAAATATGCACAAATTATGTTATCCAACATGTATATCAAGGTATTAGGCAGTCAGTATAATTTGTGACAATTTCAAACCAATTCCAACAAAACGTATATAAACTTTCTGTCGAAAAAACCAAAGACAAAACCAAATATTTAAATTCAAATAATTTGATTTGTAAAACTGTCAACGTAGTTTTGGACTAATCAACTTTTCATTTCCTGATGGCGCCATATTTTCAAATGGGTAGACAAAAAAATTAATGAATATTCTAGATATTGCAACCACTGTATGACCATTAAAATTTATCACAAAAAATCCATACGCCATCCAAAATCTACGGAAACTATAGTCAGCACATATGTATTGGCGACTTAAACATGATTGGTTGCCTATGTCCTAAAAATTACGATGCACTCTATTTATAAACAAATTTTGGTCACATGGGCTGGTGAGAGTGCAATATATTATGTTCTATTTTAGTAGGTAACAAAAATAACACTTCAGTTGACATTTTTTGTTTTTGCTAACTGAAAGTTGTTTACTTAGTAAATAGGTACCTACTGTCGTCTATAAATTATTGTTTATTAGAATTGTGGGGACGTGTATACAGGGCCGTGTCTAGGGCTGTGGCTGCCTACGTTTAAATTTATAAAATGCGCCCCCATCAGCAGGGCCTGCGAAAATGTGCTTGAAATCCTTTTTAGATTTTTTGAATAATTGTGTATGTGGAAGGTACAGCAACTATTTTTTTATGTATGTTTATTCAGTATGTGCTAAAATCCTTTGAATAACTATGTGAAAACTGGGTAATTCTTTACAACAGCCACTTCTATATTTTTCGTGTTTTTTTTGTACACACGCATAAAGTGTCACTATAGAAGACATTTGCTGCAAAGGAAATGTTGCGCAAATGTATTTCGTATTTTCGTACTGTTTTGGGGCAAGGGAAATAAGTGATTGTGTCGTGTTATCATTCACATAATAGATAAATGTCAGACTTGAATAGAATAAATTAAAGGGCGAGGGAAAGATATTTGCAATATCGTATTTTCGTACTATGTTTTAGGGCAAAGGAAATACGTATGTAGATGTTAATAGTTACTTTGTACCTGCGCTGTCAACCCATAAGGAGTCATATAAAGCAGATATAGAATGTATGTGTGTAAGTTAAACTCGCCGTATAAGGGTTATCGTAAATTCCACCAAACGCATTGAAAAATTTTATTATTTTTTTTTGTGGCATTTCCCATCATAAGCGCAACATATAATTATGTGGGATGTATTCCTAACATGACGGAACATCGTACTGTGTATTTGTTTTTTTCATCAGGCAGAAGTGGCTGTTGTAAAGAATGACCGAAAACTAAAATGAAGATTGACGATAAAATGAAAAACGAAAGCTATATATATATATTTAAGAGAACAAACTGAGCTTTAAACAACATTTTCCTGTAGCTAAACTGTTATACCATCCACATTTCGAAATTAACAATTTTTGTTATTAAATTTGTATTCATTCCTTTTATTAATATACAGGGTGGTGCAATAGTGCGTCCGACTTCGATATCTCGAGTTCTATAATAGCTAGAAATTTGATTTAAAAACATAAGTAAACTAGACAAAAAAAGTCTATAATCGGAAATTGTTTTCGAATATACAGGGTGAGCCAAGACGATTCTACAGGGTCAACATTTTTTTTAAATGAAATGCCATGTGTATCAGAACATTTTTTGAAATCTCTTTGTGGCCTACTTTCACTTATTATGGACTTTCTCTCAACCACTTGGATGTAATGATTTTTTTTGTTGAAATTATACCATTTACACGTGTACATTAAAAATATCACTACAATTAATTACAACTATCGATTTTAAGAAAAAATATGTTAGTACTAATTACGAGATATCTATGTGATGACACTTAGCTATTTTTACTTCCTAAAAGTATACAAGGTGGCCAAAAAGGCTTTTTAAATTTACAACTTTTTGAACTGAATTTTCTCAACTTTTTCAAATGGAAGACCTGTATATTTTTGGACGATGTGATGTAGAATTGAAAAATGAACATTTTTTGTATGTACATTCCTATGGCTATTTGTGACCATTTTCAATTTATTGAACAATAACTGCAAAAAAATTAAAAATTAGGTTTTTTTTCAAATAATTCAAGAGAAGGTATAATAAACGTGTTACATGATGTCCATAAAAACATCATACACACAGCAATCCAAAGTTTGAGGGAAAGGATAATAAATGCTTTTAGAAGTATTACTCCGGCAATTTTATGAACAGTATAAACCTCATTCCAAAGATGCACAGAAATGTGTGTCAATCAAAATGGGCAACATGTGGAGCACTTTTTATATTCTCTTCTCTTGAATTACAAAAAAAAAGTGTTTGAAAAAAATTGAGAAAATTCAGTTCAGATAGTTGTAAATTTAAAAATTATCTTTGGCCACCCTGTATACTTTTAGGAAGTGAAAATGGCTGAATTTCATCACACAGATGTCTCGTAACTGGTATATACTAACATATTTTTTTCTTAAAATCGATAATTGTAATTGTAGTGATTTTTTTAATATACACGTGTAAATGGCACAATTTTAACAAAAAAAATCGTTACATCCAAATGGTTGTGAGAGTCAATAATAATACAGGAGTGGAAGGAGGCCACAAAGAGGTTTCAAAAAATGTTCTGATATACATGGCATTCCATTTAACAAAATATTAGTTGACCCTGTAGAATGGTCTTGGCTCACCCTATATATAAATGGTTATAGACTTTTTTGTCTAGTTTATTTATGTTTTTAAATCAAGTTTCTAGCTATCTTAGAACTCGACATATCGAAGTTGGAGGCACTATTTCCCCACCCTGTATAACCATGTAACACATGACAGTATACATACCTGGAGTACAAATACCATTAAAAGTTACAACTTTCTGTCATAGCACGGCAGTATTTCAATTCAATATTTTTTTCCACATACATATGTACAGAGCCTTTATCTATATCCAACCAAGAAGGCGATTAGTTATTTTAATTTACTTTGGTTCTAAGATTTGCCCTCTTAGTTTTTTTTTTTTGAGAATTTGGTTTATTTCAGCATCATAAATTGCAATTTTGTTTTTTGTTGAGAATTTATTTTAATTTTATTTTTTATTCCTAAGATTTAAACATTTTTCAATCCATCCATAATCCATTCCTCATCCTTCATTATCCTGGCAAAAACACCTGCCTTAATTAATATGTCAGAGTTTCATGTCATAATTCCCTACACATTAATTTTTTTTTCCTATAAAAATCTAGGTATATTTTGTTTCCGTATTAGGTAAATCTAAAAATATGAAATCTGGTTGTGCTTAATAACTCATTAGCAAAGAGCGCACACATACACATGGGTAAGTGTTGCGATATGATTTTTATTAACATCAAATTAGGGAGCGACGTTAACTCTACACTCGTCACCAAACGGCGAGTTTTAATTTTCTAGTTCATCGCCTATTAAGCTGCCCCGTCAATAGGAGAGGTTTGAAAAAGAAACGATTAAGGATATTGCTACGAGTAATGGATATTCTGTAAATTTAATTGATAAAATAATTAGGAAACGTAAATTTAAAGACACTTCGAAATTCCATTCGAATCCTCGAATCACCCGTAGTATTATGAGGATTTTTAAAGATATAGGTATGACAGTGGTTCGTTCATTCATCGGTAAATAACTACAACAACTTTCAGGCAATCCAAAAGACGAAATTGAAACAAACCAAAAGTCGGGGATTTACGAAAATAGCTGTAAGGACTATAATCAAAAGTATGTTAGACAAACTAGACGATCAACTCAAACTAGATTATTCAAATAGCTTAATGCCCGTCTCAAATATGGCAGATAAGTCTAATGTTGCCCAACATGCGTTTGAGAACAACCCTAAAATAAATATTAGCAATTTCAGATTAATTAGGAATGTAACAAATACTAGACAGCTGGATGTATCTGAAATTCACAAAGGGTAAAAACAGTATTAATAGTGACAGAGGGCCAATTCCAAATAGCCCGTTTTAATGGTTAGTGGGTCACGGTTCACCGAACCGTCGCAATTGTTTAGGTATAAATAGGATACATTGTTACCATAAGGTTAGTTTTAATCATCTCCAGATAATGCCAACTTGGTTGGCGAAACGCGCGTCGAGTGCAGTATGTTTCGTGGAAAACTACGTCAGTATTATCTTCACATCAAAGGTTCCAACCCACTTCAGGTCTATACCTTTTTGTTGGTTTTGCAGAACAATAGAACATATTTTCAGTGTAGTGAAGTATCAATCTAATCTATTCAAAAATATTACTATTTCATTGACTAAGTAGAGAATCCTTGTTACCGTTGATAATTTGTTATATATCCACCGTTGATAATTTGTTATATATCCTCAACTTTGGACGCGCCCTACGCGTAAAATATTAAAGATAAACATATGCCCTTTAGAGTTTATATCAGGAAATTTGATTTCCTACAAGTTGTTTATGTAGAATTTTTTTATATCTGCCACTGTTTTCACAGCGTTTCGAATGGAAGGTTACCATACACTTTACTTTATTGTTGCGCTTCGAGTAAGACTTCATGAGACCCTGGCCGGATCACTTCGCAACTTGTTTAGAGTCAGCTGTGGAAAAGCACATGTCGCTGTGCGCCGCACAGTGGACGGAAACGCCAAAAAGCTGGCCAAAATTAAAAAAATGAAGATTTTTTTTTGAAATGGAAACGTTTTAAATCGTTGTAGTGGTACCCCTAGCATTAGAAACGACCGTTAATACCGTTCCGGGTTCACTACCTGAGCGAGGAAATTACTTATTGTGCGACCGTGCACCGCGTCACTTCGGCAGCTCTCAACGCTTCAAAAATCGATAAATTTTGTCTGCCGCGTAAAAATTCTCAAAGTGCAGTTTTTCTCTGTCATAAAAATGGATTCTGCATCAGAAAGTAAGTACAATTAAAATATCTCAGTATCAGATCAGTTTATTTATATGGTAATTAGTAAATAATTATCGAAGTGGAGTGCATTTTTGTACATGCAACGATTCATAAACTCCACAAAAAAATCCATAAGTTACGCGGTTGGTGATGGTTGGTCTTGAAACTTATTGGAATGTGTTCAATGAACATTTTTTCGAAAGTGTATAAAAAAATTAGCTGCATCTTTTTGCATCTTTTCGAGATATTGACCAAAATGTGCACGAATGCACGGATGCATGCACATTCGTGCACCATAAAGTGGGCTCCTTTTGAATGCGTTCTCATGAAACGATGAATGTAATTCAGATAGTAATTGATAAAATTAATTTTCAAAGTCATTACACATTTTTATTCCATTCCCCAGATCCTAATTTTCCCGAAACAAATAAACACATGAATTCGCTTCAATTCAATAATAATTTTTGAACTATGTGTATATTTTTGGCCGTAATTTTTTTTGAAATTCTATATGGGATTCTTCATCAGCGACCCAAAAAAACTGTATACAAAGTTTTGTAAAAATGCGGCGATAATTGGCGATTTTTGGTATGTTCTGGGGGGATTTCATGGCCGCCATTTTGTTTTTTTTCAAAATTCAACTTCGGATTCTTGATCAGCGACACAAAAAACCCCTGTATGCACAATTTCAGTAAAATAGCTCAATGCCTTTATATTTTGGCCAGCTTTTCGGCGTTTCCGTCCACTGTGCGCCGCTATGAAATCCAGGAAATCTCGTGTACCGCTGGAACCCACCAATAGGGTGTCAAAATAGTCGAAAATAACATCACGCGTTTTATGGATGACCCGTTAGGAAAACTGTACGGAATAACTAATGGCCATTCATAAAATTTCTATATTTGGAGCTCTATGGAAAAAATGGTATCCTGTCGGACCATCCATAATTTAACCTTTATGAGCATCCATAGGATTTCTACATTTAGATACTCATATATGGGACAATAAACTCCTGTCAGGATATCCATATTCGATCAGTTATGAACATATAAGTATGGGATTTCCATCACATAGATACAGGATATTAATATCCTGTCAGATTTACCATGGGATGATCCATGCGTAACAAATTTACTTCTCACTACACAGGGAGCTCAGAAATGGTAAGAGATACAGTATCGGTTAAATTGGGGCAAAGTTGTAGAATTTGGCGATCAGGAATATGTCGTTGAGAAATCGAAAATGTCTCTAGCTGTTCTTTATTTTTGAAAATAAGAAAAATTTTTAATTTTCGTTTTTATTTTTTTCTGGTGTTATTTGAAGAGCTATCGAAAAATTAAAACACTTTCTCATTAGTGTTTTCTATCCTTTACAATTTAGCATAAAAAGTGTTTTATAAGACGTTTCTTCTTTTCGAGACCATCATCAAGTACGTTATTTTAAATACGGACCTGTATTTTTTTTATTGCATTTTTTTTTGTAGCATATGAACCTCACACTTCATTGATGTACTAAACTTTTATGTTAAACGTTTCGTAGCTGTAAACCATCAACAAATGTGATTTTCTTCCTTGATGTTGAGATGAGAGTAAGACAATTTCTCGATCTTTGACACGGTTAAGGTTAGGTCCTTTCTATTTGTTATAGTAGAAAGTAGAATGTTTAAGAGCGTGTGCAATCAATATTCCATGTCATTTGTCGATTTTATAAGACGTATGAAGTTTTGTTGACTAGTTCCATATATTTCTCTGTTCTCATGCCTCTTGGGGCAAAGAGTTCAGAAATTACGTATAAAATAACATGTTTGGCAGATTTTTCTAAAGGCATCGTGAGATACACTATTAAATGGTTAATACTCAGTTAACATGTTACTTCTATAAGTATTGTTAAAGATGCTTTTTGAGAGCTAATACTCCTTTTGTGACTTTTTTGTGTGAGTATTATTAACTTCCGTTAAATTTATGAATGTCAGCCACACAGTTACTCTTAGATATGACCTCCAGAAGTAACTGTTCATTTCTAAAATAATGGTTTTATATCAGTACACTTAAGCACTTTTTAAGAGCTTGAATATTGCCTCTTATAAATTTCACAGTAAATACTTGTTTTATACATTCTTTATGGTGGTGTACAGTAGTATATGCAATGTCTCTTTTAATAATCTGTTGCAGGCCGTATGAATAACAGCTATGTTGTCCTGATACTCCTTCTAGCACGGGGAGTTTCGTTGCCAGGCGACGGCATGATTTTTAATTCTCATGCACTTTGCAACGTGATATAATATTGTGATGGATAGATTCAATAGATCTTAAGAGCATTGTGGTACCAAAATTTGTCAACGCAAAATATAGACATTGTAGGCCGAAAAATAAGCGCGCGCCAAAAATGATGAGTTTAGCACAAAAACATTTCTCTTGGAAGGTTAGGGTTAGGTTTGTTGTGAGTGGGTCTCAGTAGACCCTCCACTGCGGCCATCGGCAGGCCTATTGTGGCTCACGCCTAATTATATTTCACCCAATAAGTTCAGTCTTTTAATGAAACTGATAACTTTATTGGGTGAGAATGTGTCCAGATCCTCTGGCAGCAGTTGCCCTTTGCCAAATATTGAGAATTGGATCCTCTCCACAGCGGGACAGGTGCATAAGATGTGGTCTGCCTTCTCATCATCCTCCAGGCATAGACGGCACTCGGCGTTTTCCGCTAGGCCGAGTTTATGCAAATGATAGTTTAGTCGGCAGTGCCCGGTATATAGGCCTGTTAGAGTTTTCAGGTTTATCCTGTTTAACTCTAAAAGTTTCTTAGCTCTCGATTTCAAAGGGTATTTTATAAACGCCTTCGAATGAACTAATCCTGGTAACTCTTGCCAATACTGGAGAGTTTGCCTTTCAGCCTAGGTTGAGATAGCCATCTTGGCAGTACTTGAGGAGTCCGCTATTTCGTTACCTTCCATACCAGAGTGGCCGGGTATCCAGACCAGAGTCACTTTGTTGTTCTTGCTCAAATGATTTAGAGCTTTCTGACAGTTCCATACCGTTTTGGAGTTACACCGGTAGGAGCCAAGAGCTTTTATAGCTGCTTGGCTATCTGAGAAAATTTTTATGGATCTGCGTGTAAGATGCATATAATCCAGCCTTCGTACACACAGTTCAATGGCATGAAAATCAGCCTGAAAAACAGTTGCATGAGTAGCTAGGCTTGAGAATATCCTCACCCTTGGTCTGTAGCTCTGTACTCCGGCTCCTGTCCCCTCGGGAGTTTTGGAGCCGTCTGTAAATCAACAACTGTCTGCCTTCAGTAGGTCGGCTTTATTCCGATCCCACTGATCTCTTTCTGGAGAAATGATTTTGAAGGTCAGCTCCTAGTTGGTCATGGTAGGCATAGTATCCGAGGGCATTCCCAGGATGCTGTGATTCTCTATGTCATCCAACAACCTGTTCCGCTCCATGATACTAGTCTGCGACATATTAATGGTCGCTTGTTGCAGTCTGTAGGTTGCCCACCGGGCCTCTCTCTCCAGATATATATGAAGAGGGGGTAAATCCAGGAGGATTTCCATTGCAGCTTACGGTGTGGTGCTAATTGCTCCCGTTACGGTCATGCATGCTAATCTCTGCAGTCCAAAGAGTTTGGATTTGGCCGTCCGTTGTGATCCTTTCGGCCACCAAACAATGGATCCGTATGTTATCATTGGTCTGATGACCGTGATATAGATCCAGTTAATTTGTTGGGGACCTATGCCCCAGGATTTGCCACAAATTCGACGGCATGTCCATAAGGACAGCTTTGCTTTGTGGATTACCTTTTCCAGATGGGAGTTCCAATTAAGTGATCCATCCAGAGTGATTCCTAGATATTTCACCTCCTCCGCAAATGGAATAGTTTCACCCATTAAGGTGGGAGGTCTTAAGTCCTCCAGCTTCCTTTTCCGGGTGAATGGTACTACTACTGTGTTTTGAGGGTTTACAGACATCTGTTCCCTTCACACCAGTTACTCACTGCATCCAATCCAGTGTCTCTTGAAGGGTATTTGATATTACTCCTTCAGAGTTTCCTGTGACTAGTATGACTAGATCATGTGTATATGCTAGAACCTCAACCTCCCACAGTGTGAGAATAGCCAGTAGGTCGTCCATTTTTCTTGGAAACACAAATTTGAGTGATTTAACCTGTCATCACATAAGTGATTACTTTATTAGTTGTTTTAAACTTAAAGTAGCATAAATTTATTTTATTTTTGTCAGTATCACAATGGCGGCGACAGTAAGTACGTTCGTCTTCGAGCTGATATTAAAATAATGGGGGAGTTTTGTAAAGCAATCTCGGCCGTTCTTGGGAGAATTCTAAAATAGATAGTCATAATAACTATTTATGGAACATTAAAACCTCTTTTTTGCAACTTCTGAAAACGTTCTATAAAACTTTTCATAAGTACTCTCATTTATGCGTTATATTAGTTTTATAATTTTATAAACCTCCATGTAACGTCCTTTGTAAACTATATCTTTAGCATTTTTTTGGCCATCTGACATCGGAAAAGAACGTCTTGAAGTGAATTTATATACGTTTACATAAATAATTCTTATGCCTATCTATTTTAGAATTCTCCAGAACGTTTGTCACCTCGCGTGCTTACTGGGTAGCTCAGTTAATAGATATGAAATAAATAGTATATATTTTTCCTTGGTGTTTTTGAAACAATTAATTTATAAACAAAACGTGTGTAGATCATAGCCTGTTTCAAAATTATAAAAGATTACTATTAATATCAATTTCACAGAATTTATTACAAAACATTTAACTGATAGTAATATATTTGTTAGATATATTTTGTTTAATGCTAGTGGACATGGTTTTTATTGTAATATAACGTTTGTTACCAATATTAAAAATTATTGTTTTTGTTTTGACTGTAAAAAACGTTTGATTAATTATATTAATTTAAACAATACCACTATGTCTAATAAATATACAGAGTGTTCCATTAGTGTCGCCGTCATGGGGCGACAGTGGGCTAGAGCGCTTATTCTGACTTGATATTGAACATCGGTGGTTCGAACATCCTAAATAATTCCTGAAAAAATTATCATGAAAAAATGAGAAGACAGAGCACTTTTCATCCTTCTTGAGCAAGACAATATCTTAACCTTAAAGACTCTAACCTACTCTAAAATCTCCTTCTGACATTCGCGCTGCGATCACTCCATCATCGTGCTGGCAACAGACGAGAGACTGTTCGCATTCCGCCAGTCGTGTAGTAGTCTAGCTCGATCTGTATATAACATTTTGTAGTTGATATAAAATCGACTGGTCTATTATGGCCGCATTTTTAATTGTGTGTTCAGTAATTACGACAAATGCAACATATGTATAGTGTTAGATGATCACTTCATATGTTATTAACTAGAAACAAGGGTGAAAACTATGTTTATATATTACAACAATATTACACAGTGTAGTGCCAAATCTCTACATACGCTGCTGTTACAAAAGACAAACGTCCTATCTCTAAACATAACGATGTGTAGTATGTCGATTTTTGAAAACCGGGTTTAAAAACCGTTTTTTAAATAAATTTATAAAATTCGAAAACCGGTTTTTAAATTTAAAAACCCCGGTTTTAGATACCAGAATTAATACGTAAAAATTAGTTAATTATATAATTAAAAACGTTAACATTTTAACTTGATATCGCCTCAAGCACAAACATATTGTTGTAAAAGTTTTCTGTAAAAGTCTTGATGTTTGACATGAAAATCCACAAACTCATTAGTCATTATAGTATGCTTAAAGCTTGGACCGAAGAATCGGTTCCCAGTGATCGCTTTTATGCAGATATAGTATTATATTCGTAAACACCCAAATATTAGAAAAACAGAAATTGATACATGAACGAATTTTATTTCATTTCAAGTTGGTAATACGTAAAGTAGTTTTATCGGAAAACGTATGAAAAAAAAACAAAAAAAGATATATTTTTACACTAGCCACACTTGGGCGTTCCGTCACACTATATTTTTCTTTATAACTTATGAATAAATATTAAATGAACTTAAAGATTGTACGGATGTGTACAGATTTTAATTATTTTAGGTTTTTATTTATTTATTTGGTTTTGTATAGATAAGAGTATTTTATTTTGTTATATTTTTGTAGTTTCATAGGTATTAAATAAACTAAAAAATTTTCAATATGTATAAATATTTTTTACTAATTTAATTAAGCATTTTTTTTTGTAAAAATTCGAAAACCGGTTTAAACGGTTTTTTGAAATGCTGGGATTCAAAAACCGATTTTTTCAAGTCAGTTTTTGTATAAACCCTATGTAGGATGCATTAAAATATACGATGGCAAAAACAAATGCCTTGATTAGTATTCTACACGTTAATTAGCAAAATTCTCAAGAACTGATGTATGTAGTTTGGTTTCCTAGAGATAATTTATCTCACAAAACAAACGATGACCTTCTCAAGTATGGGTCATTGCTATAAGAGTAGACTTATTTATTATACGAATATAGTAGGTCCGACATTAAATTACATATCACATCAGTCACATTAGTAAGATAGTGAAAAATTGCGTTGATTCGGTTGAAGACGAAGGTAGGAAATGTATTATATTACAAATTATAAATACTAATATAATAAGTGTTTGAATATTTGATATATGCACATTTCTAAAAACACGTGAACAGTTTTTAAATTTATAGGAAAAATGTGTTTTATAAAATGTAAACAATTTGCTATTTGTAATCACAAATATATGTATTTTTAAAAATGAAGTACGAATTTGCATCACTTTGGTATTTCGTAAATAGAGGGTTTAACGAGTAGTCATCTTTATTCTGTTAAAAAAGTTTTTTACAGCTTATTTACGGTAGGGGCATGTGTATCTAGATTACGCCCTCTGTATTCCTAGACCACACATTTCGACAATAAAATCTATATATATAAATACGCAGTAACTTATTTATGTATACATTTCCTTTGTTTTTTTAAGTGTACTGGCAAACCACAATTATTGTATTTTTACAAAATAAAAATAGAATCGCATATTTTTATACTGAATGCAACTACAATAGAGAAGTTTTAAAAATCATCACTACGATATTCTATTAATTATACATAAACAATCAATAATTCAATTTTTATAATAATTCTGATCAGAGCTAGGCAAAAATGAAAACATATATTTTAGGACAACACCAAGCAAGAAGTGTGAGGAGAGCGGAGGGGTGAAACTTTTGCAGCAATATTCTTTCATTAAGATTAATTTTTTTACATATTCGCAAAAAGGAGATGTAAAATGTATTCCTCTATAAGCGCGGAAATAATGGAATACAGCAATCATATAGGTTTTCAAATGATAATTATTTTAAAAATTATTCAGTTGCACAAGTGCACAATGTTTTATTACTATTTTTTCAACATTTTTTCAATAAGTACCTAATTCTTAGATCAACATTTTGCATATTATTTATTATATGTTTCGTACGTATGATAATATATCCAGCTCAACGTTACGCCAATGGGAGCCTGCCGTATTTAAACAGCGTCCATAAATCACTGTAATTAGTAATTTAATCTGGTAAATGAAGCGACCCAGAATAGTAACCGCCTGGAATACATTGAAGATGAATCGGTTTTGGATTTGGACAACTTATTTGTAGTTAGCTCGCTGTGTTGGGTACAATAGAGCGGCAACAACGTTAGTATTGAATTCATTTTGCTGAACTTCGCATTAATAGAGAATACACTTAGCAATATTTTTTTGTATAATTCCTCAGTTCTGATCAGAAACTGAATAATATTCCACCAAGCAAACCTCGGCTAATTTGCTGTGAATAGAGGTGTTGTCTGAACAGTTTATGCTGGATAACTTCCAGCTGCTACATAAAATACTCGGCCAAAATAAAATACGCTGTTTTGTTCAGTGAAAAGATAATAACGCGCATGAACAATAAAAAAAAGTTGACAAGATGAGAACCTGAAAACCATGCTGCCAATTACAGGATACTCCGTCAAGAAATATCTCCATGTAATCAATCACTCGTATATGAATCATCCTGTAGAGGGTTTAAATACGAGCGAATTATTCAAGGATCTCGCGTATTGTAAGACATACAGGGTAGTAGAATAGAATACAGATAAAATGATTATCTACATTTGTTTGATTGCGTTAAAATGTTTACACCGAGCTCGGTAGCACAGTGAGTTAGGACAATGAGAGACGAACGTAGCTAGTTTTACTGTCTGCCAACTCCTGGATGCAAATTCCAGCTTCGATCCTGGCAAAGGCGAGGGAGTGGTTATGTGTTGGTGTTATTTCAACAGCGTACTATCGTCCGTGTAGTTCCGGGTTTGGATTTGGGGGTTTTCTAATTTATGTGGTGCTTTTTTTTATTTTCCATTTTGCCCATTTTGCTTGCTATTTGAAAAGATCTTACTTCTGCATATTACAGATGATTTTTTAATCTTCCTTCCAATGCAGTTTTTTAAATTCTAACTACAGCATTTTCGATCTCTAAATGAATTTAATGGCTGCTTTTAATTACTGAAAAAATTAAATAAATCGTTCAGTTCGTTTTGACCATATTGAAAATATGTCATATATATTTCTTCGCCATTGTTCGAAATATTCGAAAAGAATATTATTTATTGTAGATAATAGAAGTTTTATCAACATACTAAATTTTGTGATTTCCATGTTCAGAGCTTAAAATATACATTTACGACACAACCCACAAATAAAAAAGTGTTTCAATTGTTTTCTTTTTACTGATCTCGATCTCTGTTTATTTATTTTAGGAAGCGGAATAATATGGAAACCTTCAAAAGTTCAAATCACGAGTAAATTTTCAGTTTTCATCAAATCACAATCAAATACAAATAGAGTATCAGACAAGACAGATATTAAAGGGAAAACCTTAATGTTGCGTGCGTGATGCCAATTTTGTAGCATACACTCTAAAAATAACTACCATACCTAAATTATTTTATTATCGTTGGATCTAAAAAGTAACGAAATATGACATGTAGGTATCAGTTCATTTTCAAATAAACTAAACTAGCGCACAATTAATAATAATAATAAACACCACAGAAATTAGACAACCCCCGAATCCAAATCCGGGCGAGAGTTACACTTATAAAAAAATTCGACACAACAACCATTCCCACCGCAGTGCCAGTGGCGAGATTCGAACCCGCAGCTACGACGGAGAGATTATCTAGTCACACTAACTGTGTGTAATTAGAATAGGATAGAATATAATGGAATAGATGTTTATTGAATTAAAAAGTATCTATACAAATATAAAATACAAAAATAATCAATGTATACATCAATAAACATAACAAGATACTCATAGAAACATTGTCATATTTGTTTGCGAGTTGTAAAAAATTTTTAAGAAAACAAAAAAAATACATACAGGGTATCCCAGTTTTAAACCGACGAACTATAACCATTGATAGGAAAGTGAAAGTGGATATTGGAATTTCCATATTTTTGGAACGAGATGGTCAAACTTGGTGCGATTTTTTGTGATCGATACCCAACATTTATTGACTAGCGACCGTCGTAAATAGAATTTTAAATTATGCTTGTTTCTTTTATCTACAGGCTGATTGGCCAGACCCTTACATTTTTGTTAAATTTCATCCGTCTCCCAAATTCCTAATTTCACATATTGCTGATTTTGGAACTTCATATTTGAGACCATCTTTAACATTACCAGTGTCAGTAAATTTTGTTCCGAATTTTACTGACTACCGAATGCATAATATTGTTCGGGTTAGGATATTTTTCATTAAATACCTGCACATGTCTCTAGTTTTTTCAGTCCTCATACTCAGTAGATCAAAACCGACATTAACTAGACATTAACTGACTGATATATAAATTATTGTTTTCAAGAGAAAGGTCCCGATGGGTCCTAGTAATATTACCTAATTATTACCTTATCACCTAATTAATGCTAGATGGCCTCGATAGGACCTATATATAAATGAGCCCAAACATAGAAATCATCATTAGTATTCAGGAATATGGAATTTCTGAAAATACTGGGACTTCATAATTCATAAAAAGTTTCGCGCATATTACTAAACCCCTATCAAAATATTTAAAAAAAGGATGAAAAAATTATTCATTCCCAGGAATTTATAGAAAGCTTTGAAAAATTCAAAAACATTTTAATAAATCTTCCACTACTACAGTATCCAGACTTTGAAAAGGAATTTATTATCACTACGGATGCTAGTAACGTAGTCGTAGACACCATATTGCTTCAAAGTCTAATAGGAAAGGATAAGCCGACAGCTTATGCTTCGTGCACACTTAAAGCCGCAGAACAGAGCTATTCAACAATAGAAAAAAACTTTCGGCCTTTATTTTCGCGACAAAGTCGTTCAGACCTTTTATCTAAGGTAGGAAATTTAAAATAGTAACATATCATAAATTCTTAACTTGGCTCATTAGCTTAAAAGAACCAAATTCACGTCTCGTACGTTGGAGACTGAAGTTGGAAGAATTCAATTACGAGGTAATATACAAGAAAGGTACGAAGAATAATAACACGGACGCCTTATATCGCGTTGGAATCAATGCTCTCCAAAACAAATAATTAGGAGAAAACAAAGGAACCGACAACGCAATTTCTATGATCGTGTGTACCGATACAGATGTTTCCACCCCTGAAGAAATCGACCAACTAGTAAATGAATTAAATGACATATTAGAACCTCAAACTGAGCTTACATCTAGAATTCAAGTTCACCAAAATGTGCAAATAACACCGCTTCAAGCCGACGATAACCAAACCGTCCATTCTGCCCATGAAAACCCAGTATTTTCAATTCCTATATCAGAAAAATGCATCAAATCATTTAAAAAACAAATATTTTTAAGATCTCTTCCTCGGCACTGAAATCTTTCGTCAAACGACTCAAGATCTCCAATAAAATTCGACTTTTAATAACTTAACTCTTTGCCTAATTTGAAAAAGGATTTACGTCTTTCATAAAAGAATTCGTCAAACCAAAATTAACATACGGTTTATATTTCTATGATGTCTCTTTACCTCCAATCATCTAAGAAATAATGCGAAAAACCTTTGTCCACATTAACCATAAATTTGTACAATCTACTAAATTATCATTACAAAAAAATATATTATTGACCTAACCTTACGGACGATGTAACGAATTTAATAAATACTTGTAACCTTTGCCAACAAGGCAAGTACGAAAGACATCCAAACAATGTCGAATTTTACCCTACGCCAATAGTAAAGTTCCCATTCGATCCTATTTACATGGACACATTATCAGGTAGATATCACCTCATTCTTAACCATAATCGATCGATGGCTTCTCTTGATATGCACAAGTATACAAATTCGAGATCAACTCCACTGACACCCTCGAAAATTTATTAACTTTCATAACCCATTTCGGAATTCCTAGAAATATAACAAGAGAATTCAAAATTCAGAAATCAACTATTCACAGCTTTTTGCAAAAACACAAGATAAAAATACATTTCACTAGACCAGGTACTCGCACTCGTCTTTATTAAACCAATTGCGAACGTTAAGAATAAGTGACCAAAAAAAGTAACATAGTAACATTAATAAAATATTCAATTACAGGCTATAACAATATAATTCACCCAATTTAGTATAATACTAGGTCAAAATAAAAATCTACCCTTCGACGTAAATGAAAAGGAAATGTTAACTGATTACGTCGAACAGCTTGTAAATAATATCAAGACCATAAATCAAAAAGTATTCGAAAATAATACGAGACAAAAAGAAAAACTAACCGAAATCAATAAAACAAGGAAAAAAGCATCCGAATATACGGACGACGGAATTACCAAAATATAACCGAAAGCAGAAACAAAATTGACCCTATATCTAAACCAGTTTGTATTTTTGAAAAATTAAAAATAACAAAATATTAACAGAAAATGGAATAAGACACATATCTAAACTAAAAACCCCTAGAAAAATTATTAAGAAAGGCATTCTTGTTTTAGATAATGGCTTAGACGACGATCTTCTTGATGTTATACCTGCTACTCCTGGTACGAGAACTAAAGATAACGAAGATTAATAACCCCGTATTACCTAACTAAAACCAAACACACATACGTAAAAACAATCAACTTAAATGACTTAGAAAAATATGTAGATGACATATCTGTAAGTCTACAAACGATAAAGAAATTACGATCAGACGAAAACTATCTTAGAATCAGTACTATTATTTCCAAATATCAAATACATGCAAAATTAATGCTAAGTGAACTATATGATAAAATAATTAATACCTAAATATAGACTAAAAAAGAGGTTTATTAAACATTGTAGGTAAAGCACAAAAATACCTATTCGGTACCTTCGATGCTGACGACGGCGAACGTATCGAAACAGCGATAGCAACTTTAGATTAGCAACCTTAGATAAAAACCAAAACACAATGCAACATGACCTACAACAACAGTTATCTATCATAAAAGAATTTTGAAAGAAATTCACATTATTAATAAAACAAATTCAAGCAAATGAAGTAGTCATTAATAGTAACATAAAAAGTTTAAAAACACACGTAACCTCATTAACAGATTACGTGAATGCTCAAGGATCATTCATTACAATTGATAATAAGTAACTGTCAATATATAAAAGGCATCGCTTAACAGAAACTGAACAGCCACAATGTTTGCTGATATCCATCAGATACATTATTCAATAATATCATTAAAAAAAAATTCGAAATATAACTGAAACTCAGAAAAATATATTTTTCAAATGTATGTATTATTTCATTTTAATTACTTACAGTCATTTTACCAATACATGTCCACCCAGAGATATTACAAAAATAATTTAATTTACTTCTCTATTCAAATATCATTGTTACAAGCTGTAAGTTATCAATAAAGCTGGCCGAGGTGGCTGGAGTACAGCCACGGTCTTGCGCTGGCGTCACACGTGCCGATTTAGAAGTGATTTACGCTGCAGTCTTATTTGAAAGGTTAATGCGTGAGGTTGTACCTATAAATTATACATAATGTCAAACGCACCAAAGGATAAAAAACGACCGTACGCGGACACAGTGAATAAATTTATCGGTGAATTTCCGGATTTATTCTATGACGGATGCAAAATAATTTGTAAAGTTTGCAATCAAGACTTAATGTGCTGGCACAAAACAGATTGTCGCCGTCATATCAATACCGTGCAACATCAAAATAAAAATTATGGCATGCCTTTGACAACTCAGTTTATGTTTGATTTATTGTTAATGTTAATAGCCTGTAATATTCCGCTACACATACTGGATAAACAACCATTTCGGGAGTTTTGGAATAAATACAATCCCCAGATGAACTTACCAAGTCGTACATCGTTACGTAGATATATTCCAGCTGTTCGTGAAGACATTGTAAGTAGGATTAAATGTGGATTAAAAAATACACGGCTCTGGTTATGTATTGACGAGACGACAGATTGTAAAAAAAATTCTATTTTAAATATTATAGTACGTGTACTGGACCCTCTTAAACCAACATTTCCACTTTTACTGGCTAGTAAAAGACTAACTGCGTGTACTGGCGAAAGAATTACGCGTGTGGTGTTGGAGACATTCGAAAAATTTGAACTTTCAACAAGTATTGATGTTTGTGACTGATGTTGCCGCGACAATGCGCGTGGTAGGCCGTTCTCTTCAAAGAGACAATGGTAGGTTTTTACATATTACGTGTAAAGGCATGCGTTACATCTTGTGGCAGAAACGATTCGAAAATGTTTTCCAGAGGTAGATGCATTAATAGCAAATACAAAAAAAGTATTTCTCAAATCTCCTAAACGGCTTTGAGCATTTCACAGACAGTGTCCTGGTATCCCTGAACCGCCAGAGCCAATTCTTACACGTTGGGGAACGTGGTTGAAAGCGGCTTTTTATTATGCTGAATATTTTCAACAAATAAAAGCTGTGATAACTACAGTTCAACCCTAACGAGGCTGCAGCTATTAGGGAAAGCCAGACAAGCTTTCAAGACGTTTCCCTTGAAACAGATTTAAAAACTATTAATAACAATTATAGAGGACTACACGACGCAATAGAAAAATTGCAAAATAGTTCGTTGTCGTTAGTGGAATCGCTGCAAATAATGGACGACGTAAATACACAGCTACAGGCCATAAATGACGCAAAAAATAATCGCGTTAGTGAAAAAATTCGAGAGTGTATTACAGAAAGATCCCGATTTTAGCAAATTAAGACAAATTTGTGATGGTGCATCTACAACTTTGTTAAGTGAGTTCACAGATTTTTTTACTTATGCCTGTATTACATCCGTAGATGTCGAACGGTCATTTTCAAAATACAAACATACTTTTTCATCAAAGCGAACATCGCTGACGGAGACAGCTGTAGAAACATACCTGATGTTATTATACTATAGATCTTCCCCACTTTGTGATGACGACAACCAAACTACTTCATAAATCTGCTTAAAAGGGTGAGTTTTATACAAGTTTTTATAAAATGTAACATTATTGTTAAAATTTATTTCCATTTATTGTACTTATTCAAGTATTATGATGTAAACATATGAGTCATATGACGGCTCTGTCGACCAGGTGACCTCGGCCAGCTTTAGTTATCAATTATACCACTTATATCCTATCCCTATAAATAACTCCACGATCTTACCTGAGAAACCTTACTCTAAATACTAAAACTCAGATCTTATGAAAAAATGACCAAAAATCGAGGACCACTGCATCTAACGCACAGAAGATGAACTGCCAAAGGGAAGCGATTGTCTATTAGCCTTATTCAACGAAGTCGAAACAACCACCTGTAAGGCGATACCCATACACGTAAACGAAGACCTAATCGAGCCAGTCTCTGAGAACCACATCATTGTTATCCCAGCAACTTCGATTAGTGTACGCGAATTCTGTGACATAATTGGATTGTAGAAAATTAAAATAGATGAACACTGTGAAATAAAAATAAACAATATCACATTCAAAAATAATGCACAAACAGATGAAACAGTATTTATTTTACCAAATGTAAAATTCACTTTCACAAACCATACTAAACCATTTAATATAACTAATGTCAATCTAGACGAACTCACTACTCTCCAACATAGATTGAATAAATTGCAAATTCACTCTCTAATAAAACACACAAGAAAACCAATTTTCTGCATTTAAAATTACGATAATTGTATTCATTTGTAATTTGTATAATAATTATATTTGTATACCTATACATTAGATAATAACAATAAGCTAAGAAATCTATTGACCTCAAGAAAAAAGAATCCCCAGCTACTCGCAGAAGAAGAATTATCTCTTCAGGAAAAGAGCACGAAAATAGCATCCCCTATTTTCTCCACCTAAGGAGGGAGGAGTAATGTTACCTAATTATTGCCTTATCACCTAATTAATGCTAGACAGCTTCGAATCGACAACCGACCTACATACATATAAAGGACCCCAAACATTAAAAGCACCATTAAAATTGTATTTTGTGAATAAAAGTTTGTAAAACATTTGAATTGTTTTTAAAAGTTGAGTGTCGCTAATTGCAAATAACAAGAAAAAACGGATTAATTCTGAAAATTGCCCTCCCATCAAAAAACCAAAAATCGTTATGCGATATTTATGTCAATGCAATAGAAATATAGTTTAATTTATTTATTTATTGAATCACCTGGCGGAATAAACAATTAATAATTGTTTTGTTACAGAAATTTGCGCATGATCAGGATGGAGTTTAAAGGTGTGATACGCCGGCTCTCTCGAAATGTTGGTTTAGTTTTCTCTGCCATACTTTTAGTAGCACTTTGCCTTGATAGCTGCCAAGGTCTAGCAACTGGTAAAAGACCGGTGCAGTCTACATCACCAGCCGCAAAAAGACAAAAAAACTGGTCACAAAGTTATGGAGCCAGCATTTGAAAACGCCGGCGAAGAAGCCGGGGTGCAAGTGTGGAGAATAGAAGTAAGTAATATATACATAGCAGCACAAAAAATATGCTTATTAGCTCCAAATATAACCAAATTTTAATCACATCCAACAGTTTGGACTATTGTTCGAACAATTTACTTAATATTGTTAAATTCCTTATACTATGAAAAAATTAACACTTTTTTTATTATTTGAAACGATTGGGATAAATTTTGTAAATGGATTTTTTTTCATTGAATCATTTGAGAATAACGGAAGTTGATGCGAATATTTTGATTATTCGTTGCCAGTAATTTCATATAATTTGGTCACAGTGATTTGGTTCTCCACGTATTTATTGATTAACTTTGGCGCCGGGTTTTTTCTTCTGGTTTAAGCTTTACTTCGTCATTTATTATTTAGTTTTATGTCCCAGGAAATGGTTTTATATCAGCGAAACTGATAATATTGTAATTGTTTTAATTTTACAATAAAAGTTTGCTTGGTTTATTAATTTAATATGAATATATATTCTAAATGCGAAAATTAATAGTATAAAATAAATATTATACCTAGTTAAATAAAATACACGTTTTTATAAATAAGCAGTTACTGTTTGCAAACCATGTAGGTATAAATAATAATAATAGTATTGATGTATATTTTAGCAAAGTTAAAAATATTGTAATTGGTTCATGTTTTAATGTAGGTAAATTTTTTTTAAATATTTCTTTGACAATTATTTTGTAATGAATCTTCCTATATTTTATTTTTGTATTGAGTGGAAAAGGGCGTGTTTCACTTTGAAACAAATAATTTTTATTAGGGTTTGGTAAAAATGGGCATTTTTATTTTTGGAAAAAGCAGTTATTGGTAATTTCATATTCTTCTTGAAGATACCTTTCATTTGATACCAAATAAGTGCATATTTATCATAAAATATATGGACTTTTTATTGCAATTTAATAATTATTAACAGTTTATTAGTTTTTTTAGAGTGATTTAATAATTAATTATTACTTGAAATACAGACGTAACTATCTAGTATAGTATTTCCGGGAAACTTTTGTAGACAATGTGTAATCAACATATCTTTATGTTTATTGAGTATGTAAACACTAAATATGTCATAAAAATTGGTCCAAATGTCCCACATTCTGCAGGCAAAGACGCAGACGATATATTGCAATATCTTTGGAGTAATTATCTCGATTTATTCAGAAATTGCATTTCGCAATTCTTCGAGATTTCGTGGATTGTTTCGAAAAACCCTGGTTTTCAAGTGAGAAAACAGGAAGAAATCGGGTACAACGATATCGAGAGTACGAGGTTGCCAGAAATTTTGATCTATTATTCTATAGTCCTAAAATTCTCGTAAAAAAATTTTTGTTGACGTGTGGTGTGAGCTGTAGTTTTGTCCTGTTGGAAATCCATCGAGTGAGCTCATCGTCGTGGAATTGCTGAATGGACAAACTGAAAGTGTGTTGAATACGAAAATTTACATTCACGTTTTGATGATAGTAAGTGAAGTGAATTCTCCGCGAAATTGCCACTCAGAGACCCACTTTGAGGGGATGCAGGAGTGTTCCAATGTATTCATGAGGGTTTTCTACCGTCCATATTCTAACTGTTCACATTATCATTCAGGATGAAGCCATGCCTCGTCGGTGTAAAAGGTCCAGAATATTTTAAATTGTTCAGGAACCGTTCATAAAAAATCATTCCCAGAACGAAGTTCCTCAAAGATATAAAAGGATCTCTTTCCACCACTTCTCTAATATTGTCGACCACTTACTTTCTCTGTTCTTTTACTTGGTGTTCCAGAATCTTCTTCCTTCCTAGAGGTACCTAACTTTCATAATGATTTACAAATTCACGGCAAAATTTGGAAAACGCTCTCTGATTTCCTTGTAACCCTGAGATGCGAAAAGCTCACTCGCAATTTTTATTTTTGAACCCATTTATTTCTATAGCAAAATTCAAGTAAAATTGTTTTTTGTTTTAAAGAAAGCATTTTGAATTCGAAAAATTTTCATAAAATCAGTAACAAGTTCAACTGAAGCATTCACAGCACTTAACATTTCAATCTGACAACAATGAAATCACAGTATTAATAGTCTAATCAATGACATGCGTTTGAAAATTTCTAAGTGCCCTTGGTCGTGTTTTTTTTTTTTTTTGGTATATTTTGCTGCAATCACTAGTCACTTTTTATTGTTTACAAGGAAAGAACATGCATTTTGAATTTTGTTTATTAACCGTTCCGCTAAGATAAAATGTAGCTTCATCAGAAAAGTTAAGACTGTTGGCAAAATCAGCATCAGCATTGCATCTTCTCCATCATGTTATCAGTATAACAAAAGTCAATTCTGCGATCAGGATCGTCTTCGTTCAGCTCACAGACTAAAGTCACTTTGTACAGATGCGGTTTATGTTTTTTCAGGTACTTCACTACAGAAGATTGACTTCATTATCTGCAGCCACCGCTCGTGGATTTTCTTGCAATTGCAACAACATATTTAATTGAACTCCTTGAGACACTTTTCGGTGATGTCGTACATCATCTTAGTATGCCAAATGAATTTTTCAGCAAACTGTCAACTTGTTATTCATTTGTTTCAAATAAATTGATAAAATTTAGCGCTATCTCGATTTCTTGTTTTAAATTTTTCGTAAATCAATTTTTTTTATAAATACCAATAATGTCGCTAATTAATGGGGGCTACCGTTTATAGGCGCGCCAGTTGGCGCCACCACTAGCGAGTAAGGTAGCTGTCAAAAGTTATTGTTAGGCACGGAACAAGTTTATAAGGTTTTATTATAATTATTTCGTACACCAGTAAATAAAAAAAAATTGTTAATTATGCCTTAGTGTTGTGCAGTTCCATTTTGTTCGGAAACAAAAGGTGGACATATGTTTCCGAGAGACAAAATTCGCCTAAAACAGTGGTTGGTAGCGATTCGCAGGGATAACTTTACTCCATCAAAACATTCGCGTGATTGTAAAAAACATTTTAATCCTCACGATTATGCGTTACCAATCCTACTACAGAAAATCGTAAGTAATAATCATAGACATTTGTGGTCTTCATCATGCTCATGCTTGATATAACCTAACTTTAATGACATAAGACACCCCTGATAGGTACAATGATTTCCCTACTGAGCAAGTAAATTACTACTTTCCCCTTCTGTCATCATGGTGTTAAATTTTTTTCAGCTAATTTTTATAAAATCACTAAAAACCCACGTTAAAAGGCCATAATAAACATTAAGGTTCAGTGACATTTACGTTACCCTACACTAGCGCCTCTCATGGTGAATTCAAACGCTGTAGTCCTTATTAAGTAAACATCACATAACCGCATATTGCTGTATGCAGAATTTCAAGGAAAATTAGGATCCTTAAGAAAAGTGGGGATTGTCATTTAAACAAAATGGAGATGACGTCATTGCGGAAGGGGTTGGGTTTAATTAATTTAATTAATTAATAAAATAGATTGTGTACACTAGGTACAACAAATATGTTTTCTAAATACTGCAATATAAACAAATATGCTTCAGTAAATTGTTATTACTATGCAACATACAATTTATTTATTTACTTGGACCGGAGAAACGGTTAAAATTTTAATAAACTGTGTTATTGCAGATAAAATCAGATAATAATCAAATACTTATAAACATCAGTAGGTGCCATTATTTTTTTTTTAATTCACGTAAACAATAAACGTTCACAATAAATAATTAATCTACTTGTGTAACATCAAACTAGCAAGCATAACAAAAATGACTCACTTTATATACCTACTGAGAATTAGCAAATTTGTCTATAAAATAAACTATAAATAAATACAAATTTAAACAATGAGTAATTTGATCATTCAGGGACGCATCGCATCGTGGACACATCAATTATGAAAAAGTAGAACGAAACAATGTGTATTATTCTGGCAGTCAAAAAGTCCTTAGTTGAGAATTTTTTATTTACCATACCATCTCGGAATGGTTTAAATAATTAACAACGGTTTTATTGCTAAATGTTCATGTAGCATTTGTGTAAAACTTAGATTATTAATTCCAAAATGAACTGGAACATTGTGACAATAGTATTGAATTTTTGAGCAGAACAAAATTAGTGTTTATCTGTTTTAATATAACCGTTTCTAAGGACCATTATCATGATTCAGTTAAACTTATATGAGTGCCCAGACATAGCGGCATAAAAAGTAATAACACAGATTTATTGGGGTCAAAATAAAATAAGAAGGTTTAGTGCCATATCCCCAAAAAAACAACTATGCAGCTACGGACACGTGTTTCGGAGCTATTGCCCCTCATCAGCGTAGCGTAGCTAAAGAATTGGATCTAGGATGGGATAGATCAGGAACAAGAACTAAAATAAAGCTGGAAAGTACAGTACACAGTACTCTAGTGCCTTCATGTTCCCATGTGCCACAATTGGGGCCTCAATGAGCACAGTCAACACACAGAGCTCTATGTGTATTGCCCGTTTCCACCTGGCAAATACAAACAAAATAACACAGATTTATTGGAGTCAAAATAAAATAAGAAGGTTTAGTGCCATATCCCCAAAAAAATAACTATGCAGCTACGGACACATGTTTCGGAGTTATTGCCCCTCATCAGCGTATCGTAGCTAAAGAATCTAATTGAGTACTGTGTACTGTACTTTCCAGCTTTATTTTAGTTCTTGTTCCTGATCTATCCCATCCTAGATTCAATTCTTTAGCTATGCTACGCTGATGAGGGGCAATAACTCCGAAACGCGTGTCCGTAGTTGCATAGTTGTTTTTTTGGGGATATGGCACTAAACCTTCTTATAAAAAGTAATATTGAGTGGGCCATTTGGCGGGAGGGGGTGCTAAAAACTTCTTTCCTGGCCCGAACCAGGTTTCTTGCACGCCAATAATATCGCTTTATCGCTTTACGCTTCATCGCTTTTAATTGATGCATTTCGTTTTGTGCGGTTTCGATACTCGCAACGAAAAATCCTAGCCATTTCAAATTCATGAGATGGTGAAAATTTTTACGAATATACTGTTTTGAAGCTGAAATTTATTACCGTTTTCGTTTTCTAATAAGACTAACAGAAATGCCGCCTATAAAATAAAAATCAAGGCGACAAAACAATTAAATTATTATGTCGGTTTAAAAAAAATATAATGAGCATTTATTGTTCAAAACTTGCTATTAAATGCTATGAAATATAGTGTATCATCATTCACGTTAATATGAGTGATTAATTTAATGTAAGTACTTATGTATTGGAAATCTATTATTTATATCGCTTCCAAATCTTAACTTCTGAATTTCGCCGAAATAGAAATAATTGTCGTTAAGTCGGTTAAGTTCTCTTATTATAATCCCAAATAAAAGTAAGATTAGCATTACATATTGTGTAAAACATTTGTCTGATAGTATCCACCTTGTATATACAAATCTCTATAAATTTTACGGTCTCAAGGTAAGCAGTGATTTAATTGTACAGAATTTTTTTGTGAGATGAGTAATAACGTAATAACAGTTTAAATTATTTGCGTTTTACTACATTGGAATAGACATCATATTATAAAATATCACATTTTCTTTTAAGGTAAACACTACTAATGCCGAATTCAGACGTTGCCGACTGTCAATGCCGACTGTCAATACTTATTTGACTAGTTTATTGTGATATATCTACATTTAACTTAAAGTTTGTCAGACTGTCACCTCTCCTCTCTCTCTCTCTGTCGCCTTGTTGAGAGCGGGTATATATAAAAATAAAAAAAAAAATTAATGAGTGAATAGTGTTTTGGGGGTGAACGAGAATTTGATTCCGTAATTTTGAATGGATTTGATTATGTAATTTTGTATGTGGCGGTAGCGTGGGTGACGCTAGCTTTCTCTCTTTTTTTGTGAGTTTGGTTTGGTATCTCGGTGTCTCGTGACTGTCGCGAAACTCGGATTTCACTTGACTGACTAATCCTTTTTTACCGCCCCATAACCCGGCGTCTGTTTTCGGTCGCATGTTCTCTTTAAGATTGCCAGATAGGTTATGATATAATAGAAATTTCCGTAGACGGTCCTAACTGTAATGTTTCTGTACTGGACGTTTGGCGCGTTTTTGAATATTTTTTATTTATTTGTGTTGAATATTGTATTCTTCGGTAAGATATGCGGTTCTATAACAAGACACTAGGAAACTTTCTGTATATTAGGTTAGGTTCTTGTGAGGGGATCCTTGTGGACCCTCCACTGCGGTAATCAGGAACAGGTGTATTGTGGTCCACTCCTAGTTATAATATTTCACCCAGTAAGTTCAGTCTTTTAATGAAACTGATAATTTTATTAAGTGAGTATGTCCAAATCTTCTGCCCTTTGTCAAATATTGAGAATAGGATCCTCTCCACAGGTGCACAAGACGTGGTCTGCCTTCGTATCATCCTCCAGGCATAGGAGGCACTCGGCGTTTTCTGCTAGGCCGAGTTTATGCAGATGATAGTTTAGTCGGTAGTGCCCGTTAGAGTTTTCAGATTTACCATGTTCTCTAAAAGTTTCTTAGTTCTTGATTTTAAAGGGTATTTTATAAACGCCTTCGAATGAACTGATTCTGGTAACTCTTACCAATACTGGAGAGTTTTCCTTTCAGCCCAGGTTGAGATAGCCATCTTGGCAGTACTAGAGGATATGCCAAGTATTGGTTCTGGTCCGATGATTCGTGATCCCGCTCCTTCTCTGGCCAAGGAGTCGGCTATTTCGTTACCTTTCATACCAAAGTGGCCGAGTATCCAGACCAGAGTTCGCCGGGGTATGACAAAAAAGAAACTAATTCAGTTCAATCGCTAACGTTTCGACTATAATTTAGTCTTCTTCAGAGCTCTACAATGGTTAGGATACGATTATAAAACGAGACACAATTGAATTAGTGTTTTTGATATAAAATAATTGATTAAAACAAATAAAATATAATAAAATTCACATTATGAATCTAATATGTATATACATAGAGCGTCAAATGCTGTGTAGGAATAAGCAAAATATTGACATATTGATAGATTTTTGATATTTTAAAACTAGGATCAGTCATATTATGCTTGCCCAGGGAACATAGGACAATTTGAATTAAAATTACACAGGAATATGTAAACGTAAACAGGATTGATTGCGAAACTAAATGCTTCCTCGATTTGTCCTCTTCTAAGGTGACGATTAGTCTAAAAGTACCTACTTGTAGATGGCAAAGTCCGACAGTAACTTTTAGTCGTTTTATATTCATAATTTATAAATAAATATTTAAAAAGCAAAAGTTAATAATGAGCGTCTAGATTTCTAACAGCACCAGTATTATATGTATTAAAATAGTGAGTATAGTATTGATATTAGTGATTATTTCAAGCAAAGATTTTCAAGTATTTAGTTTTAATTTACATTATCATTATTGCTATTGCGTGAAATGGATTTGCTGTAACAACGTTATCAAAGTTCATATAATAACAGTAAATATATGATAAAAATTTGCTCCGCTCCATTAGTTGTACTGTGTAAAAAAATTAGTCATCAATGTCATCATAATTCATCAGATGTTTGATAGTATTTTATCAAAAAAACATTGTGGTGGTTACAAACTTCGTTAAAACAAATTGTATTTTAGATTTCATCAAACACGTTTTTAATTCCATACAAAATAATAAAATGTCTAAGATTATATCTGAAAATGAAAATTTTTATTATGTTAAAAACATGAGTAAAAATCAGTAAACCTCACCGTAACAATATTTAAGACCAAGGCTGTATAACTCATTCGAGGTTGAATTTCTGTACATTATTGTTAGCATGACAAATTTGTATGGCCATGGCCAAAATATTATGTAGGTACCTAGTGATATTAGAACTACTTTGAATACTTATACAGTGTGGAAATTAAGTAACGCATAAATTCAGTAATTCCGTTGATATTAATTTTTTGGAAAAAAATCTCGAAGGGGTATAGGGGTATAGTATATATAAGTTATGACGTTATCGACCTTTTTTTTAAATGACAATCTATATTTTTTATTATTGATTTTGGTAGTAGTTTTTATTCCGGTTCTGACCGTATAAAATTTTCAATATGTTATTATTTGAAAAAAATCGAGAAAAACAGTCTTAGTTCAAATAACAAAAATTCATTAAATTGGGAAAATTTATCTAGTTGCCTAAGTTTGACGGAAAGTTATCGACGGCACATTCGTTTTTATTTTGAAATTATACAAATAGTTGAAAAATCGAACTAGAAATTTATTATCAGCTCAATTCAAAGTTAGTAATAACGATAACTTCGTGACGCAAACATTGGTATAAAAAGAAACTAAATTGATTAACTAGAAAAAAACTCTAACAATATCATCAAACACAAAAATAAGCACAGAAATAATAGTTGTTAAATTACATTTACACTAAATGTTCAAATTGACGACCCTGTACCATTTGACAATACTCAAGACGATTATAAAATTCATTTCTCACATTCTGAATAGTTTGAGGCAATATTAACCTAATCTCATGATGAATTCTTTGCCTGAGATCGTCTAAATTTTTGGGTCGATTGTTGTACACTTTACTTTTTAAGTATCCCCATAAAAAGAAGTCTAATGGCGTTAGATCAGGAGACCTAGGCGGCTTTTCTAAATAAATTTACCCAATTTAATGAATTTTTATTATTTGAACTTTAAGACTGTTTTTCCCGATTTTTTTTCAAATAATAACATATTGAAAGATTTAAACGGTCGAAACCGGAATAAAAACTACTACCAAAATCAATAATAAAAAAATATAGGTTGTCATTTACAAAAAAGTCGATGACGTCATAACTTAAAAAATAAATGACAAGAAACTAAAATAGACTGAAAATATTTGCTTAAGTTAAAATCGCTATACCCCTTCGAGATTTTTTCCAAAAAAATTAATATCAACGGAATTACTGAATTTATGCGTTACTTAATTTCCACACCGTATATATAGATTACGGTTTAATCTCTTAAAGTATAGGTATCTATTTACAATACAGCTTAACGTTTATATTACTTAATATGAATTAGTGACTGTCACTAAGGTCTTTCGGACTATTCTAAATTAAGGTGGCGTTAGCACTCCCTCATCGCCAGGATAATTTAAATCGCTGGTAAAAAGTTTCTGTTAGTAATATCGAAAAACGAAAACATTGGGTTCATTCTAATTACCATGTAGATTGAATATATAAAATTACAGGCTGCTACATATTTTCTTTTAAACCTACAAAATACGAAAATTTTATTTGTTGTCATTTTATGAAACTAAATAATCGTATTTTGTGGGTTTAAAAAAATACGCAACAGTATTTACTGTAATTTTATATATTAAATATATATGGTACTTAGAATGAACCTATTATTTTCGTTTTTCGACATTGCTAACAGAAACATGTTAACAGCGATTTATAAATGTAAGTTGTATATCTGGTGAAAACGCAACCTTAGGCCTTCTCTTTTGCCTCTAAGATTTGTTAGGTCTTTCTATTTACAGAATATTTCAAAATTCCAAGTCAGGTTCAAGTTGCTCCAATTTAGTTGGTATGCAAAATTATGTGACTGTTGAATGTTTGCGACTATCCTAAGATCTCTCAGAGAACGAGTTATAGGTAGATATAATAATAAAAAACGGTCATTCTGACATTTATATTTTCTGAAATAAAAATAAGCCCGGTTAATCTAGACTTTTAAGTAATAAAATTTAATAAAATTTGTATATAGGTAGTAAATATTGGTAACGATTGTAGTATTTTTTTTTTGAAATATTGTCAATAAACAAATGTCACTAAAAAATCCTTCGGAGTCGTGCTCTGCGAAATCCGAACTATTTTCACAGATAATAAAAATATTTTATTTTTAAATAGGTACTATTTTTAAGTGGTCTAAACATGCCACTACAGTGATTACTTTCTATAAAATAAATAATAACAAAATTCTAATTATTAATACAAGGAGTGTTTCAAAAATAAATCGAAATCTAATTGGGCTGAAATAAGAAAAAATGTTCCTATTAACAGGGATCCTGAAAAGAAGAGATTTTATGTGGGAAACTTTTATTTGGCAAATCAATAATTTATAGCATTTTTGAATTTAAAATTATGGTGGTAGGCTCTACTTATCATTAGTTTGTGTGTTCTAGTTCAAGCTGAAAAACACATTTTAGGAGTAGCAAAGATTATATATAAATATAATCTTTGGGAGTAGTAAAGTAAGGCGTGACCTTTTATTGTACAACTTTCTTAACCATGGGATTTTTTCAACTTTGATTGTGAATTTTTTTCAACTTTTACTGTGAATTTATCATGCCTAAAAAATTTTAAACAAAAAAGGTGGTTCGTCACTGCCATCAATTGATTACGAAATAAATTAGAACTTACATGTGTTTGTTGTAATTTGGAAAAACGTTATTTTATTAATAAAATGATGGCAACACTCAACAATAATACATTTTTTTGTATTGGAAAAACGTTATTTTGAGGGAGTAGTAATTGGGAGGTACGTACCCCGTTATTGTAACTATACTGAACCATGTTACATGCCATTTGAACTTATTATGAGGAAAGGTAAATAAAATAATAATTTGGTAATATCTGCCCAAAGGAGTTTTGCTGGATCCATGTGTATAGGGACATTTTCATTTTCTTTTATTTTAGTCAGATATTAGTCGAGATAAGTCGGTGTATTTTTGAAACATCCTGTATCAAGAGCACAGAAAACTATTTTTTTTTTTATTTAGAGGCTGAGTCCTTTTCGCTTGAGGTCCAAGTTAAAATGAATAGAACTAAACGAAATACGAAAATAATAAAACTTCTATTCCACTCATCGTTAATAAACTTATTCATTTCAATAAGTGCAGCTTTTAAGTTCAGGTGATGCACAGAAGGTCATGCCGACAGATTAAGTTTTTGATACTTTTGATTGTACAAAAAAATAAACAATTAGGATACTCACACTCAAATATTTGTAATACTTATAATTTATAAATTATCTAATAGCAGTGTCACTCTAGTATAGGTTATCTCAAATTCCGCTAAAAATTAATTTGTGATTGTTTTTAGAAATAGTAAATGATTAAACACAATGTATTGATCATTTAATCAGATGATATTATTTATTGTCTTTATGAAATGTTGATTGTCGAACATATCTGATTTCTTGGAAATGAAAATTGTTTAGGTTATTAAAATTTATTTACATGTTTATAGGTACTTGTATGGACATTTGCCAAATTTAAAATTAAGTTAATCGACAGTTTGATGTCAATAAATAGTGAACTATATGAACAATTCCAACAAATTTACAAACATTAAGATTTCCTAATTAAACAGAAAATGCGCTATAAACTATAATAATTAATTGCTTATAGGTTCGTGAAATCTGCAAGCACTTTGGAATCAATAACGTTCAGATTTTGGTATTAGTACTTCTTTGGTTTTTCATTGCATTTTCATTTCTTCCATATGATACTAGATTCTAAAAAAAGTGGGGAAAACTAAATAGCATAAACAGCTTTTCTGCAGTCATAATTTTCGCGAATGAAAATGTTTTGGTGGCAGTTTGCATTCATTGGTTAAGTTGTTTTCTTTACGATTCATTATTTACTAAAAATAAATAAAAACGTGTGATTAATATATCGTGAAGTTGGTGAGCATTTTGAATATATTAATGCCCAGATTTTTCTCATTAGGTATATGAGTTATAGTTTTCGAAGAAATTGATAAGCTAAAGCTGACGAACACATCGAAAGCAGTTATTTTGATAAAAAAATCTAAATATTGTTGTGTTCGAAAAGTTTATGCATACTGATGTTTTCGAAAACCATACACTTTACAAAAAAAAATCAAATTGCGCATAATAATAATAATATTAATAATAATAATAATAACAATTTTTTCCGTACGAATCCTTCCCGCCTCTTTCAAGAGCCACAGCGTGTTGTAGATAATCCGCCGACTGTAGAAGATGTCGAAACCTTCTGGAAGGGAATCTATGAAACGACGCGCCCATTCACGACACTTCAGCAATTGCACACTTCGAGGTTCTGTGCCACAGACATTTTGAAGAGCCAGAAGAAGTGTGCCCGGCAATCAGTACGGAGGAAGTCCAACAAGCACTTGTTGGCACCAAGAACTTCGCTGCCCCGGGCCCAGACGGCATTAACAACTGGTGGTGGAAGAAATTTCCTTCTACTCACCGCCGTCTGGCACGAGTTTTCAACTCATAGTTGAGCGAGGGGCAGCAGATTCCGGACTGGATTGTCGAGGGACGTACTGTGCTTATCCCCAAAAAGGGGGATCTTTCCGACCCGAGAAATTATAGGCCGATCACTTGCCTCAACTCCTGCTACAAGATATTTACACGTATCTTGTATGCTAGGACACTGAGGTCCGTTGATCCGGTCTTCCAGCAGATACATGAACAGCGTGGTGCCAAGAAGGGCATGGCAGGTTGCAAGGACAGCCTGCTGATAGACCGCTGTATTACACAGGATTCTGTGCAATACAAACGGAATCTATCGATGGCCTGGATTGACTACCGCAAGGCATTTGATACAACATCGCACGAGCTATTGTTGCACTTGCTCGAATGTCTTGCGGTACCAGCACCACTAGTGAGATGCATAGAACAGCTGCTGCCACTCTGGAAGACTCGCTTCACCATAACATCAGGTGCACAGCGGGTCACGACAGAGCAGGTGGCATTTAGGAGGGGAGTTTTCCAGGGCGACTCCCTGAGTCCTCTCCTCTTCTGCATCTCACTGCTACCGTTGTCTGCTGGGCTCCGCCAAACCCGCGGGTATCAATGTGGCCCACCCAGCGACCGGAGGCATAAGGTCACCCATCTATTTTATATGGATGATCTTAAACTTTATGCCTCCGGAGAGCGCGAACTACAAAACGCTCTAAGGGTGGTCGAAGAATATACGCGGGCAATTGGTATGGAGTTCGGGTTGGACAAATGTGCAGTCGTCCGCCTCAAGAGAGGACGATGCGGAGAATTTCCTGAAGATGCGCAGCTCGCAGACGGAAGCATCCTAAGACATCTGGATGCCGGAGAGACCTATACATACCTGGGTGTGCAACAAAGGCACATCCAGGATGTAACACAAATAAAGGAATCTCTCCGCGGAAAGCACAGACACCGCCTCCGAAAGATTTGGTCTTCCGAACTTTCGGGGAAGAATAAGGTGTCTGCAACTAATATGCTTGCCGTTCCGATTCTGCTCTACTCCTTCGGAGTAGTAAAGTGGAGGGTAGATGAGCGGCGCCAATTAGACAGAGATACCCGCAAGATGATGAATATTCACAGAAGTATTCATACTAGATCGTCCGTTCCTCGTGTGTACCTCCCACGTCAACGGGGGGGCCGAGGACTCTTGAGCCTGAAGTGTACGCATGGCAGAGTAGTATTGAGTATGGCATGTAACATCCTCAGGAGCTCAGATCCCCTCTTGCGGTTTGTGAAACATCACGAAATTGTAGGAGTGGGAGCAGGATTGTTTAAGGCAGCAAAAAGAGCCGCAGATGAACTCGGTCTCGCATTTGACATCAGGCGAGGTGCTGATGTTGAGTCAGTCACCGAACTTCAGCCAAATCGTCTGAAAGCCCGAATCAGAGCTGCCGAACAGGAAAATCTGTTTCGGCAGCACGTCGATAAACCCCAGCATGGTGTCTTCTATAAGAACATAGAAACACTGGGTTTATCGACCAGGCTGACCTTCGCCTTTCTAAGGTCAGCAGGGCTTAAGTCGGAGACCGAGGGATTCATTATGGCCTGCCAAGATGGTGTTATCAACACCTTGGTCTACCGTAGCCGCGTGTGGCGTGTAGAGGTTCCTGATATCAACTGCAGGACCTGCCATCAGGCGCCGGAAGCGCTCATGCACTTACTATCTGCATGTCCCATATATGCGATTTCGTCCTACATCCACCGGCATAACGTGGCGTTACGAGTGCTATACCACCATCTAAGGCACTCGTACGGGGTAGACCAGACACCAGTGCTGCCTTACGTCCCCGGAGATAGTGAGTCCGTTGTCGAGAACGAGAAATGCCGGATTTACTGGAACTACTCGTTCCCGACTGTCAGGCTAATCCAAACCAACAAGCCTGACATAGTCCTTCTCGACCATCAACTCAAGGTGATGTATGTCATCGAGTTCTCGGCACCTGCGGAGAAAAACATCACCTTGAAGGAGTAGGAGAAACGGACCAAATATCGCGATCTCCGGTACGAGCTCCAAATGCTGTACCAAGGCTACTCGGTCAAAATGGTCATCCTAATAATTGGTGTACTCGGAGGGATAAAGCCTACGCTGCTTTCGGAACTGAAGATCATACCGGCCTGCCAAAAATCAGCCGAGTGGCTGGCAGGCCAAATGCAGAAGGCGGTCATTCTTGGTTCTCTCCGTCTGCTTATGGCACACGATTCTGGTATCTACAGTCACTAACCCTATGGGATGTGGGGAGTGGCTGTAGTTGATGCACCGGTGCGACTCCCATGAGGCGTCGGAGGCCACGGGAGGACTGACCGGCATCGGATATTCCGAAAAAATAATAATAATAATAATAAGCAGATTCCAAACTGGTTCGTCGAGAGACGTACTGTGCTTATCCCCAAAAAGGGGATCTTTCCGACCCGAGGAATTATAGGCCGATCACTTGCCTCAACTCCTGCTACAATATACTTACACGTATATTGTATGCTAGGACACTGAGGTCTGTTGATCCGGTCTTCCAGCAGATACACTAACAGCGTGGTGCCAAGAAGGGCATGGCAGGTTGCAAGGACAGACTGCCGATAGACCGCTGTATTGCACAGGATTCTGTGCAATACAAGCGGAATCTATCGATGGCCTGGATTGACTACCGCAAGGCATTTGATACAACATCGCACGAGCTATTGTTGCACTTGCTCGAATGTCTTGCGGTACCAGCACCACTAGTGAGATGCACCGAACAGCTGCTGCCACTCTGGAAGACTCGCTTCATCATAACATCAGGTGCACAGCGGGTCACGACAGAGCAGGTGGCATTTAGGGAGAGGAGTTTTCCAGGATGACTCCTTGAGCCCTCTCCTCTTCTGCATCTCATTGCTGCCGTTGTCTGTTGGGCTCCGCCAAACCCGCGGATATCAATGCGGACCACCCAGCCACCGGAGGCATAAGGTCACACATCTATTTTATATGGATGACCTTAAACTTTATGCCTCTGGAGAGCGCGAACTATAAAACGCTCTTAGGGTGGTCGAAGAATATACGCGGGCAATTGGTATGGAGTTCGAGTTAGACAAATGTGCAGTCGTCCACGTCAAGAGAGGACGATGCGGGGAATTCCCTGAAGATGCGCAGCTCGCAGACGGAAGCATCCTAAGAAAACTGGATGCCGGAGAGACCTATTCATATCTGGGTGTGCAACAAAGGCACATCCAGGATGTAACACAAATAAAGGATTCTCTCCGCGGCAAGTACAGACACCGTCTCCGAAAGATTTGGTCTTCCGAACTTTCGGGGAAGAACAAGGTGTCTGCAACTAATATGCTTGCCGTTCCGGTTCTGCTCTACTCCATCGGAGTAGTAAAGTGATTGGTAGATGAGCTTCGTCAATTAGACAGAGATACCCGCAAGATGATGAATATTCACAGAAGTATTCATCCTAGATCGTCTGTTCCTCGTGTGTACCTCTCACGTCAATGGGGAGGTCGAGGACTCTTGAGTTTGGAGTGTACGCATGGCAGAATAGTACTGAGTATGGCATGTAACATCCTCAGGAGCTCAGATCGCCTCTTGCGGTTTGTAAAACATCACAAAACTGTAGGAGTGGGAGCAGGATTGTTCAAGGCAGCAAAAAGAGCCGCAGATGAACTCGGTCTCGCATTTGACATCAGGTGAGGAGGCCGGCGAGGTGCTGATGTAGAGGCAGACACCGAACTTCAGCCAAATCGTCTGAAAGCCCGAATTAGAGCTGCCGAACAGGAAAATCTGTTTCGGCAGCACGTCGATAAACCCCAGCATGGTGTCTTCTATAAGAACATAGAAACACTGAGTTTATCGACCAGACTGACATTTGCCTTTCTCAGGTCAGCCGGACTTAAGTCGGAGACCAAAGGATTCATTATGAACTGCCAAGATGAACTTATCAACAACTTGGCCTACCGCAGCCGCGTGTGGCGTGTAAAGGTTGCTGACATGAACTGCAGAACCTGCCGCATGCGCCGGAATCGCTCATGCACATATTATCTGCATGCCCCGTATATGCGATTTTGGCCTACGTCCACCGACATAATTCGGCGTTACGAGTGCTATACTACCATTTAAAGCACTCGTACGCGGTAGACCAGACACCCGTGCTGCCTTACGTCCCCGGAGATACTGAGTCCGTTGTCGAGAACGAGAAATTCCGGATTTACTGGAACTACTCGTTCCCGTCTGTCAGGCTAATCCAAGCCAACAATCCTGACATAGTCCTCTTCGACCATCAACTCAAGGTGATGTATGATGTATGTCATCGAGTTCTCGGCACCTGCGGAGTAGGAGAAACGGACCAAATATCGCGATTTCTGGTACGAGCTCCAAGTGCTGTACCCAGACTACTGGGTCAAAATGGTCGTCCTAATTATCGGTGTATTCGGAGGGACAAAGCCTACGCTGCTCTCGGAACTGAAGACCATACCGGCCTGTCAAAAATCAGCTGAGTAGTTGGCAGGCCAAATGCAGAAGGTGGTCATTCTGGGTTCTCTCCTTCTGTTTAGGGCACACGATTCTGAAATCTACAGTCACTAACCCTGCGGGATGTGGGGAGTGGCTGTAGTTAATGTACTGGCGCGACTCCCATGAGGCGTCGGGACCGCGGGAGGACTGTCCAGCGACGGACAACCGAAAAATTAATAATAATAATAATAAATCTTTCCGACTCAAAGAATTATAGGCCAATCACATGCCTCAACTCCTGCTACAAGATATTTACACGTATCTTGTATGCCATGACACTGAAGTCTGTTGATCCGTTCTTCCAACAGATACATTAACAGCGTGGTGCTAAGAAGGGGATGGCAGGTTGCAAGCAGGCCTGCCGATAGACCACTGTATTGTACAAGATTCTGTGCAATACAGGCGGAATCTATCAATGACCTGGACCGATTACCGCAAGGCATTTGATACAACATCTCACGAACTTTTGCTACACTTGCTCGAATGCTTTGTGGTACCAGCACCACTAGTGAGATGCATTGAACAACTGCTTCACCATAACATCTGGTACACAGCGAGTCACGACACAGCAAATGACATTCAGGAGATGAGTATTTCAGGGTGATTCCCTGAGTCCTCTCGAGGACTTGAGCCAGGAGTGTACGTAAAAATAGCTGCAGATGAACTCGGTCTCGCATTCGACACCAGGTGAGAAGGTCGGTAAGGTACTGATGTAGAGTCACACACCAATTGTCCGAGTATGGTAGGAATAGTTACTTGTTTAGAAAAAAATCCATGCCCCTCGACTGAGGATCGAATCCAAGTGTCCCTACCGCTCGACCACGAAACCACACCATTTATTTCTTGGGAATTATAAATCATTAAAAAATTAATGTTACAAAAAAGCGCAGAAGCCTGACGTTGGAAATGAAAAAAAAAACACCTAAAACAAGCACGTACGACGATTGCCAAAATCTGAATGTTAGTGCTTCCAAAGTGTTTGCTAACAGATATTAACGAGTTAGGTAATTTGTAAACAAATAGTGGCTTCGTTTTGCAATGTGTAATTTTATCAAAAGTAAATTATATTGGTTTCAAAGGTGTTTCGTTTCTATACGGGTATCCATATCAGATTTATGTCAATAATTGACAAATTAAGACCCATATGTATCAAATTAACAAGCAGTCGTACAACATGAACACCTGCTGTGATATTGTTCACTTTGACCTCAAAGATGATTGAGCAATGAATTCCATAACTTTGCTGATATACAGTGTGTTTCATTTCAAATAAAGACGCTAGTTATTTTCGTAATTTTTAGAAATTCATACCTGAGCTTTGGTACAATTGTAGTCCTATATAAGACGTATATTTCGAGACCACCAACTTAAAGAGGGCGCAGATTATCTTTGCTTCTGTCATACGTACCTACATACATATTTATTTCTTGCTACAAAAGTAATTAATTGACATTTCTTAATCCCTGTATGAAAAATCTATTAAATACAGTACAAAAGTTTGCGTTAATATTGCTTTTCATAATTCTACATAGGCAGTCATATTTATTATGTACATATTGTGTGTACATATCGCTATTGATAAGCGCTGATAAGGAATAATACTGATATAAACATAAATTCTTATAATCCTTTAATTAGACATGCAAAAACATATGATATTTTTCTACTAAGTATGTGTAGGTGTCACATACAAAAAAAAATATGTTTTGAAAATTGATTTTAAACATTTCGCAGCTCAACCCTTAGTGTATGTTTAATAGAAATACTATACAAATAATACGAAGTATTATGTTTCAAAATCTAACTCATTATTTATTTCATCATAAACAAATTCTACTAAATATTTTTCGGAGAATCAGATTATTCTCATATCTAGAAAATCCTCTTATTGGAAATGATGGTATATTAAAAATTAATCTCTTAATGCAGTTCCTAGTCATTTCTTTTCCTTTAAAATTTTATAATAATACCTCACAATTCTGCACAATGATATATTTTTTCTGTACTAACAAAATTAAACTGACGCTAGCTGGTACAGACAGTGATTTGATTGGTTTCGTAGTTTAGACGCTCCTTTTTATGAGAGAAAATGGTCTTGGTCTTTGCAAACAGTAGTCAAGTGTCTGAAAAACTTCGTTGGGCAACCTTTTCAGCAGTGTTTCTATTTTGTTTATACGGGTACATCCTTGGATGTGTGGAAAGGAGGCTGTAACCTTCTCGAGATGAAATAAATACCAGCGTTTACCACACGTGACACACTGGAAACAAATTAACACACAACGGTCTTTAAGATATCATAAGGTCAACCCAATCAAGGAACTAATAATTGCCCATTGCCCTTAATTATATGCATCTGATATCTACATCTTTCCATTTGTGACATATTTGTGATAATATCTCGATTACCTGGTGATTATTTGTTTTCATCACTCGAAATTTCTCTCCTTATCTTTTCTCTTATGAAATGGGAAAGCTTTTTTTGCCATGATTTTTAATCACAATCTTTTCTCGGCTTCTTATGCGTTTATAAATGTTCTTCTCTTCAGTCACAGTTATATGTTATATATCAAGTCGAAAACTTCCCTTTCCTCCCGATTTAGGCTTTAATCTTTTTAGGAAACTCTTCAATATCTAACCCAGATTTTTTCGACTTGCCTCGTTATTTAGATAATTAATTGAGTTACTCAATTAACCTTGATACCTTACTCACGGGATATATAGTACAAGATTATTTTTCTACAAATAAATCACCTTTTTTTTGGTAATATCCATAATAGTCATACTGTAATAATAAAGACGGTCATTCACATTGGCGTAGCATCAAAAATTGTATATTACATAACTAATAAAATAGTTAGAAATGTATTTTTACTCTTATTTAAAAATATAACAAGATGAATTATTTTATTTTCGATCCGTGATGCAAGAAACATCAGAAACATCTAACGAAAACCGTTGGAAAATAGTTGATATTTTTGTTCATTTTTAAATACACGCAAATGTTTACTGTTGTTTTTGATAATTATCGACTTAACAGAGGGTTACATTTATAAAAATGGACAAATTAACCTTTACCTTAAATGTCATATATCCATAAAGACAAGTAGGCGTGTAAAAAAATTAATTAATCGAGCATTTACGTAGTTTTCTTTCTATGTAACCTAATGTCATAAAATATAATTATAAATTACGACCAGTCGGCAAATTGTTTTATTCCAAAGTTTTCTTTTTAATTAACACGCTTTTATTAGCTTCACTTGTATGTTTGTTTGTTTGTTTGTAACCGACTCTTTGGATTCGATTTTGACCCACTTTAAACGGACAGATTTAATTGAAATTTTGTACACTTACGAAGAACCGGTAACAATACAATAATTTGATAAATTTATATCATTATCCTGATCAGAATCGCCAGCCCTTTCCTCACGTATCCTCTGCGTGAGAGCAAGAGGCTTAATATTGTAAGTATATTCCGTGTATCTCAGTTCGGTAGTTGGCCGAGCGGGCAAGTCTTAGTCGACGCGAAACGACGGACTCCTCGGGCGTGAGTTCAAATCCCATGGCTGAAATAAAGAAATTTTTTTTTTTTCAGAAATATCTGTTGGATCGTAATATGTTATAATATCAGCATCAATAAGCAATATAAATATAGTTTAAAAAGACTACAAAACACGCTTTCATAGCACATCAAACTAAAAAGTGAAAAATAAATATAGTTTAAAAAAAACTAAAAAACACGCTTTTAAAGCACATCAAACTAAAAAGTGAAAAATAATTATTAATATAAACTGAAAACAATAATGAACGAAAAATACTAGTATTATTGTGAAAAAAGCGTGGGGCGCTTTGTGCCATATTTTTCGTATATCGAGCAACCCACGCTTTTTTCACAATAATACTAGTATTTTTCGTTCATTATTGTTTTCACTTTATATTAATAATTATTTTTCACTTTTTAGTTTGATGTGCTTTAAAAGCGTGTTTTTTAGTTTTTTTTAAACTATATTTATTTCGTGTACCTATTGCCTAATGTCTGCAATACTAGCAATTTCAGTTTCCCGTTCAAGTTAAGGTAAAGCGAGATTCAACCAAAAATAAAATATTTTTACAAGTCGGTAATTACTGTTACACAACTGTTGTATCTGTTCACAGAACTGAATTCACTGATCCAAGACCTCTTCGTCTAGATCGTGCACAAGTTGAATTTATATTGATACAAACAATTTTTCTTTGTGTAAAGGCGGGCATACACAATACGGTTTGCCGGAGGTTGGTCTTCCGGCCACCAAACTGGGAGGTTAACCTGTACTCTCTGCCCAGGCATACACGCTACGTTTTTGCAACGGATTTTGTTCAGTGTTAAAAGTAGTGTGGTGAATAGTTATCACGCGATGACTTCTGAAGAAGACTTAGTAGGATGGGCATTCACTTTGCTATAAACATGTTGTGTAACAATATATAGGGTGTTCCATTTAAAAAAATAAAACTTTATTTGACCACGGAAAATTTGAACATCCTGTTTAAATTTTTAATACATTAGTTTATAGTACAATTGATGTACAACTTTCGTATAGAACCCTTTTCTATATCTAAAATAATAATGTCTTTATTTGGACTTACATCTTAACTCGTACAACCTGTACACGTTCCGACATGCATATGGGAAGGCGAGCCGGCAGGCAAAATTTCAAGCGCTGGCACTTTTTCGGGAGGCCGAGAGTTCAGGCCGGGCCTTCCGGCCAATATAACCACTGACGATGTGGTTTGCAAGCCGGAAGGCTTGCCTTCGATGGATATCTGAATTTAAATGTGCTTCACTATCACAGCGTGTATGAAATACGTAACGTCGAATGCATTTAACACACAGAATATATGTTGTTAGTTATCGTAGTTTTCAAACATTTTTTTGTAGTTTATGCACAAACGGTAAAAACTGCGCCATTGCTAAGAGCGTTTTATGCGAAAACCAAACCAAGCGCCACAACGATCGAACTGCACGCTTTTACGTTGCTAAGAACTGAACTGCCAAGCTACCTATATTATAATTATTGTACATGAGAGAGTCCCGGATACCCACAGAGTACTTGCACCTGCCTCTATACTGGTTATACTGGTTGCATATATTACAGGTATATAAATAAACACATCACATGAATTTGTATGTGGTATGTTTATTAATATTTATATTTGTTTCATAAGTGCCAGCACTGAAAATTGGAAAACATTTCCGGCCCCTGCTGATGACTAAACCTCGGTGGATTTGGTATTCCCCAAAGACGGTCTTTACATTCATCTGATTCTTCTATAGAAATTAAGTAAACAAAATGATATATTAATTATAATATATACATCTGATTACGTTGTATCTGCGCGGCACGTGGCAACATTTTTGCAGAAGGTTAGTTACATGGTGAGGTCCAATTTCAGGTACCTGTTTATTTATTGCATATATAAACTTTTTAATTTTCAATTAGTGGCACATAAAGGACGCATTCTTGGTAGTGACGATTTATACAGATGTTTATTTTAAATTTGGGGCGCATATAGGTTACACTCTCGGTAGTGACGATTTGTACAGTTTTTCTTTTAAATTAGTGGCGCATATAGGATGCACTGCCTTTATTTACTAACGATTTGTATAATGATGGGACGCCATTTGTAAATTACAGAAACAAATCGAATGAACAAACAAAATATATTAAAAGTATGCATGCCGATACTCACACTTATTAAATATAGATCTGTAAGCCGACTTGTCTTTTTATCTGGAATACCAAATCCTGACCTGTTTTTCCGTCGGGAATACCAAATCCTTTTCGAATGTAAAAAGGAGCCTTCACTGTAAAATTGATTAATTTACTGAAGGTTGCTTGTGAAAGAAACTACATTTTACTGATTATTTAAAAAGTTACAGATGTTTATAATTGAATGTTATGGGTTGTGTATAATTTAATTAGAACATAAAATACAAGCGTTGTGTAATTACTGGAAATTATAATTCTAGAAAAAAAATAAACATATCTGAATAACAACCAGACCTAAAAAATAGACTTCTTCAAATGAAACAGATTTTGTTTAATTTTCAAATAAATATATCCAGCAAGTATATTACCTTCGGCGATAAAAGTTCTTACCTAATTGTTAAAAAAAAACTAAATCCAGATTTTAACAAATCCTTAAAATATTATTTACAAATTATAGTGTTAATTATACAGAGTTGATCGTTTAATTTCTTGGATACAGAACGGTCTAAGCAATGGCCAAAAGGGGCAGTCAGGGAAGTTGACCCCTCCTGGCAAATCATGTTTGAACACTACAAAACTTATTTCATCTTACTTAAATAATTATGCAGAAAATTTTAGTTAATAACACGTTTTCTCAAATTAGAATTTTTTTCATAAGTGCTGCAAAGGTCAATTTTGGGTCCTCCATTATTCATAATTTAGACTGCAGACATTTTATGTTCTAGAGACGTGTGTCAATCAAAATGGGCAACATGTGGAGCACTTATTATAATTTTTTCTAACGCATTATTTGAAGAAACCTCTATTTTTTAAGTTTATTCTTGAATTTTGTACTTATTGTTCAATAAGACGAAAATGGCTGCAATTAGCCATAGGGAAGTACTTACAAAAGTGTTCGTTTTTCATTTCAACATCACATTGTTGAAAAATATACAGGGTTCCATTTGAAAAAATTGAGAAAATTCAATTTAAAAAGTTCTGAATTAAAAAATAATTTTTGGCCACCCTGTACATTTTTGGGAAGTAAAAATGATTCAAAAACACTAATTAGATATCTCGTAACTAGTATTCACATCAGATTTCTTAAAACCTATAATTGTGACTTTGGTGATTTTTTCAATATGCATCTGCAGATGGCATTATTTCAACAAAAAAATTCATTAAATCCAAGTGGTTGGCAGATAGTCAATAATAATATAGGAATGATTAGAGTCTAGAAAGAGGTTTAAAAAAATGTACTGATATACATTCCGGTTTAAAAAAAGGCACTTGATCCTGTAATTTCGTCTTGGCTCGCTTTGTATATTCGAAACTAATTTCCGGTTATAGACTTTTTATCTAGTCTACTTGTATTTTTTTTTTAATTTCTAGCTATCGTAGAATTCGAGATATCGAAGTCCGACGCACTATTGTTCCACCCTGTAAAATTATTAGTTTTTAATAAAAATCAGGAAACAAGTCATCATAATTAGCAAAAAAAAACCAGTATGCTATTGAAGATCTCTTTATGAACACAACAATTAAAATAGGCTGGTGTATATTTACAAATAGTAATTAAAGTAGATAGGTACAGACAAAAACTCGAAAATAACTTCTTTTTAAAAATATATTAACATGAGTCTAAAATAACAGTTCCATCTTATACCATTATACATAAAAATAGACATTTAATATTGTAAATTTCAACACTTAATCTTTTCCGCTCACTAATCCAGATATATGTGTGTATGTTAATAAATATAAATATTCACATTCCGATGTGGCAAAATAGTCCTGTACTTTCCAGGTTATTCTAATATTTTAAAAAGTCATATTGTATGCCAAAATACTATTTTTGTTGTACTAGTACAGAAATCTTTTTATTGAACTTTACGTAGATAATATTATTTGACATTTTGTTATATTGATTATTTTTTATTTTCTAATGTTCATGTGCCATCAGTTATCCGGAATAATCAATAAATTGTTTTATCCAGCAAGTGTGATAATATCACTATGCATGGTTTATTTCAGGCGTATAAGATAATATGAAAATATCAACCTACAAACCACTATGCAAAATATCTTCTTACGAACGTTAAATAACAGACTTTTTATAACAATATAACATAATATGTTTAATAGTTGTATTAACGTTGCCTTAACGTATTATGTAAACGTATATGTATCAGGGTAAGCGAGATCTTCGTCTTAACATTGTTTCAAGAAAATTGCAAAGATCTATTGTTCGTTCTCTCCATTTAAATGTTTTAATATTAAAGTTAAATGTGTATTTAGTGCAAGTGCACTCCTTGTTCAAAGGACGTTCTAATAAAGAAGTACAGATTAATCGTTCTACTGATGGTACAATTCACATATTTTTAGATGGACTTTCTTATGAAGAAAATGTTCGTTGTATGAACTGCTTATAACGTCTGTTATATTAACCATAACCATTTACATAATATCTTAACAGAAATAGTAGAATATAATTTATACCGAATTAAATCCTTGTTCAAAGGACGTTCTAATAAAGAAGTACAGATTAATCGTTCTACTGATGTTACAATTCACATATTTTTAGATGGACTTTCTTATGAAGAAAATGGTCGTTGTATGAACTGCTTATCTGTTATACCAGAGACTAACATATAGTCTCTGGTTATACTAACCATAACCATTTACATAATATCTTAGCGAAAATAGTAGAATGTAGTTTAAATCGAATTAAATCTTTGTTCAAACGACGCGACGTTCTAATATAGAAGTACAGATTAATCGTTCTACTGATGTTACAATTCACATATTTTTAGATGGACTATTTTATGAAGAAAATGTACGTTGTGTGAACGGTATGTGATGTTTCAGTGGGAAGATACCGACAAGGGTACTTCCAGACAATATCTTTGTCAGGTGATTATATGGGGTTTTTATATTTCTTGTACCTCTGAACTGTACATACCGTACCACCTCCATACCTAAAAATTTAATATACGCATTCAAAAAACTTGTAACAATATAACTTAAATGATCTCTTATTGTCTTAACTGCCTCCCAAAGTAACCTCTGAAAATAACAAATTTTGTGTTAAATTAAGAGAGATAATGCCCTAGAGTTTATTGTGGTGATCTGGTGACCTAAATGTAGATATAACTATAGATTTTAATATTCTGTATTGTCATATTCATGAAAATTGTTTTCAGCACTTCAACCGATGTCAGTTAATTTTTATTTTTTGTTTTAGGATTTTAAGCCAGTGGCGTACCCCAAAAAATCAATACGGAAAATTCTACACGGGAGATTCTTATATTGTATTAGTCGTAAGTTATAATGATTATTTTCAAAGACGCCATTTTAATTAACAAACAATTTTCAGACAAAGGTGAAAAGAAATGGCCAAAAAACCTACGACCTTCATTTCTGGTTAGGATCTGAAACTAGCACAGTACGTATTATTTATTCACATATACATATTTTATTATGAGCGTATTTAACTTGATGCAAACTGGTCTTACACTTTTTATTAATATTTTGTGAGCAATTTCAATAAAAAAGTTATTGCTGCAAATGGCAAACGTTATATTAGCAGTACATAAAGTTCAGTTCAAACTCATTTGCAACATAAAAAACGTCGGCGACTTTGATCCCTTTACCGCCGTCATAGGTGTCGACGTTTTTTATGTTGCAAATAAGTTTGATATAAACTTTACACGTTGAATATGCAATAATAGGCTCATAATGCGTGCGCTTCGACTCTCCGCCACTTTACACCTCTCAGAATGGCTAGGCCAGGGTCGACTATCGAGTCGAGCATCCTCACGCAAGTAGATGTGTCATTCGTAAATGATCTGGCATGATTCGATATCAGGGATTCGATCACTTGAAAGTATTAAATGATAGAACCTTATTGTTTCAGCGGAGTCGGTCAATCGCGGACTTGAATCGTCCGCTCTCTCCTCAGTCTGTCAGGTGATAAGTGAACGTGATATGTACGTAATAATTATATGAATGACAACTCACAACTGAACTGTCTGAACAACAAACAGAACAACCTGAGTGAGGACCGTCTCGACTGGGGCAGCGTGTGTCTATTGTTTCATCGTCTCATTCGCACATGACCGATTCAGGAATTCTCATCATTCAATCGTGATAGATAGCATGAGCTGGAGCAATTACCGACAGTGTAGTGAGGTGGCACGGCGGTTGCGCGCGCAATGATCGAATGATAGATACAAAAGATTCGATCATTTCGGTAATCAATCACTGGTTGATCGGATCCATATAAAATGAACGAATGACACATCTCTACGACTAACATGAACTGAGTCCCTCCACTAAATATTTGTACTAAAACTAAATGCACCTCTGTCACTCCTTAGACTCAAAAGTAGCCGTTACAACGTGTATAAACAAGTTCAATTTCATTTTTAAAGTATATTATACATATTTCAATTCCAAATTACAATCAGATAAACATCTAACGCGTTTTTTAGTGTTATGTGTCAAAAACACGCTATAAATAAATGTGTAAAAATTATTCAGTCATGCTGAGTAAATAATGCCATCCAAGATTTTTATTTTGAAATGATATATTTGTTTTTCAAAACAGTGGTTTAAAATAAATAAGCAAAATAAGCGACATCGGTAAGGGACTAATTTTTTTAATTATTTGGTATAGCTCATGGCTGGCATATTTTATTACAAGATATTGATGAAATAAATTTGAAATACATTGCACCAATTATAGATCGTAGACTCTCGTTATATTTATTTCAGTTGCACACAACCGGTTTGAGCCGGCCCTATTGCCATCCTTTATTATTTTTTTGTTTGGTTTCCATTCAAGTTGAGTTTTTTTTTAATCTGTCTTCGATATAAATCAGCGCCTGCTTAATGACACAGTTTTTGAAGGGTTATTAACTTCTCTGATTTAGGATGAAGCTGGTGCCGCTGCAATACTGTCGGTTCAGCTTGACGAACAGTTAGGTGGAGAACCAATTCAACATCGTGAAGTCCAAGAGCACGAATCACAACTCTTCCTCTCTCACTTTAAAAATGGAGGTGTGAGGTATCTTCCAGGGGGTATTAGCTCCGGATTTACTCATGTGGATCCTAACGCATTTGAAAATAGATTATTCCAAGTTAAAGGTTCTAGAAATATTCGCGTCAAACAAGTTACACCATCTATTGCTTCCATGAACGATGGAGATTGCTTTATTCTTGACGCTGGCAGAAATATTTACGTATATGTTGGATCAAATGCAAGGCGTGTAGAAAAGCTAAAAGCCATTAATGCAGCCAATCAAATTCGGGATCAAGATCATGCAGGAAAGGCTAAAGTCACCATTGTCGGTAAGAGTTCGATACAGTGAACAGTTTCCAGGGTTTATGTCTCGCCTTCCTTGATTTCATTAAATAAAGAGGCAGTATTTTAACACTGCATCTATTACTAGAGTAAAGTGTACCTAAAGGACACTTCTAATATTTATATTAGTAAATAACACTATCCCTTATTATTATTATTATTATTTTTATGATAATTATCATAGAACACCCAATATTTTAAACTCCCTAGTAATATTAGCCGTACAGTTTTAAATATATTTAAAGAACAAAGCATGAAGTTAACGTTAAGATTTCGATTATTTCAGATGAATTTAGCCCTGATAGCGAATATGAAGAATTTTTTTGAGGCTTTGGGAGAAGGGTCTAAAGATGAAGTCCCAGAGGAGAGCGCTGGCGGTGATGACCAGGAATTTGAAAGTTCTGAAGAAAGTCATGTATCGTTATACCGTGTTTCAGACGCTGAAGGTTCAGTGCATATTGAGAAAGTTGCACAGAAACCTTTGGCAGCTAGTTTATTAGACCCCAAGGACTGTTTTATTTTGGATACTACTGATGCTAACTTATATGTCTGGATTGGTAGGCAATGTGATGACAGAGAAAAAAAGAAGCTATCCGGAAAGCCGATGAGTTCCTTAAATCTAACCATTATCCAAAATGGACTCACGTTCAACGAATTGTCCAAGGGGCTGAGCCCACTGCTTTCACACAGTACTTTGGGTAAAATTTATAAAATCAATTTTTATCACTTTTGATTTAATAATTCTGCTTAGGTCCTGGCAAGCTTATGGAGAACTTCATCCCCGTTTGCTCCGTTCCGTTAGTAAAGAGGCACGTCTTTATCACTGTCAACTTCGTAGCAAAGGACGTAAATTCAAGATGGAATCTGTGGAAGATTATGAACAAGAAGATCTTTCTGATGACGACATTATGATTTTGGATGCTGACAGTGAAGTTTACTTATGGATTGGTAAGGGGGCTTCAGAACAGGAAAGAGAAAAAGGACCCCGGTTTGCTGAGGTAAGATGTTATAATTGTAACTAAAAAATTGCTGACAGTTTGAAATCAATTTTAGCGCATGTTAAAACGTCACGGCCGTGAAGATGTTCCGGTAATAGTGGTAAATCAAGGAGAGGAGCCAGAAGAATTTACAAGCCTGTTCCCATCATGGGATGCAGAGTTCTGGGACAATTTACCCGATATTAGAGATTTGATTAAAAATGAAGATATAGATGAAGACTGAATGTCATATTTATAATATTTTTTATTAACTATTTTTTTATATGAATATTAACCTATTAAATGTAATTGTTTGCTTGTGATTTCTTTAAAATATATGTATGTCTTAAATAAGATAGAATAGCAAAAATAAATTTATTTTTAAAATCGATAAACTGTTAATTTTATACCATAGAATGTACGAACCTATTGATTAATAGAAACAAAACAGCAACATTTAAATTATGAAGTTTGATCTCGTAACCAGAGTGAAAGATTTATTTATGAAAATAAAGATTTCTTAGTGATTAATCTGTTTAATAATTTATCCAATGGCGTGCCCACGGAGAGACGAGGGGGGCACAAGCCGTCTGTCTATTATTGTTGCTCAAGCAAATAAACATAAAATTTTATGAATACTTATAGAAAATAAGTCGTTTTTTAAATGCCAGTCCCCTGCCATTTATTAATGCCACAACTTAGTGGGAATAGTTCAATTAAAACAGAACAAAAATATCTTTTTTAATTTAGTCAACGTTTCGCTATATTTATTAACTCGTCAGAACTAATTAAACTCAGTTTTCTTGTTTATAAGCAGTAATGAATTATATAAATACCAAACAAAAACTGGTATACTACCACCTGTAGTAGTGGTAGTTGTAGTAGCTACTTATTTCATTAGAAAACTAGGCTACAATTGGCCCTTTTTATTAAGGGATCTATAGTTTAGCGTGGACTTCGAACCACAGTCCTCGGCTGTCAACTAACCCACCGCTTGGGCTTGTCCATCTGCATTGCTGGCAAAACGGCAGGCGGGTCTCCTGAATAGGTATAGTATATCCAAAGTCACTTGAAACGCTATAAAAACACCTACAAAGGAATTTAAAGGTCCGACAAAGGGATTTACTCATTTAATGGATAAAATCCGTTGTCGGCGTTTTTATAGTTTTTCAACTGACTTTGGAAATACTATATATACCCTCCATCTGGGCTTTCTTCGCCACCTGCCATCGCCCTCCTGAGTTAATCTCTGTTGACTGCTTAAACCGACTATTAGACGAGGTATCGGTCATCCATCCAAACGACGGACTCGATCAGTGTTGCTGCGTTTCACTGATTGAATATGAAGATTAAACGGATGACCATACCTAATTCCCTAACAAAAACTGGTAACAGGTTGAAATATGTACAACATAAAACACAATAAATGGTCTTTAACGTTTCAACAATACAAAAGAAATTTGCTGTGTATTGTTGAAACATTATATACAAAAATAATCGAGGGTGGATTACCAAATGTGTCAGCAATATATTTGGCAGAAGATACCGGCATGTTGAACGTTATTAATACTCTTGAGTTAACATTTTTATTAATATTTTGGAACGATATTTTCGCAAACATATTTTCACACTCAAATTATATACAAAAATCAAAATGTTTTTAATTTGTTCGCGTTTTAATGAACTGTAATTTTTTATATTTAATAATACTGGATCATCGAGCTTCAAATAATAATTAAAATAAATAAATTTTTGAAAATAAATAAAATTTTTAAACAAATGAAAAAAAATGTCTGAGAGAATTTCACTCATCTCAAATCCTGCGGGTGTTGTTATATAATTATTGGGAAACAATATTTATATGGAGCGGTTACACACGAGAGCGGCACAAAGCTTTATCGATAGATTGGACTCTCATTACTAGTCACTGACTGTTCTCTCTTGATAGGTATCGTAGCTTCCTTTTTTGTATTTACAACATGCGTCGAGAATACGGAGCTCAACAAAGTTACTTTCGCCCACACGCAATTTAAATTAATGATAAATTACAAAAACGGATAAAACTTAAAATAATTACCGCAAGTATGTATTATTAAAAAGATAAAAAAATAATAAGTAAATATATATTTTGTGACGGCCCAACTCCCCCTCGTTTATTTATTGTTTATTTAATTTTATCCTGGTTACGACACCAGTGTGACAACTCAACCATCCCTCGTATATTTTAGTATTTAATTTCATTCTCCTTTTTCTAAGTCTCACCTGTCGTGAAGCGACAGGTAATACTGATTTAATTAATTGGCCTTTTTCGTGATCGTCTAGTTTTAGTGGTAGGACCCCAAATTTGTTGTGTTATTGTAACCTCACAGGTACGTTTATAAAGTTTGGTATTACTTTGTTTCATTTATGAGATTTAATTTGCTTTAATGTAATTGGTATACCTTTAGCAATTATTATGAGCCTGAATCTGCACTGCACTGATATCTGTTTTAAAAGAGTACTAAATATAAGATTTGACTTTATGTTTATTATTACTAATGTGCTTAGAATTCACTTTTGTATCTGAAAATAGAAATAAGTCAAGGAAACTCAAATAACGTTTTCACACCTTTTATTTCTATGCTTAGACAACTGCCTCTAAGAAATACATGGATATTGTGCCAGTTGAACCTGCAATGTAACCAAACCTGATTACATGAGCGGAAACTTCCGCTTCGTATTTTAAATGACATATGTAGAACTCTACATATGGGTGCAAGAGAAACTTCCCTTGTATGTGGCACAGAGTGTCCCCTGTCACATGAGCCGGGCAGAGACCGACAACCATGTCTTGTTATTTAATTCGCGGGCTGGTGCTATCATAAAACAGTACCACAAATACAACTGACGCTGGCCAACGAAGATTCGATGCATATGCGGAACCCCGACATAGGACGAGCCCGTATTGTTTTGGGTGTGTCGAATGCATGCCACCAGTCAAGGTTTAAACCAACATGAAACGAACTACCCCGTAGATTTGTTCATTTGGCAGACGCCGCTTGTATTGTGACACGCTTATGGGCGCGATAGCCATAAATCATTAATCGGTATACACTGGTCAGCTGGCTCCGGACCCCTGTCGAGAGACAAGATCGGTGGTCAGATAATCGCATGTTTTTGTTGTCGGCGTCTCACCGCCCCACACGACAGTGGCACTCTGATCCCCATATGGGTAGTGCAATTTGAAAAAGTTACAGATATTGCAGATTCAACTGGACATTAATTCTTTGGTATATTATCTTATTTAGACCTAACTTGAACAATGAAGGAAAAGTTCCAACGACTATCGGAATCGACTGTACTAATTATTAGTAACCATGTAATGAGCAGTGCATTATAACGGAAAAGCCCTATCTGTAAATCATGTGGTACTAACGGTCAGCTATTGTTAAAAAACCGCGAAACCCAGGCATATAGAGTCGTACTTTGATTAGCGTTGCCATTTCACCCGTAATAAAAAAATTGACTTAGTTTAATGAATTTTAGTGAACTCGAGTACGTAGACAATGGCAATGTAGTATAAAAATGATTTAAATGCCGTCCTTACCAATTCTCGGACACATGGAGAGTTCAGTGAGGCTTTCTCCCCCGGGTTTCTGAGTAACCCCAGTGTTATTCGTCTCCATGTTGGCGATGGCGTCGGCGGGGTACGCGCCCTATTTCTAAGGCAGTGTACAGGTCCTCGGTCACAGAGACCAGGCCACAGAGGTTTCGACAACCACTCGGTGGATCGCTAATTAAGCGGTGCTCCCTTAAACGGCGGTTAAGATAACCGGAGTCGTGGTTTCTCCTTGACTTCCAGGCTCCAGAGAGCTAGCGATGAGCACTGGAGTTGCCAAAGAGTTAACACGACGATGACGGCGACTATAAGCTGGGAGAGCGGTCTATCCTTGACTTGCAGGCTCCAGAGAGCCAGCGACTAGCACTGGGGTTGCCAAAGATCTGACCCCTAATCGTACGCTTCCTCGCGTATTTATATGATTTCCCGTGAGTTAGTTCACGGCCCCAGCCTGTAAGCTAGACGGAGATAGCCAAACTAAATTTTTGCTTTACCCACGAAATTAAATTTACGATGCATTTAGGTGAGAAGTGATATAATGTTTGCAGCTTTCGCCCCTATTCTCAGTAAAACCTTTACGACCCTACGTATTTACGTCGGTTTGTTTATGTTATCTCTTCTCGGCTGGAGACTGCTTTAAGATTTTGTACAGTTTTGTCAATGTTTTAAAATATGAAATGAATACTGTGTGTTCTTTTACCTAGCTGAATAATTTAGACTCTATAGTTTGAATGCCTACGTTTTCTGCCAAAATTATAAGAAAATGATTTAACCCTTTTTATGTAATAAGTTTGTAATTAACTGATATAAATGCTTGGAAATAATTTACTTTTATGTAAAAATTATAAGAAATTTATTCGCGATGAAGCAGCCCTGGGCTGGGATGCTTCAATTTCTTATTCATATAAAAAAAAATAAGAGGTAGGCTTTATTATGGTTACTTCAATATTAAAAAAACAACAAATTTAAAATCATGTTTTATTTGGATACTCTATCTTTATATTTTGTTCCCCAAAGAATGCTGTGCCCATCGCCCTGAAAGATTAGGCACGCCACTGCTTCTGCACATACACTATAGATATGTTCGCCGGTGTTACTATAAGTTGAGATTCTTACTCTAAGTATGACGTCATTAAGCAAATTCAACTTTGATCTCGTTGGAAGTGACAACTAACGAACAGCTCTCCTCCTTTATATTTACTCATCGTCTGGAGCAAGAGTAAAAATGTTGAGTTCTGAGTAAAAAATGATGACGTTGCTGTCCACTAGCAAATAAAAATCAGGTAAAAATGTCTTGTTTAGAGTAAACAGACCGGTGAACAGACCTATTGTAAAGTTGAAATATTCATTTCAAACATATTTCGCCATCTAATAGTTCTATGAGTAGTTAATATAATTTTAAGCATAGGAAATTAATTTTTAAATGCGTACATTATTTACTAACCGTTGGATGGCGCGGAAGTGACATTGATATATGTTGTTGTGACTTATGATTTAGGTCTGGTCCACGAATTTCTTAATTATATTAATATGAAATTCGTGGCGTGTTCAAAAACTTTGTATTTTCCACACCAGTGGTAGGTAGTGTGTCTGGTTTGTTTAACGACATCTCTATTCTTTTACATGACACTGTAAAGTGGAAGGTTTTGAACAAAGCTAGCGAGTTTCTCTAATGTTGCCAACGTTATTCCATATCATGTTTATGTATTTCTGCTCAAGGCAGCTTCTTGCAAAACTAATGAACAAACTTTATGCTTATGGGGTCATGATTTATTCACAGACTCCTTTTATGTTCCGTCATTGATATCTGACTAAATATATAACAAACATGAGCACAGATAAAAATAACAATTAACTGACAAATATTATGGCGTATTTTCAAGTCTACTGACCCTTTGTCGTCATAACACGATTGTGATAACTGTTTAATTATAGGATGGAAAACAAACCTTGCTAACTGATGACAATGTTGCCAATAGCTTGAAAAACTGCTTTCAAGTATTTCCAATCCGCTTAGGAGGAAATAAGGGAAAAATTGTAATGGAAAAAGGGATTTTGCAGAAAAGCTGATGTCAACAAATTTGAAGTCTGACTAAAAAAAATAAAATATTAGTTTTAACCACTGTCTTACTTTATATTTAAATTTGATCAAAATCTGTGCATGTTTTCCTATATTGTGTGTTTATAATCTTAATACTTATCTATAATTCATTATTTCAAAATAAACTATTGAAAACGTACACATAGGTCGCAATTATTTAGAATATTTAGTTCCTGTTTAGAATAAAAATGTTGGCAACACTGAGTTGAGTTAACCTTTTTAATGCCAATGTTTTCCTAGATTTTCAGCTCTCTTACTATAAATAGAAGCAATATTTTAAGTGTTATATGCTGTTTAAAAAAATGTGGTAATCATAATTCATTTGTAAATTTGTTCTAATAACATTGTCATATAAATAATTTAATTATCTAACCTCAATTTCAGTTTGTAAACATAGATTCGAAATGCCTGGAAAAGTCAAAGTGAAAATTTCCTCTGGTAAAAATTTGCCAGTAATGGACAGGTCTAGTGATACTACAGATGCCTATGTGGAAATTAAATTAGGTAGTACAACATATAAAACAGATGTGTGTCGGAAGTCTTTACATCCACAATGGAATACAGACTGGTACCGATTCGAAGTAAGTAGTAAGAGCAGGAAAAACAAAATCTCCTGGTAGTAAGCAACAATAATAATTATTATTATTTTACTATTAACTCAGAAAAATATACATTTTGGTGACTTCGTGATTGAGCAGTAAAGACACTGCCTCTCACCTAGGAGTTCCGGGTTTAATACCTTGTCGAAGAGCTGAGATTTTTTTTAAGCAGAAATTAATCCTTACATACTTGGATATTGGGTGTGTGTCCGTTGTCTCTAAATGTGTAGCCCCCTGCTGTACAAGGTGCCTCGAGGTACCTTTAAGGATACAGGGAGTTGTATTACCTGTGGTTTTAATTTAATTTTTCAAGTAAATGGGTAGGTACTGGAAATATTAAATTCTGTTTTTGTTTAAGATCGACAATGGGAAATATACTTTTGAACAAGTATATTTCATTACAGAGTAAAATAAAAAATCGTACTAATAAAAAAAATAAATGAACAATACAAAATATAGATAAGATAACTCAGTAACGTAATTGTAATTATTAAAATGAGGAGCTCCAGATATTAATGATAATGAATCAATTATTTTATAAGTACTAATTAACTATATATCCTATTTTGTCATATATGCTATAACATATCAGTGGTATTCTGTAGCTAAAGATGTTCACAAACAAAAAAAAAATTACAGGAAATTATTGTTGAAAATCAACTAATATATATTTATAATTGTAAAGAAAATTAATTTGTAGTAAGGATTATTTTCTGTTACTCAGCAATAAAGGATTTCTTTACACCAAAACAGTTTTTTTTGTATAAGTTCTAATAGTCATATAGCAAATACAAAAAGCACAGGTAGCTAATTTAACAATTAGTACATGGCTATCTAATTTTTGCCCACTTATGATTTAATAACCATATTATGATTTTTCTTGGAGGTTTTAGAAAGTGTGATGTTTGAAGAAATACTTTTAGGTATTGAGCAAACATCTGACAAAATAACAACCAATAACTGTACTTCTATTATTTAATGTGAAATAAAACAAAATTTAAGTGTATTGTTATCCGAGTCTAAGCACTTGAATATGCAAATTAGTTAAATATATTAACCAACATTTCATAAAAGTTGTTACAGATATAAAAATAAAGAATAATAGCAAAAAATCGCTTCTATATTAATTAAGTAATTGGCGGTTTATTGTTATTATTATTAGTTACTATTAATGGTGCATTTCTTCTACCAGTAAATATTTAAGAAGAGGAAAGAAATGTTACTCCACCATATTTTAAAGAGTTAAACTATTTGAAACTTGCGCAAGTTTCGATCTTCTTACCACTCATCAGGAGGCGTAGAAAGTTTTTGAATCAAACATAATCAACATAGTCAAATTGTACTGAAAAAATAGTGGGCTGTAGTGTAACTTCACCTACATATGTAAATGATATACAGATAAAACCACGAAGGGGCGAACACGGCTATTAGTATGCGCAATTTACGTTAGACCGTTGGTAGCGGAGGAGGATATCCGCACTCGTTAAGCGGTTAGCGCGGTTTAATGTCCCAGCTCATATATGAGCCGCCTACTGGGGACATTTAGCCATTCCGCATATTGCTTTGGCACATAGAGCTTCTCATTAGTCAGATTCAAACTTTCATGTAATCGGTGATCGAGTGCCACATGCGTGTATAAAATGTATATAAGTGCGAAATTCTATGGTCAAAAGTGTTGATTTTTAAACGATATCGTTCACTATATTAATGTTATTAGTTTACCAAAGGCGGATCCAGGAGCTCTGTGGGGGGGGGGGGTCGCTTGATATAAATATTGGAAAAGTACCTAATATGATAATAAAAAAATGGTGTGTAATTGAAAAAATACAGGCATTTTGAAAACATTTGTTTTTTATGGTCATTTCTATGAATAATAAGCATTAAAAGTATGGTAATGTTGTTTATTAGAGGACGTCCGATTTTGGTTTCCTAACATACACATTTTTGCCTGCTAGTCAAAAGTTCTCGCTCGGCCAACTTTTCAAGATATTGGGGCTTAAAGTCACATTTTCTCACTGCCCATTGCATTATTGACAAATTTTTTAGTTTATTAATATCCATAGAACTTCTTTGATACTGTTAAACACATTTACATTAATAATATTTGCCTGCTATATTCGATGAAAAATGCACCAAAAGATAATCTAACTTTACATAAATATCTGTTAATTTGAATAAACAAGCAAATTATGAAATATGAAACTGTTGATCGAATTGTAGTAACTTTGGACAGTTGGCAATAGTGTCGCATCTCGGGTAGTCAGCCCAGTTAAGGGCTTACGTACAATACACGCAGAAGTAGGTAATAAAATGAGAATAAATATTTTGAAATGCAATGGTAGACGATTTTTTTAGGAATTAATTAATAACCTTCTCAGGATAGTTTATTGTATATTACTACTTCCTTGCAAAATACAATACATTTATGTACACACGTCACGTAATTAATTGAAACTGAAAAAACAAAAAACTATATTTTAAATGTGAGTGCCGTCATATTATAAATATAAAATGTATTGTCATCTTTTAAATGTAGAAGATTAGTATTTCTAAAATAAAATTTCCTTTATTAAAACCGTATAAATTGTCCAAAACTAAATAAAGTAGATACTAAATTAAATGTAGATTTTGTACGATCGTAAAAGGTCTCTATTAAATTAAAAACGCTTATATGTCGCAGGTGAAATAAATAAACAAGCAGACATACTACGTGTAAGACAGAACCCCCATTACGTACATACATCGCAATTGAAGATACGTGTGAGCCTACGGCCCTGACAATCAGCAGTTTGCAATTGTATTTCGATAAATAGAGTCTTAAGCGTTTTATTGTGTTATTGTGAAAAAATTCACGACGAGTAAATAAATAAATAAATAAACCAGGAACTAGAGTCCATAATTATAATAATAATAATAAATTGACTTTATTAGGCGGAGTTCAGCTAAAGCTGCTCTAACACTCAACCTTTTACAAAAATAAAGAATGTTTTCTAAATAAATAAATCACAATAATATTATGTGCACACTAGGTACACTTATATGACATGAGAGAGAGAGAGAGAGAGAGAGAGAGAGAGAGAGTAATAAACAACAAGAAAAAAAATATAAACCAAGTTAATGGCGTGTTAAATTAATTAATAATATTAATTAACATTACAAAAAAATAAATAAAAACATTGGAAGAGATAACATTGTTATTGATTTAACAATAATTGTTTATATTTGGATTTGAATGGTGTTACTGAAAGCTATTATACACAGATGCAGCAGAATAAGTAAAAGATCTACGAAATCTAGTGGTGGAATGTTGCGGAATTGTTAGAGTATTAGTGAATCTAAAGTTACGGTCATGAATTGACGATCTAGGTATAAGTAATAGGTATAAGTATAGGAAGGACAGTTACTGACTATAATTTTATGGGTAAAACTGACAAGGTGATGTTGTCTACGCATAGTCATATTAAGCCAATTTTTTTTTTTTAATTAGCTGAAACGTACTCTCTTCTAAGAAGATTGAAAATAAAATTGATACATGTATTTTGTATCTTCTGGATTCTGTAGATATTCGCCACAGCAAGGCAGGGACCGTAAACAATATCGCAATAATTAAAATGAGACAAAAAAACCATATAATCACAACATGATTTATAACTTTTGACTGATATAGTGTCGATGAGTATAATATAAAATTTTTAAGGCACAAAACGTCTTCTTCATTAATATATTTACGTGTACATAAAATCTCAACTTATAATCAATCGTTAAGCCCAAGTTTTTAAATTGATTATAAAAAGAGTAATTTATGTTGACCTACAAAAATACTTACTAATTGATATCAGACTTCTGTTATATCATTTTCAAATACCATTAGATTTTTTTGCTTTTATTATAAGACAGTGCTTATGTAACATGTCGACAAGACATGGAATATCCTCATTATATTTTGTGGTGCTGTTATGTAGTTATCTGATTTAAATGTGTTATATAACTGACTGTCATCTGCATAAAAATGAGTCATGCAATATTTAACGGATTTGTCAAAGTCAGAAGTATATATTAAATATAAAAGGAGTCCTAATATAGATCCTTGCGGAACATCAGCTTCCAATAACCGTAGACTAAGTCCAGGCCCTGGCCGATAATCACTTTTTGATTTCTTTGATGAAAATAAGACCTCATTATTTTAAGCGCATTGTATGAAAAGCCATAAAATTTCAGTTTGGCAAATAAAAAGTACGGTTAAGAGTATTAGAATAATCTAATATTATTAATATTGTTGTATTTCCTTGATCAGAACCCTTTATCACATACCTTGGGAAGCGCACTAGTTGTTACGAGTACATTTTTTTATTTATATATTTTTATCTTTTAGTTCGTTTCTTTCTAAAATCCAACTTTTACTGAAAGAAAGTCTTCATATACCTACAGCAACTTGTTGTGGTGAGGACATGAAAGAGATAACAGCAACAGTTTTGTTTGCATCAGATGGATTCACCGATGCTGAAAGAACCTCAGTATGCACATTAATTAAAATTGTTTAGCAAACATTTGACAAGATGCACTTTCGTGCTTATAATATTTGTATGTACCATAGGTTTACTTTATCAGATATTTGTTCCATACTATTTAAAAATATTTCCTTAGTTATGAGAGGCAAAAGGAAAAATATGATTTTTAAGACTGTAGTGTTTAAATCTATAAATATTTGAAGGTTGATGATTCTGAGTTACAAGATGAACCTTTACAAATTCGCTTAATGGACCATGACACATATTCAGCTAATGATGCAATAGGAAAGGTGTACTTAAATTTAAATCCGTTATTATTGCCAGTTGATGGCCAACTAGTCAAATATGGATATAATGGTGATAGTAGCACACATCATGAAATATCTGGATGGATACCTGTTTTTGACACAATGCACGGCATCAGGGGTGAAGTAAATGTAACTGTCAAAGTAGAATTATTTTCGGATTTTAATCGATTTAGACAATCTTCATGTGGCGTCCAATTTTTTTATTGTAAGTTACACGTCAAACAATCTTATTTTAAGTCAGAAATGAAACATTTAAAATAACACCAATAAAAAATAATTTTCATATAACCAAAAAACAACAAAAATGTTGTGCAGGGTTTGAAATAGCAAGAATATAAATGTTTTTCTGATTTAAAATGAGATTTCTAAATATAAGTCTAGGGTTGGCTCAAGAATTAAATATTTGATGTAATTTGTTCGTACATTTGTCAAATTTCACGAGCTTCCCCTATAACAAGAGCTTTGAAAAGTAAATTTAATTAATTTTCAAGCACCTACGGTTCCTCAAGGCTACTATGCCAAAGTGATCCATGGATTTGTAGAAGAGCTATTAGTTAATGATGATCCAGAATATCAGTGGATTGATAAAATTCGAACTCCGAGAGCCTCAAACGAAGCTCGACAAACATTATTTTTTAAGCTTTCTGGTGAACTTCAGCGAAAAATTGGCGTTAAAGCATTAAATTTAGGAGGCAATGCAGTTATTGGGTACAGACAAAGTTACGATTTGGAGGGCGAATCCGGCATTGTTGCTAGAGGTATTGGGACTGCAGTTACACTTGTCAAATCAATAAATATGTCTCTTACAAATGCTAATACTGCAGCGGAAGAAATTAAAGAGGAGTAAGTAATTGTTATGTATTGATTCTTATATATAAGATGATTAAGGTTAAATTATGCAAAATACACACTTCAAAAAAAATCAAAGGAACAAATATGTTAAAATCGTTAAAGATGTTCAAAATGTACATTAAAACAGCAAAATCCAAACATCTAGAGTTACAATTGCCTTATCCTATATGAATGAGCATTACAGTTTGATCCGGCCAGGAAGCGGAAATATATGCCATGTTGCCCATTTTCAAAGCGGGCAGTTTATAATTTTTTAAAAAACCTTCATAGAATATACCTGTAATATATGCACCAGCTTGGTAACCAGTATTGTGGCAGGAAGCCGGGATAGATGTATGTAATATTACACACAACTGGCAATTGTTCCGCTCCCTGCATCCGGCAGTCGATGGCTTCTCTACACGCACCTGTTTAATATACGTAAAATTACGTTTTCTGTTCCTCGCCTCTTGGAGCAATACTAAAAAAATCTAACCTCTTATTTGAACAATTGTATTTAATCTGAGAACGTGCTTTTTAAATTCAATCGGGAATTTGCACAGACCATGGTTAAACGAAACGGTCATCCCACATGCCATGATACTTTCGCTGCATTTGAATGCGCCTTGCGAATTCGTTGAACCTTTTTTCCAATTGTAGCATATGAACAAAACGGCTTACAGTATTTCTCTTTAAAATTTCGTGGTCGTGCGATAAGGACACTTGCCTGTAACCCCGGCGTCATGGGTTCGATGCCCAGTTGAGAAACTAGAATTTTTTCTAAAGTATAAATAAATCAGTCTCTGCCGCACAAGATACCTCGGGCTACCTTAAGGAATACAAAGGATTGTATTGCATGTGTTTATTTGATTAATATAATTAATATTAGAAGTGTTTTAGAGAAATGATTTTGTTCGGTCGTCAAATTTTCCTTGTATCCTTTTACTGGAGAAAATTCAAACTTGACTTATTTGTAAATAGAGCTCCCGAAGGACGTTAAATGTTCAAATCCAACCTCATGGAGTCAGTTTTGGACGTTTGTTCACTTATAGGTGTTGTACAATGCATAATCAACCAAGAGACAAGACTAAAAATGTAGGTACACAAAATTTCAATTTACATGGTTTTATTTACAAATTGCAGTAATTTTTTAAGTATTCCTTGGATTTGTGTGTATATATATTGAAAAAAAATATATATAAATAAAAACTATAATAGAAAATTGATACTTATTCAATGAACATTCTCAGCAAAAAATATTATAGGTGTCCGAATCAAGGGGGGATTGGCAAGGGTTAAGCGGCCCGGGAAATTTTCTTGACCGACCCAGGATTAGTAATAAACGTTATAACAAGTGAGAACGGGTGAACAGTATGAGCGGGTGAACAGTCTGATATGTGCATTAGTTAAGCGTGCGCTACGCGCACCCTTGGCGCTGTTCAAGGCATCCTCCTCTGTCGCAACAAAAATTTGTGTATTGGCCGCCGCGCCGTTACGATGCGTCGGATCGAAATCGGTCATTAGACTGTTCTGCGCCGTTCGCGACGTAGAACGCCACCCCCCCCGCGATTTTGACGAAAAGGCGCGTACCGAAATTAGCCCCCCTTCCCGCCCCCACCCCCCACCAATTTTTTCACGTAAACCTCCCCTCGAATAATCCCCGCCCACGGGAGCGCGGTCCTTAATCTGCCGACGAAGTATTTTTTTCGGTCGATCGAATATTTTCGGCATGTCGAAGGCCGTTACGACGCGTCGGATGGAATTCGGTCATAAGACTTTTTTGCGTCGTTCGCGACGGAAAACGACACGCGCCCCCGCGTTCCGAAATTGGCCCCCCCCTCCCCCGACCCCCACCAATTTTTTCACGGAAATCTCTCCTCGAATAATCCCCGCTCACGAGAGCGCGGTCCTTATTGTGCCGACGAAGGTTTTTTCGGACGATCGAAAATTTTCGGCGCGCCGACGGCCGCCGCGCCGTAACGACGCATCGGATCGAATTCAGTCATAAGGCTTTTTTGCGTCGTTCGCGACGTAGAACGACAGTCCGCCCGCGAATTTGTATTTTTCCCGACCGTTTGAAAAAAAAAACGATAGATTTGATTCCTCTACAGGCCAAACTAAGCGTTGTACGCGTACCGCACCCCCTATACTTTTTTTGTAGGCCCGGACATTTGCCTTTACCAGTGGGGGTCGCGACCCCCCTCGTCTGAACTCGGGGTATGTAGCACCCCCCTCCACGCACCCCAATGGTGAGGGGTGCGTCGAGATGGCAGTTTTTCATCTCGTGTCGCCCCCATGGGCCCCCATGGGGTCAAAACGGAGCCCGAAAGGCGCTGCACCAGATAACGGTGGCTCATTGGGCGGCAAGGGGGGGGGGAATTTCCAGGCCCTATATCTCGGCGACGGGAAGAGCTGTCGAAGCGATCTCGACGGCGTTGTACTCGTCTAGTCGTCCCATACCTGCATTGGGGGGAACCATTTTTTGGAAAAAACGATTATTTAAAAATTCACCCCCCACCCCCGCGAAAACGGGTGGACAAACCATGTGACTTTATAAGGGTGCGCAAAAGCACCCCTTTTACGAAAAAAATTCGTTGCGCCCGCCAGAGCACTTTAGACCCAACTCGTGTTCCCCATTAGCGGGATAGAAAAACTATAACAAATATTCCATACATATATCGGAAAACTACAACAAAAAATTAAGTCGATATCCCAAGTAGTTCTGGAGATGTGACGTTACATTTGTTACAAATAAAGTGTGCGCGTGTGCGTGTGTGCATGCGTGTGTACGTTAGTGCGTGCGTGCATGCATGTGTACGTTGGTGCGTGCGTGCGTGTGTGTGTATTTTTTTAAATTAGTGAATTGGGTCCGTTTTTATCGTTAAAAAAGTTCGGTACCAGTCAACAAGGTCGTAAACGGCCATTTCGTATGGAAAATAATTATACAGTAAATTTTTTTACGAGGAAAGCGGCTTTTATCCATTTTATTTCGCTTATATGTCAGAATATTTTTACAACTCTGGCATCGGTCCATCGGCCATTAAACGGAGACTTTTTTTCTGATTGAATCATTGGGAAGTATAACTGTACTTAAACTGTAACCGCAGTCTTGTTTCGTTCATTCAGTCCAGCCAACTGGCATGCCGCTTCACTGCCTTATTTAGCCCCCATATAAATGCACCGACCGCGGTCCTATGGAAAATTGTCAGCCGCCGCCGGGCCAATCCGCTTCTGGTCCGAATAATAATTATTGGCTATGTTTTGGTGACCACATTTAATTTTATGTAAAGGGATATTTCCTGCAAACTTTCTGCAAATTAGTATAAATAATCAAAAAATTGGTATTAAAATTCTGGCAGGATTATATTTAAAATTTTACTAAGATAATAATATAGTGCCAGTGTACATCCATAAATTATCAATAATAAACCTTTAGCATCTTTATCTAAAACTGTAGCACTTGCCACTATTTAGATTTTTTTCTGAAGACAGGGTCTTAAATTTAAACAATTGTATTTTTATAATTAAGACTATATAATACTTCCACTTATATAAGGATGCTCTTTATTTTTTTTAATGAACAATCTTTACAATGAACAAACGGTAATTGCAGACCTGGTACAGACAGTTAGTTATTCATATTCACTCCAGATGAAGTGAAATATCGCTGATATTTTATAAATCAAAAGGCTTTACAACATACTACATATTTATGTTTTTTGTACAGGCGTGCTCAAAATTACCTAAAATTTGTTGGTGGCGACAAAAGCTTTCGCTTGAACGCTGCGCCTAATTTATTAACCCCTATTCCTTCCATATTTTCCCCTACCACTATATTACCAGACTTAACTCATCCAAGGTACAAACAGCTGTCAAAGCGATTATATTCGTCTTTGGATGCTGGCAATTTACGATCGTCTCATTCAAACCCTGGTTTGAATGAAGATATGCCACATTCTTCTCTAAAAATTTTATTGAAACAGGAAGATAAGCGTGGTAAGCCATGTTACGGATTATCACAAAGAATAAAAAATTTAAAGTATTCACAAAATTCTTTATCCAAAAAAATGACAGCTTTGAAGTCTAAGCTGGGTGATAGTATTGGTGAAGAAATAGATGAGGATCCAAGCCTCCTAAGAAAAAGAAAAACTTTTAAGCGTACAAGCAGTGATTCAAGCGTGATGGCGGAACTTTTAGCTAGATCTGTTCTTCATGCACACAATAGTTTAAGCTGTATCTTGGAAGTTCAAAATTCTCCGCCACATGATAAAAATGATGATAATGACGATGAAGATGGAAATACTTTGGAGAAATTAGAACCGATAGCGAATTTACTGAGTAAGACTGTATCTGAACCAAATATACCTTCAGATGATAATGCAAGCGAAATATGTTACACAAGTTCAGACTCAAGCAGCTCTTGCTCTGATTATGACTACGATAATGAAACTTTAAATTATAATAATTCAAATATTGATCTTGAAACTATTAGTAACATTGTTAAAGATGTGGAGATGATTCAAAGAAAGAATAAAATACCATTACAAAAACAATATTCATTACCGGCTTTAGGGCCCAATAGGATCGATTCTTATGAATCTCTTTCAGAAAATGTATTTAAATTTCCGGAAAATACATGTGGAAAAATCTCTGTTTTTGATTTTAACTCAAAGAACGATGTAACCGATGAAAGGTATATAGAGTCAATGTTAGATAAAACTGGTTTTATCGGTACAGAATCCCAAGTAGAAAATTTAAATGTAACAGCACACGTAACTGTTAAAAAACAAGAAGACGATAATGAATTTGATAATTTTCAAGGTATTGTGCCAGAAGCTATCAAAGATGTTGAGATAAAACAAAAAGGCTTAATAAAAACAGCCATGCAAACGATGCTGCTGGAGAAAGTAAGTCTTATGGGAACTTATACCCCACCCACATCTCCCAAGCCTAAAGCAGAATTTTTCCCTGAAAAAAGCGTTCCCAAATCTACTGGAAGATTATCGGATGGTAGTATAAAATTCGAATATACATCGTCAAAACCAAAAATCCCAAAGTCTGCTAGTTCAATATCATTTTGTGACTATTTAGAACATACCGAAACCGTTCTAGGAATACCATTTACATCAATAGCTTTACTTAAATCTGAATACTTTAAAAGGCAGAAGTCACAGCCATGTCTTTCTGATACTACTAAATTGAGCTCCGCATTCAAGTCGTTGGGGGTGGAAAAACGAGGAATAGAACGGCAAAACTGTTTTTCGGATACCCAACTGAATAAGCCTTTAGTAAAAACAATGTTAAACGAATCATTAGAAAAGAAACCACTCGTTCAAAAACACAAATTTAAATTCTTTCATTTAAAAAAGAAAAACTCAAAGTCATGACTCTTCTTTAAATGAGAAGAAACGATTTCACTTTTTGCACCGTAATCGAAAATCTAGCGAAAGTGATTCAAAACAGCATAAAAACATAATTTTCAGAATATTTCACAATAAAAGTGATAAGTCATTAGCTGTAGAGGAAAATAATAAGCTAGAAGACACGTTTGTGCCTGATCATTCAAACCAAAACGAGCCTTCTCCTATCCCATCCCCGTGTGTACTAACAGGTACTAACACAGCCCCTTGTAATTCTTCCAATGATTTGCCTGACAATATAAAAATTGATCAAGGCTATAATTGTAGCAAAAATAAGCATGCATGCATAACCCCTGATAGGCATAACACTTCACCGCAAGCAGAACAAAATGGAACTCACAGTCAGCAAAGTCCAGAGCGACAAAAAAATCGAACAGTCCCCAGCTAGATTGGCTAGTGTCCCATGCATTCACAGGAGATCTTCAGATTCAGACCTCAGCATTACACCTAAAGGTAGGTGTATATTTACGTATTTTTATTAATTTAGAAACACTAAACATGCAACAAAAATAATAAAAACACTAAAAGATGTACTAGTACTTTTAATGAATTTAAACCCATCAAGGTCAAATTATTCTATTTATTTATCCAGCTGGGAAACTGGGCACTTCTATACAAGTAGCTTAAAAAATTATTTGTAGTCAGCACGCAACGTAACTCATTTTCAGTAAATTTTTGATGTTTCAAATTCTGGGACACCCTTGTTTAGTATGTATTGGAAATTCGGAATAGGAATCGATTCTTAACCAAATGTTGTTGCTGACTTGATTTTGAACATGTTCTCTTGTTTTAGCACGGTTACTCTGAAAAATTTCCAAAAAGTGACTAAAAATTCATAAACAAGTATAAAATCTTATTCCAAAAAAATGTATTCTTTATCGGTGATTTTCAGAGCCCTCGCAAAGTAGCGACCAGGTCGCGGCGATCAGGATCGTGTCGGATAACAGAATATATGGAGTTATATGTCCCGCGGTTCAGTATATATATATATGTTCTGCCGTTTAGTTATATGTCTCGTCGTTCACTGGCAGCGACGCTGCAGTGCTTGTTCTTCCTCAATCTTATTGATTGGTGTTGAATAAACCAATTGTTTCATGTGCCCATAAATAAAAATCGCACGGAGTTAAGTCTGGTGATTGGGCAGGCAGGCCTAGCTACCGATCCTTCTTTTCCGTTCCACCTTTCCAGGAATTTCTTAGTACCTAATCCAGTCTCGTACGTTACAAGCATTGTGTATGGGGCACCATCCAAGAAGAATCACATATCTCGGAGAATTTCAGGCAAGGTGTTAAGGTGTTAATTAGAAATTGTAGGAGTTGTGCTGCAGTCATTCGTTATGGCAAAATGTGGAGTTCAATTAAATAATCATCCGCTATTCCTGCTCACACATTGCATGAAAACCGCTCCTGAAATCTATGTTCCTGCATAGTATGAG